>JARHVA010005929.1:0-392500 GCA_037957365.1 Torreya grandis
CTAATGGTAGAAAGATGACCCTAGAAGACCTTATTTGATTTTATTGAAAACTAGTTCTTAGTTCAAACTCCCTATTTAACTTTGTCCATCAAATATTGATTGGACCAATCAAATTGATCCATCTAATCTTTACTCCCATTGGCCTCATATATCCCCACTATTATATCTTGACCTTTTAACCTCCCTATGCACAATTAATCTCCTTGGTACAAATGAACATGATCCATTGATTTCCTATTACAAATATCCTTTGACATGTTGACTTGCTTTATGCACTATTAGATCAAGGTGTATGAAGCAACACGAGCCTTTGATCTCATTGGACCCACTTTATTTTCCAGTTTATATGCACCATTATATATTTGGTATGATTGAGTGTTTATTATTGGTATAGCTTAGACCCACCTCTTCATTAATCAAGCTCACACCATTAGATCTCTACTTAGTTGATCCACACCATCAGATCTTGTCTAACCTATAGCTCTTTAAAGGGGTTTAACCTAGGGACATTTTGACTCATTTGACCCCTAGCATGAAACCATTATATCTTGCCTTTGAGAATGTGAGCTCAAGTAGACCTTTATATCTTGATCAAATTTAAAACCTTTCAAGGACTTTGAAAATCCAAATGGTCATTTTTCAAAGCTCAAACTTGACACTTGCATGAACATCTGATGTTGTAAGTCTATCTTTGAACACTTTGATCTTGAGATAGAAATCTCACATGGGCATGAAATTTGTAAAGAATGATCTTGGTGTGAATAAATCCATAGAACTATAATATTTTAGCTCATGATTCTTTTTGAAGTGCATTCATAAAATTTACAAGTGAATTGGTCCATTCCTTTTCTGGATGACATCTTAGTGATATTATGGTCTTTAAACTTGCCTAATTCATCCTTTACTCAATCTTTCAAGGTTCTAATGAACACCTGAGGCCTATGTAAAACCTAATTTATGATCCTAAATGTTATGGCCACCATGGATACCTAATTTCTTGAATTTAAACAATCTATACTTTAATTTAACTTAAAGTGTTTCTAAAAAAATTGGTTGCATGAGATATTTTAGACCATTCATTCCATCTAGAACATCTATTCATCTGCTTATCCATTAGCAACTTGATCCATCTAGGTACAATTTTAGTATGTGGGATATAAAATTTCCAGCATATTAAAGATTATTAAAAGAATGTATAGGTCATATATGTTCCAAAAAACATCACCATATTCATTAGACACTTCAATTCAGAATATAAAGCTTCAAACTCATCGCCATACCTTATTGACTCATAACTACCAGTTTTCTTTAAAGACTAGTCATGGTGACTTTGAATTAAAACACCTATGTAGAAACATTAAAATACTCATAATTAATGAATATGATCATTAGAGATCTTAATAACATATCCAAACACACAAACACTAATGTTAAATTGCTAATATATATATATATATATATATATATATATATATATATATATATATATATATATATATATATATATATATATATATATATATATATATATATATATATATATATATATATATATATATATATATATATATATATATATATATATATATATCAATCTCTAGACCTTACACCTTCACTATCTCATCTACACTAGATAAGTCAACTTCTAAGAAAAATTTTATAATATACAATGATCTCCAAATCTTATATTAACTATTAAAATGTATTTAATGTATTTAAAAAAACTTCATGTAATTGGATTCATACCTAATCCATGATGACACATCCCTAATCAACTTCTCACTTCTACTTGGTTTTTTCATTATCTACACTATTAGGTCTATTAATTATAGGTGAACTTGTATGATTAGTTTATCATAAATAAAGGATATAAAATATTTATAAAACCACCATGGACATAGAATAAAATTCTTAAAATTTTTCCTCTAATGATTTGAATATTGTGAATTGGTCAACTCCATCTGCTACACAACTTTTTTTAGAAACAAGGCCTTTCTTATAGGGTCCACTCACTCAAATAAAAACCCAATCACACCTAGAGGTGATTTATAGATTTAAAAATAACCTCAAATAATTTTTATATCCATTCCAATTTATTCTAGGCTATTTTAAATGAGATCTTCAACATCGGGTCATTGTTAAGGTTCTTTAAGGGTTTAAACCATCTTCCAGTCTTAATGATAATTCATAAAGCTTATCCCCTCATTCTAGAAACTAATGCTTGTAAATTTGAGATAGAAACCTTCCCCATATACCATGAATATATTAGGTCCTCATGCATAAGCTTCATATTCCAATAAACACTTTCAAAACCTTCTCAGGTAGACAACTCTTCATCTTGTGCCCTCAAGAGACTTTAAGACACTTTTTCTTGCTTTAACCTTTAAATTTTGACCTAAAACTTCATGAAAATGCTTAAAAAAATTTAATAACGTTTTTCAATGCTCACATACTCACCCATATCTTGAAAAATTATCCTAATACCTCATTATGCCATGCTCTCTCTTTGTTTACTTAGACATTAACCTTCAAGTCATATTAGGCCTTGAAACTGACCTTATAACCACTGTCTAAGATCTTAGAACCTCATGTACATTCCATACAACCTCAAATCGTTCTTAAAAAATTTCAAACATTATTCATATTTATTTTCAAAAACTCATGATGCCTTAGTAAGCCAAGTAAGGTCGAGGTGGTTTAGTTCCATAATAAGTTTATAGGTCTTACCACTATAGGCTCAACCTAAGACTCACTTGAGTGTTCCAATGCCTCATATGCATGTTAAAAAAACCTTATACATCATTTATGCCCCTTTTCATCCATTTAACCAAGCCACCATGATTAAAAAACTTCCATACATCTTCTCACATGCCTAAGACCACTCATCTCTCTTCATGCCATGACTAGGCCATGACAAGATTACTTAAGCTCTTGATACTTGACACAAGGATCTTATTATTAATAAATTATCCTCAAAAACATAAATTTAAAAACTTATAAATTCTTATACACCTAAATCTAAAGCCCATACAATGCCAAACAACTTCTCATATACCTATGCTCACTCATTTCACCATGCTACCTGCACATACCTTCTCACAAGCTCTATAACAAGGGTTTACAAGACACCTTGATGCCTTGACATATTACATCCATGTTATGAACTAAAAAAAAACATAAACAAAGAAAATATAATACACTCATACCTATACCTTTATTCTTACAGTAATCACTACATACCTTAAAAGCTTATAAGCTTTTCACAATACATATTACCATGCTCATCAAGAAATCAACCTTATTAATCATGATTAATCACCTTGAATCTTCAAAAAATTAATATATACATCAATGACATCAGATTTACATCAATGAAAACTTTATTCCAATAAACTCCCCCTTTGTCATTGATGGCAAAACACACTACAGTCTGATCAATCTCTTCTCCCCCAAACTGGTCTTTCTCCCATAAATAACTATCTAATACTTAGACCTGAGTTTCATTAGAATAAAAATTAAATGATTGACCAAATACTCAATTTATTCTCATTATTTGTAGTAGAAACCTTTTGGAAACTCACTTTCTCTCCTTGAGTAAATACTACCTCTTAAAGATACTATATGACACATAATCTTTAGAATCTATGGTAACCACTCATAGATACTTCTTTCAATAATGAATTCACTTATTAAAAAATTTTCATGCACCTAATCAATACTAAATATGCTTTTCCAATAAGTTGAATTCACTTTTAATATCCACCTTATGCAAGATGATCTTTGATATCAATCTTGATCACTAATCAAAGAGATAGTTTTCAACAATCTCACCTTGAAGATATCACTCAAGCTATAATTATCCATTCAAAAATTATGAAAACAATCTATTTTATCTTATCTAAGATTCATATTGCATATCTGATCCATATACATCATGAAAACCCTTTTTGTAATGGTTCATCACTCATTAGGTCTGTAAAACACCTAGTTCAGTGTCAGTTGTACTTCTATCTTACTTAATCACCTTCACTTCACATAACCAAGGTATAATAAAAATATATACCTATGGTACATGACCCAAAGGTGATATTAAAATTATTATAGTAATCATACTCAATTTATGTGAGCATAAAACATCTCTAAAATGAATGCTTTTCCACCATGCCAATTAGGTATATCTGTAGTCAAAGATATTGTTCCAAGGGAACAATCTAATCTTTCTTGTTGGAGAAATATCAATCATATCATGTCCATATGGAATATTAAAATGATATTCTTGAATCATTATTTATCCTTTATGTCTCTCAAGTAACCATAGCACAGACATCATCATGATGCCTTTCTTACATCATTCTATCAACTAGGTTTGCACTTATATACTTTACTATGATTGACCTCTATCATAACTTGTCTTCTTCATGATATTAAAACTAAGACAATACAGTATTTAACTTGGTCATATATGACCTTAAGGTCATCTTTATTTACATAGAACACTAAACTCTCTTTCATAACTAGCTCAACAAACATAATCATGAAACATTTTAAAAATAATGCTCCTCCTAACTCCATGTTTTACCTCTATTAAGATAACAAAGGAAACCACTCTATTGAAAAATATATAAGAGATACCAATATCTCTTTTATATAAATCATATATAAATAAATTTAAAAACTCAACCAAAAAGTATCATATAGAAATACACAATCATGTTCCCCCTTTGTCTTCATAACTTACACACCATATGAATAAATAGTACACACATACCATCTTAAACATAGATCAAGAACCTTAGTACCTATACTTACCTATAAATATGAAAAAATGCCATATTTTTATCTTATACTCAAAAATATTCAATATGTCTTCATACCATACAACACCTATCAAAGCTCAACAAGCATCCACCATGCTTCCATTTACTGATGAGTGTTTGCATGAAACCTAATGTAGTCACCCCTCTCATAGGGCACTAGAACAATGCAAATTCAAGTTATTCCTATATATCCATAATTTTACAAGATTTAAAATTATTCAATGTCTTTCTATACTTGACTATCAACCTAGTCTTGACTTTTGACTTGGCTTTTACATAATCCTTATGAGCTAGCAAAGAATACTCTTGACATTATTTCAAATCTAACTTATGTTCTAAAATGGAAAAAAACCTACCTTTGTTTATAATTTGATCATGACTTACCTTATCATCCTTATTATTGTCATTTAACTCTTCCAATACCATAATTATTTGGTATACCATCATTTCTATCATGATAAATGCGATCATCATCATAATCCAAGCTTATGCTTCTTAGGATCACCTTTAGGTTGTTAGGCCTATCTCAAAGGACTAGGATCTAATAAAAATTATTGAAAGCATAATGTACTAATATGGGGGGTATGAATTATTTTTCTTATAAACTTTTATTTTCACTCTAATAGATCTTATAATCATTCATCAAGCTAAACATCATATGATCAATATCAACTAGTCTAACATGAGAATATACAAATAGAAAGTATGAACACATCATATAAGTGGGAAACCCTCATGGGGAATAAAACCCATTTATAATATATTGGTAAAAAAAGCCTATAAATCAATGAATCATATTCAATTTATCATCCACTCAACTAGGAGATCCAAACCCAATCTATCAAGAACCAACTTGACAGAGTCTTTAGCAAGCACTCACTTGCGAGGAAGCACCAACTCCCTTAGTGACTCAACACAAAATTAGACTCCTATTGACCAAGAACACACTCAGACAAGTATACTTATACCTTACAATTTTTTCCTTGTTTCAATATTCAATATATGATGGTCCTCTTCTTCAACTCTTCACATACTTCTATCCCTCTCAAAATTGCCTTTAGACTTCTTCTCTCTACTAGATCTCTTTAAGACTAATTAGGTCATATGACCTTGATCTCCATAATAATACCTTATTTTTTATATTAATTATACCCATTTATTTTACACATGACCTTATCCTACTCCTATTTGTGCTTTTTTATTCACTTACACACCCCCTTCTCTAACACACCAATTAGGCCTAATTATTCTTGATCTTTTACAAGTCACTTGCTCTGACACACCTTGGTCAGCCATGCAAATTTTAATTCTTGGATTACCCTTAAAATATGTCTTATAACATGTTTCAAACATGCATAAAATAATAAAATAGTTCATTCATAGAATATAGGACCAAAATTCTTTTAGGTCTTAAGGAGACCTAATCCCCATTAGGCCTTCGTTAGAGCACATTATACTTAGTCTTTCTTCAAATTCTTAAAAACTTTACATATAGTAGTAAAAACTCATATTAAACTCAAATATAAATTATCCAACTTTACTTTAGGTACAAAATACCTTTTCTATCCAACCACCACTTGAACCCCTTCTCAAAATGCTATTCACAATAGGGTTGTGCATACATAAAAAATCTATCTTAAATAATTAAATTAAAAACACAATTTTACCACAAAAACATGGAAAAAATCAGATATAATTAACCATTATGTCCTTATGTTCATAAAAATCCTCATTATATGCTTTAACTCAATGTATATAGGCTCAAATTCTTCTCTATAAGATGCTTACTTTGAACTTCCAACTAGCTTCAAAACACAACCATGGAACCTTGAAATTTTGACACCTAAATATACACAATAAAGGATTTAAAATGCTTTAAAAAAATTTTAAAAAAAACTTAGAATAACCTTCAATATAAATATCATGAAATATAATGGAAACTATTGGTCTTATAGACCAATCTGTTGACCTTCTCTCTCACAGTCCTTACTCAGCCAGACAAGCCATTTTGGATTCCATGTTCCAACATATTATAATCATTTACAAGTATAAAAAAATAATGGATAGGTAAAATATTTTATAATAAAAATCACCATATTAATTATACACTTCAATTCAAAATATAAAGCTTCAAACTCATCATCGTACCTTGTTCACTTAGAAATACCATTTTTCTTTAAAGACCAATCATGGTGAATTTGAATTAAAACACCTATTTAGACACATTAAAATAATAATAATGTATGAATATTATAATTATATATCTTTAAAACATATTAAAACACAAAAACACTAAGGTTTAATGGCTAATATTAGATATATAGTTCAATCTCTAGACCTTACACCTTCATTATCTCATCTGCACTAGATAAGTCAACTTCTAAGCAACATTTTGTAATAAAAAATGATCTATAAATATTATATTAAATATTAAAATGTATTATAGGTCATAAAAAACATTTTAATTCAATTTTATTAATCCCTAATCCATGATGACACATCCCTAATCAACTTCCCACTTTTGCCTAGTTTTCTCACTTTCTGCACTATTAGGTTTGTTAGTGATAGGTCAAATTGTATGAGTAGTTTATCATAATTTAAATATATAAACTGATTATAAACCACCATGGAAATAAAATTAATGTCTAAAACTTTTTCCTTTAATTAATTTCATACTTTGACTTGGTCATTTTTACGTGCTACACCAAATTTTTAAGAAATAAGGCCTTTCTTATAGCATCTACTCATTCACTTGACAAACCAATCACACCTAAAGGTGATTGGGAAAGTTTAAAATAAATTTTAATCACTTTTATAGACATTCCAATTTATTTTGGGCTTTTTTTAACATGATCTTCAACATCAATTCATTGTTAGGGTTCCTTAAGGGTTTAAACCATCTTTTAGTCTTAATGATCATTCATAAAGCTTAGCCCATCATTACAAAAACCAATGATTGAAAATTTAAGCTAGGATCATTCCCCATATATCATTAATATATTAGTTCCTCATGTAGATGCTACACATGCATAAAAACACTTGAAAAACCTTATCAAGTAGATAACTCTTCATCTTGTGCACTCGAGATATCTTAAGACACTTTTTATTGATTTAACCTTTAACTTTTAACCTAAAATTTAATTCAAATGATTAAAACAAATTGAATCACCTTTTTTTATTCTCACTTACACACACATTTCTTAGAAATTTATCCTAATAACTCATTAGGCCATGCTCTCTCTCTTTGCTTGCTTAGACGTTGACCTACAAGTCACATTAGGCCCTGAAACTAACCTTATAACCATTTTCCAAGATTTTAAAACATTAGTTACATTAAATATAACCTATTATCATGATTTTCAATAGATCATGATGCTTCATTAGGCCAAGCAGGGTCTAGAGGTGGTCTAGTTACATACTAGGTTTAAAGGCCTTACCCTTATAGGCTCATATACATGCTAAAAAAACCTTATACAACATTTTATGCATTTATTCATCCATATCACCAAGACACCATTCTAAAACCATTTCCATACATATTCTCACATACCTAAGACCACTCATCTCTCTTCAAGTCATGACTAGGCCGTGAAAAGACTCCTTAATAACTTGGTACTTGACATAAACATTAGTTTCTTAAGAAATTGTCCTCAAATACCTAACTTTAAATAATTATGAAGGCTCATACACCTAAATCTCATGCCAATACAATGCCAAATAACTTCTCATATACCTATTCTCACTCACTTCACCATGCTACCTATACATACCTTCTCACAAGGTCTAAAATAAGATTTTTCAAGACACCTTGATGACTTGACCTATTCCATCCATGTTATGACCTCAAAAAAACATCAACCAAGTAGATAAAATACACTTGGACCTATACCTTTATCTGTAATGGTAATCACTAAATACCTTCAATGCTTATAAGCTTGTCACAATGCAAACTGCTATGCTCATCTAGACATCAACCTCATTCATCATGATTACTCACCATGCATCTTCACCATATGTATCTAGACATCAATGACATCATATTGATATCAATGAAAATATTATGCCAATAACTAAAAATGTCTATCTAGAGATGTCTATCTAGAGATGTCTAACTAGAGATGTCAGCTATGTGACCACTTTGGTATATCAGGCAACTTTGGGCCACTCAAGAATGCCAACTAGAGTAAGGCATAAATATGGTATGTAACCTATAACATGGTGTTTTTTGTGTATAACATATATAATTACATGGATTTTATTATTCCATCTGATCAACTAGTGTGTAAGTGAACATATGGAAATAATGTGCCACACACATGCCCCCAAATCTAATATCTAAGCATATGTATTATGGTCTAATTTGTAATAATATATATTTGAGTATTTGAAATAAAGTGGGAATGATCATGGCATTCATTATTCCCCAAATCTAAGAAAACTAATATGAATCTAATCTAAAATAAGCCAAAACTAGTAAACTTTATTTAAATTTATGCAAACTAGGACTATACCTACTATAATTTTGTGGCCAAAATAGAATTTTTTGAAATTAAGGCTATTAGACAGTAGCACCATATATTTGATAGTAGTGCCATGTGGCACTAGTGTCCAAATTTAGGTGATTGACTATTATGATTTATATGAAACTATAACTAA
Organism: Torreya grandis; assembly: GCA_037957365.1. Lineage (NCBI taxonomy): Eukaryota > Viridiplantae > Streptophyta > Pinopsida > Cupressales > Taxaceae > Torreya > Torreya grandis. Next base: position 9,474 of record JARHVA010005929.1, read on the forward strand.
TCTCTATGTCATGGTTTCTAATTATTTTTATTTAAGTTTGTTTTTGTATTATGAGCTTGTGTGTTTAAAATTATACTCTAAGTGCATCCAGATAGCCCAATATCTATGAGAAACCCCTATGAATTCCCCTATTTTGAGGGGAGTTATTGAACATGTGTAAGAAATTTCCTCAAAATAAAAATATCTACAAAATGTGTGTTAGCCAGAGCATATATGATATCTACGTAATAAACCAATATAATATACATACATAACAATAGAATGTAAGATAATTAGAGCATAAGTTTTTGATGGGTGTTGTATGTTAGATATAACATTCAAAATACTATAAAGATAGATATAACAATGTATGTAAACAATAAATCTAAGTAATAACTAAGTAACTACCTTGGAGATGGGGCATGATGTCTATCATGATAACCAATAAGAAAGGGGAGATACATGAGGTCCCTCATGGCATATAAAACTAAAATGTGTAACAAGAAAGAGATAAGTGTCAAGGAAATGATGCATACAATAAAGCTTACATACAACACACATGAGGAATTAAAAATAGGACAAGGGGCAAAAATACAAGGGACATGGACATATGTCATGAAAACTAAGAAAATAATCCATATAAGGACATGTTCAAGTTCCCACATACATAAACAACAAGCAATTTGGCTTAAAGACACATGGAAGGACATATTTAAATGTCTGCATACACAATCAATAAGGCACACACAAGGACATGGGAACATGTCCAAAGTATACATACATTGAAAATAAGTGGTGTAGAGTCATAGAGAAATGACATATTCAAATGCCCTTGAATTGAAGAAGCATAAAGATACAATCAAGTCTAAACTAGGGAAGATAGAAATTAAACTATGCATGAACATATAATATAAATATTTGTAAAAGATAAGATGTACATATGTTGATTCTAAAGTAGTAGTAACTAAAAAAAATATGAGTAGGTGTAGCATGATCAATATAAAGGTATAATAATGCTTAATCTATGATGTATATTTTTAAAATATATAACTTGTCAATCAAAACTATGTATAGGATGCCCATAAATGGTTGAATGTGTCAAATGAAGAACCCATTTATCTATGTATATTCCCCCAATAGGTAGATAATATCAAATTTAGATCAATGTAGTGGACCTAAGTCCTATAAGAAATCTACAAACACTTGATCAGATCAATTGAAGTATGTATGTATGATGATAATTGACTATACTAAGATAGCTATCATATGTAGTGTCTAAAAAATATAAAATATGTAAACATGGTAATTCTTATAATCTAAAATTTTGTATTTTATGAGTAAATATTTAAATCTTTTTGTGTTTTGACATATTATATTGTTTTTGTATATTTTGGATATAAGCTATGTAAAAGCAACATAAAAAATGAAACTATATACAAGGAATGAGAAATAAGAAAAGTATGTACAAGTATGGAGGAACAATACTAACCAATTAGTGTCATGGGATACTCACTATGAATATTTCATGTGTTAAATAAAGGAATAATGATCATGTGTGTTGTATAAAAAGGCAACTGAGGTACCATAACCTATTTTACTAAGTGATCTATAGCTAACATTACCTATGAAGTGGTGCTAGGAATATATGAAACTTATTATAGTATCATGTGAACTGTAGGGGTCTTAGGGACCCATCTGGTATAAAATGCTATAGATGGCATAAGAACCCCATGATTAGAACTTTAAGAGATCAATAATACTAATCTCAAGAGAAAAAAAAGTAGAGGGAGTCCTATAATCTGTAACATATCATTGATGTAGGGGTCTAACTAATAATGGTCTTCATGGGAGAGTATGCATACATGCTCCATTAAATTTTGTGGTGTACTGATAGAAAGTGTGCTTGGAAATATAATTGTTAATTGAGTTGTAAATGGTAACCTACCTATAACTATTAACTATTGTGTCACTTCTTATGGAATAGGTAGAGGATACTCATATCAAATACCCTTAACTATGATCACCTGATTTGCATGTATATATTTAAGGCATTTATACATGGTGGATGGGATGGATTGTAATTGATACATCTAAGTCCTACCTAATAATATGTCAAATGTTCCTGCATTAGGTACTATTAAGATTCTAGGTGCCACATGTGCTAGTCTAACTTGTAGTTAATGTAAAATCTTCCCTATGGAGCTCTAAACATGGCTACTAAAATCATGAATAACTATGTATATAAGAGATATATCCTGATCTAAATACCCCAAATGATTAGAAGTGTGATAATACACATGTTGATACTTGACCCATTGTCAACCATAACATTTTGAATAGGATGATGATATATGTAGGATCATATAAAGAGTGCATATAAATTTGAATCATCATTAAATATCTCCTACTCTAAGAAAGTTGAGTGGTTTATATGGAACTGTAGTATGATACACACTAATGATAATGTGTAAGGGGATGCATCCTCTGTAGTAGTGTGATGTGGTGTTGATGTTGGATGTGCCTAATACATCTGGTGAACACTAGAAGTTCCTTTACATCATTTATTGTATGATTTATAAATAAATTCAAGAATATTTTCAATGCCTTAGATTCTATTTGTTGAATTTTGGGTGCCTATATGGGTGTGTCCACATCAATTATGTTATCCTTTATCAAATCTTGTATCTTATGTTTCAATGTGATGTATTAGTTTTTAGTATGTCTCAGTGCCCTATGATATTCGTAGAATTCATTGAAATCATAGATTTTTAGAAGAGGTCATGTCGTATCAACCTCTTTGATGAGAGGGAGATATATGAAATTACATTCTAAAATCTAATTTAAAACACATGTTAGTGATCTTGGAAGGTTGGTGAAAATTCTCCATGAAAGAGATCATAAAACTAGGTGAGGAGATAGATATGAATATGTTTTAACTATGAAATTTAGATCCTGTTTGTTTTTAGTGTCCCTTACTTTGTATGGAGTCTTACTATAACTCTTATTAGTTGATTTTTATCCACTTGTATATTATAGTTTACCCATAGAGAGAAGTTTGAATTCTCTTTACTTCACTGTGTGGCATAAATCTATGAAGGTTAGAAACTTATTGAATAAGATATATTCATGTAATTCTAGTAGAAGGCTTTGTTTGAATATGTCTTGGAGCTCACTATCTACCATGGGGCTAGTCATCTTTGCCGATATAGTTTTATATTTCTAGACATATTATGCAATAGTCTCATTTGATTTTTGATTCATTTGTGCTACTTGATGATATGATACCTTATCAATTATGTTTATTTAGAATGGTGCCACAAACATATCTACAAATGGACTGAATACAGTGATAGATTGATTGGATAGATCATAAAACCACTGTAAGCTATAGTCCTTTATACTACATGGGAATAACTCATGAGGATCCAAGCATTGGATATGTAGTCTAAACATGTTTCATATAAATCTTAGAGATGGTGATCTAAGTTACCCTTACCATCATACAATGTAATCTTAGGTGCCATGAATCCAGATGGAAAAGGAGCTTCTGCTATGTGATGTGCCAAAGGTGTATGTAAAATAACACAAGAATCCAAGGCATGTGATGGCCTAATATCTCCCTACTCAAGATGTAACAACTTATAATAGATAGAATGAATCTCATGCATAAGTGAGTCTACATCTAGAGAGAAGGAACTATCCATAGGAGGTGTAGCTACAAATAAAGGTTGTCAAGTTAGAAAAAGTTGTTATACAAGATAAGTTGGCCCTAAAGTAGTTGTAATAATGATGTTATTTGGGGGAGTATAATATTGACCTTTTTTTATTTATAAATTTATTTATGTATAATATTTATAGGTTCATATTTATATCTATATATTTGGAAATGAAATATTGCAATTGTCTCTTATTAGTTTCATCAAATTGGTTGTTGAATTCTACCATTATAGGTTAAGGAGTAAAAAAATAAATAGTTGCATATTTTAAACCTTTAAATAAATTCAATCTATGAAAGATTTTAATAATTAAATAGTGAAACAAATCTAATATTTTATAACTAATATATGAGCATTAAAAACAAAAGGATATAAAACCTAAGAACATCTAGGGTTAGGGTTTGAATAGTATTTGAAATAAGTCAAGTTCACCAAATGTTTTTACCGTTTAAGAATTATATTTATTTAAATCTTATGTTTTTAAAGAGATAGATGTATTATATCAAGGTTAAAATATTTCATAAATGTATCCACTAATTTATAATAGAATTGACTTAGTTTTACCTTTATAATAATAATAATAATAATAATAATAATAATAATAATAATAATAATAATAACTTATCTATAAAAAGACTAAAATGAGATATCTAGAGGCTAAAAAATAAGGTAGAGACTGGTTTGAGTCTTGTAAATAAGATTTTGATGTCAAAACCCCTCTTGGATAGTAGCACCCCAAATGGATAGTATCACCATATGGTAATAGTATCCCTATTTTGGCAGTAGTGTCCTCTATGCAAAACTATTTCAAGCTTTTGGGTGTACTTATAGATGGGTCTCTCAAGCATGTTCCTACACAAAAACAAGTTCTAGATCTTTGTTTATGACCTATTTTAACTAATTTTGTGAGCAACCCCTAATCCTCCATGTTGATAGGGTATATAAATGATACAATAAGTAGAGTATGTTGTTATTGGTTAGCTTGGACATCATCAACACCTTGTTGTGATGAGAGTCTCCTACATACCAATACTCTGAAGAGGGATCAAAGCCATTGTAGTTCTCCGTAGCTAAGTGTTGGTTCAAGTTCAAATGAAGCTAGTATGATTTTTGACTTGAGTGCTTTGAATGTGTTTGAGACTAGAAACCTAAGTAATTTGATATTAAGAATGTTTTAGATGGTTGAATACATAAATAGGGTAGAATAGGGATTGATAACCTTAATTATGCCATAAATTATTCTAAGTATATATGTGTAATTTGCATCTAATTTCCATCTAGTGGTTATAGGGATACAATTCATGTATAGATATATTATTATGGTGCTTGTGCAGGTGTTAAAAGAGGTCTAAGTTGACCCTAGGTGATCCTAGATTTGAAAATATATCCATTAGTGTGAAAAGGGTGGAAATGATAGAAACATCAACATTTTGAAATTGGTGCCATGTGGTGCTACTATCCCTATTATGGTGCTAGTGTCTAGGTGGTAGAACTTGAGGCATGAAGGGATAAGATATCAAAGCAAGGGTCTAGGACTACTTTAGGTATGTATAGGGATTCTTGTGGCCTACATGAAGAATGGATAAGTGTGAAAATAGGTTATAAGATAGGTCTGGGGATAAACTAGGGATGGGTGATCTCAAGTAGCACTTTTAACACTTGAGTGTCATTTTCAAGTGATTACAACTACCAAAAATGTGTATCTAGATCATATGATTATGAAATCTAGTGAATTTGAAATCAGTGCAAGTGTGGAGGACATGTTTCTATGACATGTTCCTATTGAATCTATAGAATCTTAGAACTATATAAAAGGTGGACAACATGTTTCCATAACATACCCCCACTATAATCTGGAGATGCTGAGTACTAAATAAGTGTGTAAGTCATGTCTTTTTAACATTCCCCCACTATAATCTATAACTATGAAAGTGTGGAAGTTATGCCTCTATGACATGAACCCACTTATATTTCCCCATTCTGAGGTGAGGGGAAATCAAATTTGGTAGTTACATTACATCAAAAGGATAATATTACTATGTAATCTATGTATGGATCTAGTAGCATATAAGAGTAACTTGTATAGGTACATATAACATTGAAGTAAAAAATATGTGATCACATCAAGTCCTAATAAGCATGATATATATCATGGTAATGTCTATATAATAATCATAAAATCTCATACAACAATAAATCACACACATAAGAGTGCTCAAAATCAATGTAAAAGGAAAATAGTCCAAGTATACCTCATATAAGGGGCGTGTTCAAATGCCACACAATTAATGTGACATGACTTATTCAAATCTCCATAGAGCATAGAATGACATATTAAAATGTACACATATAACATAGAGTTACGTATTTAAATGTCCAAAAAGGAAAGAAAAGGCATGAGGCCCATAATTAATGGGGAATATTCAAATACTCAAATAGGCAATATAATTTAAGATAATAACAAGCAAGGAATATAAGCCATATACATGAACAAAGCATACTAGTTCCTAAGAAAATGTTTTTACAAGTAATGTTAAGTGCATAGCATATTAAATACACTATAAAAAGGTATAATCATGGATAGAGGAATGTGTAAGCATATAATATCAAACATGATAGTGGAAAGTGATCATAGAGTAATATAAATTTAGTGTGTCAATATCAAAGAATCATATTCCCCAAACATATTTAGGATGTAAGTGGAGGGAAGGTCCACATTTGTATGTGCATATATCATGTATCTAGGTATGTATGTATCAAACTCAAATTAATCTTTAAAAAAATGTGTATATAAGTGAATGATATGTTATCTAGTAACTATAGACACTGAAATCGTGTCTACCCCTTGGTCCTTTCTCCTCCCTTGGTCCTCTTCGTCCACTTAACCACTCCTAACCCATGTTTTATTAATTTGAAATAAATATCCTATTTTAAATTAATAAAATCCCTTTTCCCTCTCCTTGCCACCTCACCACCCTTGGATACCTTTCTTGGATTCCCCTCATTCCCCCACATGGCCATATTTAACACCTAGACTCCCATTCCAACTTCTCCCCTCATCCATTTAATCCCTTTCAACCGTTTCTCCCTCAGACTAGCTGACCCGGTAGTTGGAAAATGGATGAAAGGCTATTTTTAGCCTTTCTCTACCCTTTTAGCTGCTGACATCGGTCACCTATCAATCGACATCAGTGATATTGCCAGCATCGGTGGCTTTCATAGCGGTTTCTACACCGTTATCCATCTCTCTTCGCTCTCTTGGTCTCTCCTCTCGCAGAACCCGACTCTGGTATCTTGCACTCTGATCGTCAATCCGTTCTTGGACCCTGCCACTTTGCCAATATTCAAACCAAGCCTCTCATTCTCTCCTTCAGGTGTAACAACAGGTATTCTGGCTTTAGCAATTCCACCAGCGATGGGACTTTCATCACCAACTATAGGTACACCAGTCTGCAATGCTTTCTTCAGCACACTACAGGTAAGTTTTCTTCTATGTTTTTATTTGTGTTTTCTAGTCATTTGTTTCTAAACTAGATTTAGCACTCTTATCCCCCAAACCAAACTCTGACCAAACTAGACCAGTCCTGAAGCCTATCTCTCTGCTATCCCTGTCTTCTACTTGATCCCTCTGTCAGACCATATACTCTGCCCATTCAACCAGAATTTCAGACCCAGACCCTAAACCATTCAACTAAGCCCAAAACAAGACTCCCAAACCATTCAAGCAGACCACAGACCAATCCACAGACCAAGAACCTGACCAGACTCATCCACAGGCCACTACCCCGACCGACGCTGATCATTACCCCAACCGACATTAGCAGACTAACCGATGTCGGCAGACCCCGACAACCGATGCTGGTAAGACCACCGATGCCAGTGACTGTGACCAGTCTGACAGCATCTTTCAGGTAAGCCTTTGCTTCCTTTTCATTTCCAACTTTTATCACTTTTAGTCTTTTAATATTTTGTTATTTATCAGACACTTCTTTTTATTGACTAGTGGGTTGATATCCCTTAAGGAAGTCTTCATACTTATGGGAACAAGATTTTGCTTGGCAACCCACCATCTATCCATCTAACGCCTTCTTTTGTCCAAGTCTCTTTTCTTTGTAAGTGTCATTCCTCCACAACCAAAGAGGAGTTCTCACAGCATCTGGATTATGATGCACAGACTACATCTAGGTACACATCTAGCCTTGACCATCTCTTAGTTTCTTAATTCTTCTCTTGAATGTGAAAGCAAAAATCTAGCGTAGAAACATTCTAGCACGCCCGATGGGACCCTTAGGGCCTTCCTTGGGTTCCTTTCCTTCTTTTTTCATTTAGGTGCACTAGGTTTCTCCCTCTTCACCTCTTTCTTCTTCTTCCAAATGACATCATAAGCAGGAATAAAAAGAACTTTTTCTTTCTTTTCTTGCACTTCTAGACTAGTCAACAATCATATCCTTCAAACTCTTTCTCAACTTGTATTCATTCCAACTTCACATTTTGACTTGGGGCTTAAAACACTTTGCATTCATTTCTACCTGCTTGCATTTTCTTAGACCACACATAGTAATTAATAAACGCATATTGAATTAATCTATTTTACTTCATGTTACACAACCTAAACCACTTGCACTAAAACAAACATCAAACTTACCTGAGACAAGGCTTGACTGGGATTTCATCCCCCAGCAGATACCTTACCCCTACCTGGCAATCTCACTTGGATTTCATCACCAAGGGGAAAGCCCACTCTGTTCTCTGGCAGAGGATAATCTCTAGGCAAGGTATATTTTGGCTTAGCGAGACCAGCTTACCACTGGAATCGTGAAGTGAGGGGAGCTTGCTCCTTAGCACCAGGCCACGTACCGAACCTAATACAGACTTCTTGAGCACTTAAACAAGACTTGAAACCATCTTTAGACTACCTCTTCTAGGACCCTTCTTCTAGCCAACCTCTCCAAACATCACTTTAAGGCATAAGCCACAAGATTCTATAAGTTATTTTTAGGATTTAACGCTTAGTGTCTGCCTATCTCCATATTTATTTTTCTATTCTTATCTGCTTGTTTGAGTTGTGAGAACGCTCTTCTTCCTTTTTTCCAAGAATCTTCAAATTTTCTGAGTTTTTGGAAACCACAGTCACCGGCATCGGCTTTTCCACCGACGTCGGCAACCTTATTCACCGACATCGGTCATCTGACCGACGTTGGCCACATTTTTTCACTGACATCGGTTTTTCAACCGATGTCGGTCACTATCACAGACCTTTTTTTCAAAATAGCAACCTAAAACTGACCCTTTTTCTACCAAAAACCCCATTCTGAGTTTTTAAAATTGCAAAAACATAGTTTCTAGAACCTGTCTCCTTTCTTTCCTTGCTTGGTTTTGACACGCAGTCAAACCAAGGCTCTTCTTGACCACGCTAGACATCAACCGCTTCCGCCTTCACCATCCATAACCAGTCCTATAATGGAGTTCCATTTGAAGACTGAAAGAACTCCTACTCGCCCGACCCTACCTCAAACTCCTATTGTCCCTGAAGGGGACCAAGAGTTTGCACGATTCTTAGACCTCAACATCAAAGCCCTCCAAAACTATCTCGCAAGAAACCAAGTGCAGGACCTTTCAAGTGCAGCGACAATGACATCGACGTCATCCGCTACCCAACCCCTCATGACTCAGCCTATTATCTTGACCAGTCACCTGACCATGGCCTATATGCAAAGTTTGGCCTCCCCGTCCATTTTTAAACCAACCTCCATCAGGGTTCCATTACCCCCTCAACCACAAACAATTCAACCAAGTTCTACATCATACCAAAAATTGATTGTCTCGACCCCTCACACTCTTGTGCCCATGAATGCAGGAGTGCCAACCTATCCTTCTACCAGTGCCGTCACGCAACCACCCTTGGCAGTATCTAGTCAACTTATACCCTCGACCTTCATAACTCAAGCACTTTTGGCCTCCACTTATGTCCCTGTGATTAGTCATCCGTACGTTGCCCCCTTATTGGTACAACCGACTACGTCGTATGCCTCCTCTAGCCTCTTTCAAGTGCCCTAAAACCTAGGGGGTACTCCATCTACCAATCTGTCAGTAGACATCATTAAAATGCTGATGGATAAAATGTCCAATCTCAAGACCTCTATCTCTGGTTCAAGCAATGCTCTGTCATATGAGCAAATTTGAAACAAACCCATCCATCCTTCTGTCCCTATCCGACCATACCCCAACCAGTGGGAGCTTCCTAAATTTACTCACTTTTAGAGTAAGGAAGACCCGCAACAACATCTTTGGGCATTCAGACATGCCTGCTACCTTATTGCCCATGATGATGCATTGCTTTTGCGCACATTCCCTATGTCCCTTTCTGGCCCCACTCTTGATTGGTATAGTTCTCTTACCAGACATTCTATCTTTTCATTCAATCAACTTGCCCAATTATTTCTCGATCATTTTTCTATCAACATCATCAAGCAAGTTTCAATCACAGACCTCTACTCCATCAGGCAATTTGACGACGAGTCCGTAGTCAATTTTGTTGCCCATTGGAGAAACCTGATTAACCAGTTCTCCTTTTCCTTGCCTCAACCTGAGCTCATTGAGCTCTTTTCTTGAGCATGTGCTAGGCACATCTCTTCTACCTTGCAGATCCAGACATTCTGCACTTTTGATGAAGCTTTCACCATGGCAAGAAAGCTTGAACTCTGTGCCATCGACGATTATAAAGTCAAATTGTGTAATAACAACGCAAAATCCAATGACCATTCTTCATCCAAACCTTCTTCTGCCCACTCCCAATCCAAGGGGTCAGCAAACACTGTCATCTTTAGACCATCATCTTCAACAATAACCAACTGACCATCATCTTCAACATCAGACTACATAAACATTTTCAACGTCGATCCATACAGCGTCAATTCACTCCAATTGGGGAGTCATATGCCTCTATCTTGGATAAACTCATCAAGCAGGGGGTCCTCAATCTCCCTTTAATTTGACCACATCAATTTGACCCCTCAACACCTATCCCTACATGGTACAGGGAGAACCACTTTTGCAACTATCACCGTGTCAAAGGCCATGACACGGATCACTGTCAAACCTTCAAAAATATCGTCCAGGACATGCTCGACAAGGGGGATCTTATTTTAGATAACCTGAATGCCCCACCAAATCAAAACATTGACATCTTCAAACAACCATTTCCAAACCATCCACCTACTCAAAACAACATCCAAACCATGACTAATGACTCTCATGACCATAATATTCACACAATCAACACTGTTTTACCTCTTGTCCTTGACCAACCTCCTCCATCACAGGATGAAGAACTTTCTTCTCCTATTAGTCCTCCATCTACCTCTCTCATACTAGAGGACACCTCAACCATGCCTATGCCATTAGCCTTACCTTCATCCGAAGACCTTACCTTGCCTACTCCTCAAGCACAAATAGAAGGCACGATCATCCCTGCCTTCTTCTCTCTTGAGGAGCCACACTCTCCTATTTCTTCTCCACCAAGAGAAGACCCAGTCTCTCCACCCAATTTGACCAAAGAAGACCCAGTTATGGTTTCCTCTTGTCCTTTGCCTGAGATTGCTACACCTCGCTCACCTCTGTCCACATCCAAATTCAAACCCATATCTAACCTCGCCTCGCATAATAGTGGCCCTCACCCTAAACCAACGAAGGCCATTCAACCACACTGAAGGACTTCTCCCCCACCTTCATCATTGCCCTCTATTTTGGGGCCGCATCTGTCCACTTTAATAGGGGTGCTTCCTACTCCCATACTTCACAGAGGAAAGTTGCCTCCATTGTCCCCTCAACCCATCAGACTTATATCTCCTCCAAACCATCAACCTATGCCTCTTATGCCTCTCAAACCAAAGTCACCAACCCTCACTGTAACAACACATCCATACCCATTAGCAGGTTCTTATGCCTTGTTATGACAATTGTTGCAGTCCTCTCGTATCAATCTCCCACCACTTAGACCATATCAATCTCTCAGACCAAAACCCCCCTGGTTTGACGACACTCACATTTGTGCATACCATCGCATGCTTGGGCATGACACTAAACATTTTTGTTCCCTCAAGGTTGTCATTCGCCAATGTCTGGGGAATGACACCCTTCTTCTCAACCACATCGTCAGCAAACCTTCAACACCGCCCCACTCATCAACTCTCAGATCAAGACCATCTTGGTTCAATAACTCTAAATTTTGTCATTATCATCACACTCTAGGACATGACACTGAGCGTTGTTGTGCTCTTAAAGCTGTCATTCATCAACACCAGAAAAATGATTCCCTTCTCATCAAGGATCCTCTTGACCACCCCTTCGACAAATCATCAACACCAACCCATGCTTCTCAAACCTCGTCACCTAAATTGGGATCTCCATGCCTGATTATGGTCCCTTTGCCACCTTTAACCCCCTATTCGACATCAACATAGTCAATCTAACCACTACGCCTCAACCAACCTTGACCAATCTTTCAAACATTCTCCCTAGCCACTGGGGGAATTCAACTTTCATCCAAACCTCAACCAATTTTTCAACCCAGTCTCAATCAAATATCAATCACTCCTTTAGTCCTAAATCTCGACCAAGTGTCCATCAACCCTACCTTCGATCAAACATTCAACTAGTCTCGACCAATCGACAATCAAATATCAATCAACCAAACATTCAACCCAAACATTCAACCAACCTTTTTATCAAAACATTCAACCAGTCTCGACCAATCAGCGACCATATCAACCAACTTCACATCCACTCATCAATCAACACCTTACCAATCTGGAAAGAGGCAAATGGGGCAAATTTGCTCCTAATTGACTCAGACCTTATCATACACGCATAAGCATGGACCAGGGACTTATCAGAACCTGAGCCTCTTAATACGTTGCATCTATGACCATTTTACTACTAGTTGAGTACTCGTCCACTTGACACTTAACTTGAGCTCATCCCTTGAGCAATCCCTGTCCTCTTCATCCTAAATCCTTTCAACCCTATTCCTCTTAACAATTCCTATAACCCTTTTATGATGTATGGATGCTTTGTCCTAATAAAAGGGAGCCCTTGACCTTCTATAGTCTTGTCCATGACTCACATTTATGTCAACAAAAAAATAATCAAGATGTCAAAATATCCACGGTCACTATATCAATATCAAAATCAAAAGGCAGACTGCTCCCTCGAAGGATAGCTATACTATCATTACTGTAATAAATAGACTGCTCCCTCGAAGGATAGCTATTCAAAAGCCCTTATATTAAACAAAATTCTAGACCACTCCCTCGAAGGATGGCTATGACTAATCTGGAAATAAACAACATTATCTTAGAAGCTTCCCACATTGATCAATCTGCACCCAAAAAAAAAAAAAAGCAAGTCATGGGCTTGACTTATAGTTGTCTCAGGGTCTCCTATAAAAAGGGGCAAAGTTATCTCTGCTCTTAAAATGGGTTACCCTATTTCCTCCTATCACCTACTCAAGGGATTTCGAGTTCACTTTAATGTCAAAGTGATTCGATTACCGTTCTAACACAACTTCTGGTCAACAATGTCATGCATGAATGGGGCTCTTGATTCTAATAACCCCTATCTATGTTGTCTTTTTGGTCCTTGTCAATGAAAGATCACTATGCTTTTCACTTCTTCTGCACTTTGGTCACATTCACCTTCATCACTTTTCCATTCCAATCAACTCAACTCAACTCTCTTTTTTAGGCCACTCCCATAGCCTATTCACACTAGTTTCTATGGATACCAATACACATGGAAACTATCGACCAGACACAATTTATGTTAAGCATAAACCAATACTTGCTGAAGCATAAATAGACCTCAATTCATTTTTAGCATACATCCATCACGAATATGGAAAATTGCTAGGGATGAAAGACCCCTCAACCAATGTTGTAGAATACACAATATGGAAAAGGCTGCAACATCATCTTCTTCCCCTCATCATTTCATCATGACCAAGACCAATCTATCAACCACTTTGACCACTTGTCTACTAGTTGGACCCTTTGTCTGAACTACATTGGTCTGAGGCCCTATGACCGAGGCTATGTAGGTAGCACTCAGATGACTCGACATCATCTGGGGTTAGCTCGACCACCCTCGTTTGTTCATCTCTCTGATGGACAAACCTTCTTTCCTCCTTTTGACCATGACCTTGCCCTTGACCAAGACCAATTCCATACCTTTGACCCTTCCTCCCTTTTTGGGAGAACTACATTGGCCTGAGGCCCTTTTCACAAGGGCTATGTAGGCAGCACTCAAATGATACAACATCATCTGGGGTTAACTCGGCCACTTTCCTTCATCCATTCCTCCACCTTGACCTATGACCATTAGAGATCATGCCTATCTCCTCCGACTTCGACCACTTCCAGAGCAATGTTGCCTTGGTTGTTTTTGCATATATGCTACCTCATGACTGGTTAGCAAAATTGTGCACAGACTATTTTTGGACCCTCACAAGTATAGGATCGCAAGCCGGTTGATCCACACTACTTGTGACTTTTTCGTGTTTCTAGGAGCACTTCCTGAGCTCGAGATACTTGGAACATGATGACCCATTGGAGCTTTAGCTTCGATTGAATAACTCGATCAGTAGGTGACTAAATGCTGGGGCCTGATTACTTCAATTTTGGCACTCCTCGACCCTTAACCTGTGACATTTTGACCCAAACATCTCGTGTAGTGGTATGCGTGCAATCATGACTTTTGCAGCATTCACTCTCACCCCCCTTTTTCATCCACTCTTTATCAAATCAGCACCCGATTCCTGGTTCCCTTCCTTCGACTCCTGCTTTGAGGGGGAATACCTCATCCATAATTGGGGCAACCAACCTCTTCTTATTTTTGTCTTGCAGTTCACTTGAACAACCAACAAGATGAAATTGACCTTATCCTACACCTGGGGCAATCACTCCTATTTTTGTCTTGCAGTTCATCTAGAACAACCAACAAGACAAAAAGGGGCAAATGTAGACACCGAAATCGTGTCTACCCCTTGGTCCTTTCTCCTCCCTTGGTCCTCTTCGTCCACTTAACCACTCCTAACCCATGTTTTATTAATTTGAAATAAATATCCTATTTTAAATTAATAAAATCCCTTTTCCCTCTCCTTACCACCTCACCACCCTTGGATACCTTTCTTGGATTCCCCTCATTCCCCCACATGGCCATATTTAACACCTAGACTCCCATTCCAACTTCTCCCCTCGTCCATTTAATCCCTTTCGACCATTTCTCCCTCAGACTAGCTGACCCGGTAGTTGGAAAATGGATGAAAGGTTATTTTTATCCTTTCTCTGCCCTTTCAGCCGCTGACGTCGGTCACCTGTCGACTGACGTCGATGATATTGCTGGCGTCAGCAGCTTTCATAATGGTTTCTACACCGTTATCCATCTCTCTTCGCTCTCTTGGTCTCTCCTCTCGTAGAACCTGACTCTGGTATCTTGCACTCTGATCATCAACTTGTTTTTGGACCCTGCCACTTTTCCAATATTCAAACCAAGCCTCTCATTCTCTCCTTCAGGTGTAACAATAGGTATTCTGGCTTTAGCAATTCCACTAGTAATGGGACTTTCATCACCAACTACAAGTACACTAGTCTGCAACACTTTTTTCAGCACACTACAGGTAAGTTTTCTTCTGTGTTTTTATTTGTGTTTTCTAGTCATTTGTTTCTAAACTAGATTCAGCACTCCTATCCCCCAGACTAAACTCTGACCAAACTAGACCAGTCCCGAAGCCTGTCTCTCTGCTATCCCTATCTTCTGCTTGATCCCTCTGTCGGACCATATACTCTACCCATTCAACCAGACTTTCAGACCCAGACCCTAAACCATTCAACCAAGCCCAAAACAAGACTCCCAAACCATTCAAACAGACCACAGACCCGTCCACAGACCAAGAACCTGACCAGACTCGTCCACAGGCCACTGCCCCGACTAACGCTAGTCATTACCCCAACCGACGTCGACAAACTAACCGACGTCGGCAGACCCCGACAACCAATGCCGGTAGGACCACCGATGCCAGCGACTGTGACCAGTCTGATAACATCTTTCAGGTAAGCCTTTGCTTCCTTTTCATTTTCATCTTTTATCACTTTCAGTCTTTTAATATTCTGTTATTTATCAGACACTTCTTTTTATTGACTAGTGGGTTGATATCCCTTAAGGAAGTCTTCATACTTCTAGGAACAGGCTTTTGCTTGGCAACCCACCATCTATCCATCTAATGCCTTCTTTTATCCAAGTCTCTTTTCTTTGCAGGTGTCATTCCTCCACAGCCAAAGAGGAGTTCTCACAGCGTCTGGATTATGGTGCGCAGACTACATCAGGTACACATCTAGCCTTGACCATCTCTTAGTTTCTTAATTCTTCTCTTGAATGTGAAAGCAAAAATCTAGCATAGAAACAGTAACATTGAGCAAACTAGAATGTAAATAAATAGTACAAGTAGGAACATGTTAAATTTTTTTGGTATTTGTTTAAATTTTTTGAAAGTTTTTTATTTTTGGTAAATTTTTATTTTTTGAATTTTTGGTATATTTGAAAAATGCAAAGTCTATATAATTATATCATTTAATGCATGCTCATCTGGGAGTGCTCTAAACATTGGAGATGGTACATCAAACTAGTGATACTATTGAGGAACATGTATAAGTGTAATATCTCATATTCTAGGCTATGTAATGATTTTATTAAGTGTCATAGGACTCTATGGTCTCAAATAGGTAATATAAGGAGTATGGGTTCATGGAACCCATATTTTTATGCTCTATAATGTATTAAAAGTATGAATAAAAGGAACATGTTTGGTTGCTCTAAATAAATGAGTATATTATGTATTAGTAGGTGAGGACTTCATAGAATCCATTATGTAATGGTCTCTCAAGTATAGGATGCCTAGGAAAGGGTATTTACTATTGTTTACCATTTCATGGATGATTAACCTTAGTACATTAAATTAATTAGTTATCTTGGAATAAAATTCTCTTGTTGAATTGGATTTTCATATGGAATTCTAGGAATTATGACTAATTTGTTCGTATGGATGTATTTAATACACCCATACACTCTAAAAGTTATTGCATGTAGTTTATGTGTTCAATATCATCTCAATAACATATCAAAAACTCCCATTTATGGTATAACTAATAAATTAGTGACCACATGTGTTGATCTAGCCTATAAGGGGGAGTTAATCTCTCTAAGAACATTTTGTGATGTCCCATTGAATACTCTGACCATTTTTCTCAAAATAAATAAATCATCATGTTTATTTCCTAAATGTGCAATTAATGTCATAGTGAAAATACTTTTTCTATCACCATTATCAATAATAAAATTTTGAATAAGATGGTGATTAAGGTATGAATGAATAAATAATGAATTAAGATATAATTCATCATACAAAATCTCATTATCATCAAAAGTAATAGAGAATATCTAAACCATAGGAGGTATATGTCATGTGTAAATACTAATAATACCATCTAATGGGTACCCATAATGTGATTGATGAGGATGTGCATTATATGCCATTTTTACTTACAAATTATTCCAAGAGTGATCTTGTAATAAATCACTAAACATATTTTGGTGCTAATGGTCACCAGGTTGTGACCCTAAATATTTTGGAGGATCATCATATGTAATTTTTTAGTTATCAATAAGGTTTTGTACCTTATTATTTAAGGTATAATATTGGTTATTATAATGTTTAGGGCCCTGGTGATAGTTAAAATAAGCATTGGCATCATATCCATGAGGTATATGTCTACTTATATCAACCTCTATGGGAGGAAGGAAAGATATGAAATTAAAATCTACAATCTTACCAAGTATTGAAGCTAGAGACAAAGGTAATCATGTAAATTATCTCCTTAGTGAATTGGGTAAGACAAGCCGATTAGGTTGTTGTGACACTACATTAACAATTGTAGTTTTTCCTTTTTTAGGTTTTATAGGTTTTACCTTGTATCTTGGTTTGTTATGAAACTTGGTATTTGATGTAGTTGGTGATTTGGATACATACTTAAGTTTTTTCAATTAAATAAGTTTAATATTATGATCTCTAACAATATGGCATAATTCATCAAAAGACTTTTACTTTTGAAAATAATGGACTCATGTAATGGGGCAAGTAAAATTTATTTGAAAATATCTTGAAACTCTTTATCTTATATTTGATTTTATATTTTGGTAAACATTATCTTTTACCTCAAAAAATATTCATTTTTAGGTTCATTGGTTCCTTGTTTGATTTTTATAATTTGGGCATAGGATACCTTTTCGATAATGTTGATAGAGAAGAGTAACAAAACTAATCTATAAGAGGCTTGAATGCTTTTATTAATTGGATTGGTAAATAATAAAACCATATTATAGAATATTCCTTGAGTCTCCTTGGAAATAATTTAATCAAAAATTTATCATTTGAGGCATAATCAAGAAATGTTACTTAAAAATATCTAATATATTGTTTAGGATCACCCTTGTCATCATAAGATGTGAACTTAGGTTCAAAAAAACTAGTTGGAAAAGGGTGTAA
Organism: Torreya grandis; assembly: GCA_037957365.1. Classification (NCBI taxonomy): domain Eukaryota; kingdom Viridiplantae; phylum Streptophyta; class Pinopsida; order Cupressales; family Taxaceae; genus Torreya; species Torreya grandis. The sequence continues at coordinate 27,765 of JARHVA010005929.1, forward strand.
AGATATCTCAAGTGAAATAGGTTTATGTAAAACCTATTTTAAATTAAGAGCATAAGGTGGATTCATAAGGATTTGTTTTAGGGAACAATGGTTGACTCATGGTTTGATTTGAAATAGGCATTAAAACTAGTAAATAGGTTGAAGTGCCAATGTTTCCCATGGAGTATGTAAAAATATTAGGATTTATTTCAAGGAATTTTTTTGTAAAAACATAAAATATGCCCCCATTATATGTATGAAACAATAATGTACTCATGTGGAGGGTTATATGAATATGGGGATGTCCTATAGCTCTAATAACATGCTCAATAGATTCACCTAGTTTTTACTCTATTCTTTTTTATTTTTTAGTTTCCAATATGTTTTAGAGGATCTCATAAATATATTTATGGATTTAATGTATTTTCTCTTGAAAAATATCAAGATATTTTACTCTCTTGTGGTATATTTGTTCATTTTCATTGTTTTTATTAGATTCATTATTTTAATGATCGTAATATTCTTCTATAATAACCTTTTTAATATTTGGTTTAGTTTCCTTATTACCACTTTCATTAAGAATATGACTTGATACTTCATTATTTTGATCCATCTTAGGTGTAAAATTAGGAATCTCTAAGTGTTAAATAGAAATACCAACTAATCTAGCGATATGCCTAGGTTTCATACAAATAATAGATTAAACCTAGAAAAAAATAGTAATGAAAAACCTTAGGAGGTTGAATACACTAAGGAAAGCTAGGGTTTTCATTAAGAGACATAGAGGTTGAGTTCATCAAATATTTAACCCTAAAATTAGATATGTGGGGTATCTAGGGTTAAGGGGATGGGTAAATAACCTAATAGTAGTATAATTAATATAAATATAAGATAAACAATATTTTGAATTCATATAATTGAGTTTTATAAAAATAGTAAATTACAACTATTAATAAATATTAAAATGAATTGGAAAAAAAATAATATTTAGTTGGTTTTATTGTGTGAATGTAGGTTCAATCTAGAATAGGATGGAATTTTACTGGAAGGTGATCCTAGAATAGTAATCAAATTATGGGAATATTATTTTTTATAGCCTCTAACTCTTTCATCAAATCTAGATAATTGCATTGATGAAGGTTTCTAACCCTAATATAGGTGTCCTATAGATAATAATTACTATATATATATATATATATATATATATATATATATATATATATATATATATGCAACTAATTAGATCCTTATGGGTTTTATATCACATTTATAATGATGTATTGATATTACATACATAGTATATCACTCTTTGTTAAATGATAATGCCCTAACTCTTCACCCTTTAAGTTATTATGGAACAAATGGGTTAGTGGGCTCATGATGTCAAGATACCCTAAGGACCCTTTATAAATGGGTGTTGTCTATATAGCAAATAATATGAAGAGAGACTCAAACATATGTAGATCTTCCCTAAAATTTAGCTTGTGTTTTAAAAATTATGCGATGTGTGATAAGCAAAGACATGCATGATGTTAACATGACAAACACTCACACTTTGGTTAGTTTTATAGAATATACACATCATACAAAGGATAAATAAAGGTCTCACCATAAGGCAAGACAAGAATATCAAAACATTGGGCCAACATTTAAGCCCAAGGATTATGTTCCCCTAAACAATAATAATTTAAAAAAAATTGTCCCTAATAAAGGTGATACCAAGTAAAATATCAATTTTGGTAAATTACATAAATCTAAGAGGGGTACTAAGCCTCAAAATTTTGCAAGGCAACATGATGAAAATTGAAGTCAAAATAAAACCAACTTATGTGTACATGCCACTAGATCGAATTATGTTCCTTTTCCTCCATGAATACTTGTGTAATTTTCAAAATTAGTGATAATCATTAAAAAAAGTATTTCCCACAATTGAAGGCCAATCGACCTATGATTCACTAAGTTTATATTGTTGTGGATAATAAAAATGCTAATTTCTAGGTAATGCCTATTAAAACTAAAGGTATAATTTATGGTTTCTCATTGGATATCTTAATTTATTTTGGATATAATCATAGTTTGATTTCCCCTTTAGTTTCTACTAAATACAAAAGAGAACTATCATAGTTTAGATAAAGATGGGAAGTAGAGTTTAGCTCTAGTAAGAGGGTGGTTGTTATTAAATGTTTTGAATGAGTTGAATTAGATTTAGGGATCTTTAAGGCTTGAGAAAATATGTTTTTAGTACCCCCTGGATCCTATGCCTTGATTTCAAGCATGGATTAGTTAAAAAAACATCAAGTGAATCTTGTTTATTTTAACAAAAAGGTGCAATACCTTGATGACTAGGGTAATGTGATGGAACAAAGGCATAGTAAATCTTGTGTCTAGAAAAATTATATTAGCATTGTAGATAAAAATAGCTATTATAAAAGGCTAAAAATTATACACATTGAAATTGATTGAACTCTCTAAGGATAAGGATCCCACCTTAAGATATTATCCTATATTAATGGATCTTGAGGATGTATTCCCCAAATAAATTTTGGGCTTGATTTCATAAACGGTAATCTATGTGTAGCCCCTGTCTAGCCAATCTCACTCCTCATTTACTCTACTGCACTAAATTTGTACCTTGTACCTAGATTTGTGTACCACTTTTTATTAATCTTTCTCTCAATCATTTGTACTTGTCCTACACTATTTCATAGACTCATGTGAACCACCTATACTTAAGTACTAAGTCCTATGCTAGTTCACCAACTTTAGCACACTCCATGCCTCATATTCTTATGCCAAGTCTTGCACCCACCTAATGACTCCTATGAATTTTGTGCCTCATATTATAGTGCCAAGTCTTATGATTGATCACCAAATATAGTGCACCAAATTTCCCATATGCCTCTCACTCATATGTAAATTCATGCACCCACACTTCATATAGTTACACACACATCAATAAATTTTGTACCCTCCATCACTTAAATTTTTACTTGCCTTATTGGCATCCATTTAGACATGTTAAATTACCTTATCCATGTGACCTAAGTGACCTGACTACCATTTTTGCCAAAAGGAGATCCTAAAGTGAAATTAAAATGATTGATAGCCTTGACATTAATTATTTTAACCATTACTAAATACCACATCTGATAGGATCGATGTGTCATAGATATATTCCTTGGTAACTAAACATCATTTATGACTAATCTTATATTTTTATGCTATATATGTAACATACACATCTATTATATATATATATATATATATATATATATATATATATATATATATAAAACCTAGATCAATGACATTACACATAGTTGTAACATCATTTAGCTTATTTTATGCAGCTATTCGATACACATGCATTTTTTACATTATATCATGTATTACTTTACATATTCTCCATTAATGAATATAAGTTGCATTTATTTCAATTTAATACTTCCATCCATTGAATGTGTTTTATTTATTCTACATGAATATTTCACTATGCATTCACTTTGCATAGTCATAACTTAGTTATCCATTATATACCTTGGTTCTTGCACCCTATGGTGTGGATCAACTAGTATCTAAGTCCCACTATATTCCTTTTCCTATTATTGTAACCAAAAGAGCACAATGAGAGAGAGAAGGTTTTTTAGTCATTCTATAAACTCCATCAGAACATAATAGCAAAATAAAAATGGTTGACACCCAAAATCAACTTGAGGCAGCCCCAAATATCTAAAGGCTCATCATTGATGCTCTAAAGGCATATTACACCAAAAAAATTGGTCAATTTCATAGGTTTATGATGTAACTCAACCTGATGCCCTCCTCCTCATATCAACAACATGCTCCATAACAATTCCAACAATAAACCCCATTCAATGTACAAGTCAATCTTGGCATCCCTTTATTTAAAGGAATGATTGATGCCAAAATATTAGATGCCTAAATTCTACAACTTGAGGCATACTTTTTAGTCATCTATTTTATTGATGCTGAAAAGATCACCTTCATGGTACTAAAGATGTCCATTCCAATTTTTAATTAGTGGGAGACATTCAGCATGTAGTGCATGTGTTGATGCTCAACTACCCCCTATTCCTAGAATGGGGACCCTCTTTTCCTAAATTTTCCAAAATTCCTAAGATTTCAAGGTTGATAATTCATTTTGTTTGCATAACCAAAATTGATTTAATACTTCTTAGCAATTTTTGGGTAATTGTTCATTTCACAATAATTATTAACACTCAGATATATTCAAGTTATTGAAAATTTTCTTTACGTTTCATTCAAACAATGGATTATTAATCATTAATGCTTTAAAAATGTGTAGATAGACCTTTACTAAGAATATTCTACCTAGTTTTCAAATTATCATGAGAGCCATAAGCCTCACCAAATATTACTAGACTAACCTTATACTTTGTTTAAAGCATTTACTTACGTAATTTTGCTTTAGACTTGTTTAATTTGCTTGTGACGAGTGTTTGACATTTTCAAAAGTTTTATTCAACTTATCACTTGGCTTCATAGGAAATAAAAGTTAAAGTATCAGTTTGAGATGCCTTATAGGACATCAAATTTAAGATTACAATATAAAGAGGATACGTATCCACCTTTCTAGACTTTATGACACCTTAACAATCCATCACCTCACATAAGACACCTGGGATAAATCTATGAAACTTGCAAGCCATGTCACATCATTCCTAAACCTTACAAGGGAGTTAGTCATTGAAATTAAAATCCATAGGCTATGTGTCAAGATCTAGGCTCCCATGAGCAAGCTCATTTAATCTGAGTCACCATGCATCATACTACAATCTTACAACGCATGAGATGTCACCACATGTCTCAAGCATGACCATCCAAACTTGAGTAGTATTTTGAAGTGTCATATATCCCCTTTAGATTCATCTAAGAATGATGCGTGTCAACACCACATCACATCTGATCTAAAGCTTATGAGAGCTCTAAGGATGCATGGATGCATCCAGGCATTTGATCAAGGTTCAATGATGTACAATTGTGCATGGCCCTTTTTGAGAGTGATTAGTGGAATAGGAATGAAGAGAAGCTCATGAGAATGATGTGTGTCCACTATGGATCTATATAATGATGACACTTATCATGCCTACACTACTTTTATCCAAGGATCCACTATAAAACCTCTAAAGTCCCACTGAAGTGATGTGTGTCCCCACTAGATCCATGAGATGATGCAACATGTCATTCCCATGGAGCTTCAACCTGATATCAATAGAATTTCCTTCAAATTGATGCATGTCTATCTTGAGCCCACATGATGATGCCACCTATCAATCCCATAAATTTGCATCTTGAGATCAACCAACCCATCTCTGAGAGTGACATGTGGCTCCACCTAATCCACACTTTTGAAACAAAGTTGTTGATAGTTGTCTAAAGGCCTCCTAAGGGCGACACCTATCAAGGAAAATCCATGACCATATATGATAGATCCACCTGGAGAAGATAAAACCCTGATTGCCTATGAGAGTGACATATGGCACTCCCATAACCAACCAAAGCTAGAGGGCCCTACCTTAAATCTCACTAAAAATAGAGAGACACCATGTGGCATAGTATAAATTAATCATCACATTAAGCTAAACCTTAAAGGGCTGAGATCAATCAAAAAGTTCCTTGTGTCCAAATTTGAGCTGATTAAGTAGCCTAGTCATCTTCAAACCCCATGAATGCCTAGGTGGGTCTGAGGTAGCATGCCACATGTCAAAAATTGGCAACCTTTATCTTCAAAGCTAAAATTAATGGTGAATCAAAATTTAATCAATGCTAAATTTGAATTCTAAAAGTAATTAAATGCCAAAAATAATAGTTTGGGTATTTTGAATACAAAGGTGATGAGATCACCATTAATTTGGAAAAAAATAGTATTACCATCAATGTTGCATTAATCAAGGTAATATTTAAAATGGATACTCAACTTAAGTATTGTTACTTACATTTTCATTAGAATCTTTAAGCATTTTTTTATATTTGCATTCTCAAGTCAACCAAGCTTGAGCTCTTCACAGATTGCACCTAGGCTACCATTGTTTGATCTCTAAAGTTATAGAGAGATAAAACAAAAATCTAGTTACTATCTAGAACATTATATAAATATCACATGTAGGACCCTCCACTTTAGTTAAGGGCATTACATTTTAAATTGATTACTTCTTATTTTAACATGGTAATTTAGTCAATTTTAAGGACATAGAGTTCATCCCCAATGCCATAAACTCAAGATACATGCATTATAGTAGTGTTTATTACAATGTTGAGGGACCCATGGATATTGATGATTCTGAGACCATGCCCCATATCATTCATCTTGCTTTAGATATCCTAACAATCTAAGTTATCAGTCTCCACAAAGAATAAATAAAACCATAGGTCATAACATGCATTGATGTGGTATACAACATCTTCAAGATGTCAAAATGTGAGGATGGATTACTCAAATCCATGACCAAATCGATTCCCATTGCCTTCATTATAGGTCCAAGTTTTAAAAAATAGTATGAACTACCCCTACCATAGATGGATTGTAACCATAGTGTTATTGATAATTGGTAAGAGGTACATAAGCCACAAACCATATTAGCTTCATCGATAACAAACCCAACTAGAGTCTTCATGGATTACCAAGGGAATATACCCGTTTCCAAATTTATAAATGGAGTTAGGATTGGCCTCGCATTGCTAAATAGAATATTTGACAATGCTCACTTTGGGTATGTAGATATAAAAGTTAACCCACTATTTTAAATAAGTATGGAAGATCAACATATCCCCTCACTTGGGGATATCATTAGAAATAAATTGATTTTATATATGCATAATACATTCCATAATTGGGATCCATTCTATATGATGATCAATATTATGGATTTATATGTACAAATACATAATTAGGACCAAATACATGGACTCTTGAGTGAGATGAAGTTGTGTCCCAGACATATTCTACAATGCATATTCACCACTTTAGATACCAAATCAAGATAATTGTAGAACATTTATACCCCATATTTACAAATCTATAAATTAATGGGACATTCTATGGGTCCCTCTAGAATTTAGAATGACATTGAGATATATGGGTAGCTTCTAGATCTACCCTAATTACATAGTTATCTGAGTGGAAGAGGTGATGGTAGTTCCACTCAGGCTACCAAGATATGTGCCAATGAAGTTGGTAGAGCAGGAGATGGTTAATTAATTCCTGCATGGAGTTGATGGCATATTTAAGAGGAATAAAAATATATCCCCCATAAGGCTCCTTATAAGATGGGGAGAACCAAGATAATTAAATGGTAAGAGATTATAGTGGATGCAAGGCATATGTACTCTTACCTATTGCTCAAGGATGAATTTAGGATATGGGATCTAAACCAAGTCATTTTCAATCACCTTTCAAGTTTAAAAGGGATGTAATTATGGAATATAAGCACCAAGATGAGGTGAACAAATGGATATACCTAGATGTAATGAATGATGTGGTTTTCCTAATAAATTTTGTAAGGAAGAATATAGTGCTTGGAATGAGGATTGATCGAGATAGAAGGAAAGAAGACATTGTAAAGAGTCAAATCCCACCAACTCATGGGAACATGTTTAATATATACTATGAGGAAGAAGAGGAGGAATAATAGGATATCATCCCTCTTATCATTAAAAGGCCTTGTAAGTCTCTACTTTAGGCCACGCCAAGTGAACAAGACATCTCTCTAATCTCTAAACAAGGAGAATCAAGTAGCCAACCTATCCCTTCATAATGGCCTATAATAATATATGTATCTACCAAGGAAGCTACCATAAGACACTTGGGTTAGATTGATCCTAATGTTATTTATCTTGAGGAAGAATAACAAGGAATTGAGGTCTCAATAGAAGGATTACATGTGCTAGTTCGGAGGACTATCAAAAAGGTTTATAAAAGGAAGAGGTCCCCTAGGAATACAATGAGAAGAGTAGTGTCCCCTCCATTATCTTCCCAATATCCCTCTATAAATAATTAACCATTATCTTCTTTCCCAATCATTGGTACATTTATAACTACTCCTACTTCTTCTGCTACCCGCATTCCTATGTTCACATCCCCCATTATTGCTTCTTTTGGGGGAATCATTCCCAAATTCATCTCCTATACCACCATCAAATTTCCACTTCCATCAAGCTCCCAAAGCACTAGTTATAGCCAGGATATGGGGTCTAATCCTTCCTAGGTAGCCATTACAATTGTGTCACTTTACCTTGGTTCCCTTGTACCCACCAAGCCACTAAAACCCATTCCAAAGTCATTCACCTAGTAGAAGCGACTTCAACTCACCACAATAGCCAAAATGATTAGGCCTTAAAAAATATCCTCATTTTTGCTCAAAATGGGCCCTACCAAGTCCTTTTTTGATCCACTTGGTCAATTAGACCCAACCAATTTATATATCCCAACTACAGCCCTAGATTCATTCTTTTTCTAGGCACTCCTATTATAACCACCTCCTACATAGATAACAACTACAGACACCCCAAATTGGGTGGGGAACATGATGTAAACATTAAGATGAGGGAGGCCTTAGGAAATCCAAGATCCAACCCAAATTGGGATGAGGTTTGACCCCACTATTGGCACCATGAAGAGGGTAGTTTAAAGATAAGTGGAGTAACCATAGTCAAGCTCGATTGTGATATACGAGAGTGAAGAGACACTCTTAACTATGACTAAGGTGAGGAAGATTGGCCTTGGAGAGGTATAATATTATGAAAAGGACCCTATATCTACAATACAAGTGCAAGTAGAATATACTAGTACCTTAATGAAGGGGATGCAACACAAGTTGAAGAAGTTAAAAGAATAAACATTGCCGTTAATGCCTGACAATACTCTAATTTCAATAATCAATGTTGTGATAAATGTATTTAACTTATACAAGGTTATGAATAAAAGGTAGGAGGACTAGATCAATCATGATAAAGGGGTCATTAAACTTGACCAAAGTCTTGTCCTCTATGACACCAAGTTAGCAAACTTGGTGAGAGTGACAAGAAGAAATAAGTTTCCTGACATAAAATACTTGGCACTTGAAGACATTGTTCTTGTGTAGACCATCCTCATGAATAAGAGGATTTTTAAGACATCGTTTTATCAACTCAAGGATGCAAATACATCCTTTGAGAAAATTGAATTTAAAATAGCCCACTTACTAAAGGATGCCATGATCACTAGAGTTATAAGGCCTAATGGATCTTTCATAGATGATCAAGAGTTCACAGATGAAGGTCTTCCTTTCACAATTATATCAAGATGTAGCTAATGCTAATATGGCTTCTGAGGTGATAGACATTGTGGCATTTTCTAATCAGAGGTTGTAGAAAGTGGAGGTAATTGAGGAAGCACTAAGGCCCATACTCAAGGATCACAAAAAGCTAATCTAGGGCATACCTTATTTATTTAGGCCCATTATCCTAGAATTTTCTCAAATTAACTAAGATTACTAAGATTGTGTAGATGTATGGACTAAATAAAAATCAAAAAATAAGTAGAAACAATGACAACAACAATAATAGAAACAAACATCTCAATAGCCTCATGAACCTTAGGAATATTCCAATGTGTTTTGTAAATGTAAATTTGGGATATTCTATTATGTATGGAATTTTAGGCCATTTGGTTGTATATTGGACACCTTTAATGGGCCCACTAAAACTTGTCTTATGCATTTTGAAGCATATAAATATGGGTTTTCCCATCATTTTTAATTAGAAATAGTTATTTGTAATAACTAATACAAGAAAGCCAAAGAATTTTCAAGTTTGTCTATAGTGCTCAATTGTTTATTTCTATAGTTATTGTTTCTCATGCTTTTAGATGTCTAATTGTTTCTTTCTAAAAATTGATTTGGAATTAATATTTTATACATGCATCTGTTAGTTTGAGCTTAATGCTAGGCTAACTAATCTATTAGTATATTTTCTCTATTTTCATCTCATTTACTACTCGATGTGCTTATGCAATTTACTATGAGTGAGTTATCTTATGCAATATATGTTGTTATACATATGTATTTTCCTTCCTCATAATATTCAACTACATTTATTTAGCTTTGAGCATTCTTCTAGGGCTGGTAGGTGTTAATTTCATGTATTTTTCCTCAATAATTAGCATAATTGGCATCTTTAGTCATCTCAAGCACAATCTCTTTTCTGCTCTACCCTACTCACTCATAGATCTACCCATGAATCACCTTAATTTAGATCATGCTATAAATATCTATTATTTGTTTGTATTTTGGTTAGTAATTGGAAAATATTAAGATAATTCATAGTGATTGGAAAGAAAGGTGTAATTGCATAAACATCTGTTGTCCCTACAATAGGGTCTACTTGCAGACTTTCAAAGTGGTAACCATATCTCTACTAATTATGCTATTCTTAGCAATGGTTCTATAAACAACTCAAGCCCCAAATCATTCTAGGACTTAAAATTGAGTTTTTTACTTTCCCCTTATTCCCTAGTGACACAGAGAGCACAATATGTGCATCAACAAGAAGAGGGAAGTTTTTTGGAATTATGAGGGCCTTATACAACTATTTTAGTGCATCTTTACTAAATTAGAGTGTACTTTGTTATATACATGCTTAATTATTTCAAAGTATGCATATATTGTTAAAAAACACTAAGGATTTATATTATTTACATAAATGTTTTCATTCTTTATGTGGATCTTTTCATTCTTTAAAATATTTTATCAATATTAGTGTTCATTTGTGCAAATTTGGTAAAATAATCTAGATATTTGCTTAAATTAGTGCAAAGATATGTAAAATACCTAATTTTTTACACATATTAAGGGTTATTTTGGTCATATTTGCAAAGTTTGGTATAAATTTGTTAAATAATTTGGATATTTGTGAAGGGATCAATCACTAAGGTGTTGTTTGTATTTGGATTTAAACATTTGAGATTATATTGCTATAATTTGCTTGGATTTAAGTAAACCTTTACTTAGCTTTATGATTGAAGTTATTTTAAAATCCTCAAACATTTTAATCTCATTAAATAAAGCATATATATACCTTAATGTGTTGGTTTAACACCAATATTTGTAGGTTAACATATAAATATGATAATATTTGAGAAGGTCTTGAGAAATTTGAGGTTTTATAGCTTATATCCTCAAAGAACAAGGTGGAGTTTCTTGATCTAAGATTTTATATCCAATATTCATTAATTTTGAAATATTCAACACTTAAGAGGTCATCTTTAAATATCCTTGGGCTTTAGTACCCATCCTACATCTTAAAGTTGCCTAGGATTAGAACCATGTTCCGATCTAAACCCAAGACCCCTTTAGCATCCTTAAAAACACATAATAAGGCAAGAGTGGATAGAGGTAGATGTAGAAAGTTTAGGACCTATCCAAATTTCCCACTTAACCAAAAATTTCAACCCCTCATACCAAATCCAATCATGGCATGGTTAGTTGGCTCATCCATCAATGTCCCTGGACCCATGCACAATTTTCCTAAGAATTTGGGAAAGTACCTACCTCTCTTTACCCCAACTAGGAGAGTGACTATTGAAGAACATGTGAAGTAATTTAAGGCATATTTAAGGTTTATTAATGTGATTCATGAGGATGTGTCCTATCACCTTTTTCCCTTCACCTTTAGGGATGTAGCTTATAATTGGTTCCTTAACTTACCCAAAGATTCTATCACAGGAGGGGGACAATTTAATGATACCTTTATCACCCAATTTGGAAGGGTAGTTAGTCTGGGAGTTATATACCAATAGTTTACAACCCTAAAAAAGGACCTAAAAAATCTAATCAAGATGTTCAATACTAGGTTTTAAAAGTTGTACACCCTAAATTTCCCACCATATAAGCCTGTAGATGATTAAGCCTTAGAAATATACAAGAATGCCTTGGACCCATTGATAGCCATTTTTTTAAGGGGAGCCATAGGTATTGACACATTACCTTTAGATGTTGTTGAGGCTACTCATATTGATGAGAAAATGAATCTTTAAGGGCATCATGCCTTCACTATAACAAACTTTGATCTAACTATGCCTACTCTAAACATCATCCCTAACATGAATCAAAACCCAAATTGAACCAAATACTACTGCTCAACTAGCCACCTTTGAATCATCATACACCTAACCAGTAGCTCGGATTCTTCAACTAAGTAAATGTCAGGGTACATCACCAAAATAATCAAGAAATAATGCCTGTAAATAACACTAATGTCTAAGCTAGCACCCAAAGTAAGAACCCAAAACCTCTAAAGGGAGAGTTAGACTCAATCCAAATAAGTATCCAAAATCTTGCTAATTATTTCTTGGATCTCAAGAAGAAAATGGGTAACACTACTAAGAGATCCAATAGAAATTATAATTTGGAGAAGAAAATTATGGAAACACTACACAAGAATTTGAGAATCTCAACATTTTGGTTCCTTGTATGAAACCCATCATCAGGTATAATATTTTCACAAGGAGATGATACAATATAAATAAGATCTTCAATAATGTTTGAATTTCCATATTCCCCTAAATTATTATTTTTTCATTAATTTTATTAGAGTTTTCCATGATTTACTTAAATTAAATCTATCATCTTTGTTCAAATTTTTAGGAGTCTTTTCTATCTCAAGTGTTTCCCTTACTCTACGTTCTTTCCAGTGATCCACTTTAGCAATAAGTTTAGTATCTTGAATGCAAATGTGATGCTTAAAATTAAAAGAGTTCTCTGACAAAGCTAAATTTTCAATTCATTCATGAAAAATGTCTTTATTGTGTTCTTTTAGTCAGATTTGCACTGACCTTCTTGTTTTCCCTTTATACTACCTACCACATGAACATGGAATGGATTAGACACCACCATAAAATTTTAGATCATATGTATATTTTTCTCTATCAATAATATTTCTTTGAGTTTTGAGAGGGGTGACTACTACCTTGATGTCTATTTTTGTTAAAGTTCTTTAAATTTTGTCTATGACACCTTATATGTAAGGTAGTTTTACCAAATGATTTATTTGACTATCATTATCTCCCTCATTTTTTTAATTTTACCTTCTTGTGTAATAGCTCATTTGAATTAATTTTGAATCTATCTATCCCCATATTTCTACTACCAAAGCCTGAGACAGTCAATCATTTCCCTCCATGGAAGGGTACTATATGATTAGGTTAGACTCTTTGAAGTTTTAAGGTTAAAAATTTCCCAAAGAATTTCAAATCTTACTTTTTAAAAAAGGTGTAGAGATTTCAATGTTTTCCCAAATTTTTAAAAATAAATCATCATTTGCATAGAATTGAGAATGAAAATATTTTAAAAAAAATTAGCATTGCCCTAGTGAAATAAGAAATTCAAAAATCTAGAAAGTATCTAAATAAATTCTTGAGTAAGCTATTTAATCTGCATTCAAAATTAGCCATAGTGTTAGACACCAATTTTTGGTCTAAAATTGAAGCGATCTCCTTTATAGAATTAGATAAGCTAAGGAATTTTAGTGATGCCAAACACATCAAAAAAAAATTCTATAAAAGGAACAATAGTGTGAGTTACAAAAGAAGAGGATGAAATTTTGGTCAAATTTTAAAGAGTTTCTATACATGAGGGGATACAGAGTCAAGGAAGATATGAAAAATGACCTTGGGCATTTGGAGCACCATGAATTTGGTGCAATAGAAGTATTAGGAAAGGGACATGATGAAAAAAGGTCAAATTTGGTGACGTCCAATAGTCATGATGCTATGCCTAGGAAGTCCAATAGTCACACAAGGCTAACGTAGGTAGGAGAAGAGCAATTAGGTGCCAAATTGGAGTTATCTATGGAAAATAGGGGAAATAGTAACCTAGACATAATTAACATCAAAACACATGTAAAATAAATAGGTAGCATTTGTAATTTATCAAATATCAATTTGAATGAACACATGGCCAAAGTTTTGAATAGAGGTCTAGGTTTTCTAGTCACACTATCTAGAATTTTATATGAAGACATCATTGGCAACATTGAATCCAAATTAATGGACCTTCCTGTTGGGTGAATATTTTGTCACCAACTAACTGATGGCAAAATAGGTGTATTAACCATAGCATAAGGATATTTATACAACAAAATAGATGTGGTGACCATAGCCAGATTGAGACAAATCTCTCCTCTCAGCAAGGGGAGGTTCCTTATAAACTATGTTATATACTATAGTATATATATAAAAAAACTAAAAATACACATAGGGGTGAAATCATACCATCTATCTCTCTTTTTTTTTAAATGATGTTCATAGAATAGAGGAGAATTTTGGTGTAATTACTAAAGGCACTTCTCTTCTTTTAGAAATGATATTCAGCCAATAGCAAGATCCTTCTTGGGTAGTAATAGAAACCACAAGAAACCAATGAAAGCACAAAGTCTTTCTTTGTCTCTCCTACTGATTAGGACAAAGTAACATAGAAAGATTAAGTGCACCTCAAATTATGCACCTAAAACTACAATAGAGTAAAGGATAACAAAGGATAAAGAGAGCTCAAAGTCTCTCTAGTATCCTTTACACAAAACATAGACTGAAGACAATTATGGTAGCACAAAGTCTCCCACAGTTAGCTTCAAGACATCTTCGAGCTTACTTCCACTTGTATTTTTTTGATTAAATGGACAAGACTATATTTATAAAATAGACATAATAATAATTTTCTAGATGACATAAGCTTATTCCAACATAAAGTTTGAAAGGTCACTTGCTTTCTCATTCATTCAACAAAGTATGATTAATAGTCTAAGCTCAAAGTCTCAGGAATGCCTTTCAATTTGGGTAGAGATTTACTTCTGATAATAGAGAGATCCCCCTATATACAAAATTAGAGGTTAAAATATATAACATCACACAAAAGACTTGGGTGCTTATTTTCATAAAAATGTCTTAGGCTAAATTGAATGCATTAAATATCTATCAAAGGGCCACGCTGGAAGAGGGCATCAAACTTGACTTTGGCATTCTAAATTATCTCAAATGTACCTTCCTTAGGATGAGTTTTTTGGTATTCTTAATCATTTTTACATAGCTATCCATTCACCTTTACTTAATTCAGAAAAATAGACTGCACCTTTGAATGATTGTGTTCCATGATGTCCACCTGGTGGACTGTTCCACCTATTGGAAATAACTCTCCTACAAATATTTCTATATTTTTTGTAGTCATTCTCTCTTTCCTTGCCACATTTTGTCTCTCCTTGGTGATATGAGCTCTCAGGGCTATCTTCTCATTTTATGATGGCTCTTTTGGCTCCTTTCTAGGTTGTTCACTGAGTTTATTCTCAGGTCTTTTGAAAACCAACGGTTATTCCATTACCCTCAAATTGAAATCCACGGGGATGTCATTGGTTGCTTATAACCTCTTTGAACCTTGAACCTTGAACTCTTTTAGTTTGAAGGTTTAATGGTTCAATGGTTCAGTGGTTCATCGATTCACTATTTTGTAAAGGGCCACGTTCTCTCTCTTTTTCTTCTTTGGTTGAACCTTTTTTTTAAACTTCTTTCTGGAATCTTCTACTTCCTTTATTCACCCAAAGCTTCCTTTCAAACTTTGAACCTCTTTGAACCCTTTGAACCTTTGAACCTTGAATTCTTTTGGTTCAAGGTTCAATTAGTTCAACGATTCATTCTCTTTCTTTGAATCTTTTGAAGCTTCAAACTTTTTGGATCCTTTCCTTTTCTAAGTCCATCAAACTCTTTGAACTTGTTGAACCTTTAAACCTTTAAACTCTTTTGGTTCAAGGTCCAATGGTTCATTCTTCACTCTTCGAAACCTTTTATTCTCTAAGTTTTTAAAACTTTGTTGAACCCATTGAACCTTTGAACTTTTGAACCTTTCAAAGTTCAAGGTTCAATGATTCAAAGTTCAATCTTAACTCTTCAAAGCCTTCTTTTCTCTAAGTCCACCGAAGTCTTTAAACCTTTAAACTCATTGAACCTTTTAGAGGTAAGGTTTAATGGTTCAATGGTTCAAAGTGGTTCATTCTATTTGTTTGAAGCCCATCATTAAGTCTTTTAAATGAACCTTTGTGTTGAACCATCCTCAAAACACTAAGGAAAATCCTTAAGTGTTTTGAACTTCCTTTGAAGAAAGCCTGCCTGTTGAACTTGTGACTTCCTTAGCTGAAAAGACTTGAATATTTGAAAAAATTAACTACTCAAAACATTTTAAGAAAGAAAAGAGAGAATTTTGGTCTACAGGACCAAAATGGTTGGTATGTTGTCCACAAAAGCAAGTGACAGATTTTGGGAACAACAGCTGGCTCCAGTTGGGGAACTTCCTTCAATTGAAATTTTGAAATAGTTGAAGGGAGTAGAAACCAGAATCTCAGTGCCTTCATTTATGCCATTAGGCTATGGAGTCATGCTTACCAAAAATAAAGGTGCCAAAAACCAAATTGCACCAAAAACAAATAAAAAATAAAAAACAAAGAAAGACTATACAAAATATATATATATATATATATATATATATATATATATATATATATATATATATATATATATATATATATATATATATATATATATATATATATATATATATATATATATATATATATATATATATAACGGAGTCATGCTTACCTAAAATAAAGGTGCCAAAAACCAAATTGCACCAAAAACAAATAAAAATAAAAAACAAAGAAAGACTATACAAATGTGTGTGTGCGTGTGTGTGTGTGTGTGTGTGTGTGGACGTATCTGATACTTCAAGGATTGAAGTGTTTTAGATACTACCCACTATGAGGTAGCATAAATGGCATTCCATCTTGATATCTTAGAAAGAAACTATTTTCACTATTTAAATGATGAATGGTAAATGGGCCTCTCCATAGGGAATCAAATTTTCCATGCATTCTTTTTGGTTCTCTCCTCTTGTCCCACAACAAGACTTGATCTCCAACCTAAAAATTATGGATCCTTACTTTTTACTCAAAGAGTCTCTTTACCAGACTTTGATGCACAATAATTTAGTTCACCACCATAGTTCATTGCTCATTAAGCTTAATTAAGCACATGATCCTTTTATTAATGGAACTTTCAAAAGTTGAATCTTTGACTACCTTTGCTAACTTTAACACTGGTAACTCTAGGGTGATTGGTATCTCTACATTGAGACCATACAAAAGTTGAAATGGGGAAATACCAATTTCCCTCTTGAGTGTAATTTTGTCTACCCATAAAGCATCAATAAATACTTTATGCTAGGTTCTTTGATTGTCATCTACTAGCTTCTTTATAATGGTCACCAAGTTCTTGTTGCTTGATTGTGCTTGACCATTTCCTTGCAGATAATAGTTAGATGAGTGGGAGAGAATAATCCCATAATAATATTAGAACTGGGTAATCTCATGAGAAGAGAAATAGGCTATATTGTCTGTTACAATCTTGGTTGGGACTCCAAACTTGGAAATGATGTTTTTCTTGAGGAAATTACATACTACTTCTAACGTAGCATGCTTGACTGGAATGGCTTCCACCCACTTGGTAAAGTAATCTATGGATGTAAGGACATAATCATGTCTAGTGCTCAAGGATGGATTTACAGTGCCAATGAAATCAATTCCCCATTTTTGAAATAGCTCTTTTATCACCACAAGCTTGAGAGGTAACACAACCAACTTGGGTCTACCAATGAACTATTGGCATAGCTCGCATCTATGCACCTAAGTGTATGAATCTCAAAATAGAGTAGGCCAATAGTACCTAGCTCATAGAATCTTATGGGTAGTCACAGGTGCAAAAAAATGTCCTCCACAAGCCAAATTGTGGAAGGACTCTAAAAGTTTGTTCTACTGCACTTTATCCATGCATCAAAGGAATACCCCATCAAGGTTCCTCTTATACAAACCATTGTCCAGCAAGACAAAGTTGGTAGCTTTCAACTTAATAGTTCTCTTTGATTTATGAGAAAGGTGAGCAAGACACTCACCATAGGTAAGGAAATGAGAAATATTCAAATACCACTCATTCGTAGTGGGGACAAAGAGAACTATTAGTGTGTCTTTAACTTCTATTTTTTTATGCCCTACTTCTTCTGGTATGTTATCAACAATTAATTAGCAGAGGCCCCTTCCCTACACAAACTTCATTAGTTTGATAACAAGATCAAACTCTTATATTTTGGCAATCCAATTGTCCCTTTTGGTCCCAAACTCCTACTGAGTTAGTATGGACTTCACTATTGTGTCAGGAACCAGAGCAACAGTGTGTGAGTTTAGGATGTAAAAATGGAAGTGCTTTACCACCTTTATCATAGCATAAGCATGCTTCTCCATGTTTGAATACTTCAACTCATGATATTTAAGAGGATAGCTCATAAAGGAGATGGGAGATTCCACACCTTCTTTGTTCTGCTAAACCAAGATGGCTAAATGCATATGTTTAGAAGCATAGCTATACATCATGAAGTCTTTGGTGTAATAAAGACAAACTAGAATTGGGGCATGGGTGATAGCTTCCTTGATATCTTGAAATGATGACTTGCCTTCTTCAGTCTAGCTGAAAGTGGCTTTGTCTTTCATCATATTGACAATATGGTGAGTCTTCTCTGCAAATTTAATAACGAACCTTCACAAAAAATTTACCTTTCTAAAGAAAGAGTGAACTACAATCTTACCGATAGGAAGAGAAAGATATTGAATGGATTTGACCCTTTTTGGGTTGATCTTTATGCCTTCTTAGCACACAGTGTGACCAAGAAGTTTACCTTCTGTAACACCAAAAATTGACATCTTGGGATTAAGAAATATACCATTCTACCTACATCACTCTAGCACTTGTTGTAGATGATGCACATGATCAAGATGATGCTTAGAAAATACTATCAAGTCATCAAGGTATACCACAATGAACTTACCCATTTCATTTTTGAAAGCAAGATCCATTACTCTTTAGAAGGTGGCACCAACATTGATCAAGCCAAAAGGCATTCTATGATATGCAAAGGTACCCCAAGGTGTTGTGAAGGTGGTATTATGTTGGTCTGCTTCACCAAATTCCACTTGATTATATCCTAAAAATCCATCTAACATTGATAACATCTCAATGCCAGTCACTGTCTATAGTAGCTGATCCATGATGGGCAGGAGATAATTGTCTTTTAAAGATGACTGATTCAGATTTTTGAAATCAACACACAGGTAAATTGCTCCATTTTTATTTCTTATAGGGAGTATATTTACAACCCATGTGGAATTATGGATTGGGAAAATAATTCTTGCATTCAATATTTTTTGTATCTCAGACAAAATCATGCCTGATATCTTAGAGTTGTACTACCTTTGCTTCTACTTGTGAGGAAACGACCCAATCTTGAGAGGAATTTTTTGCTTGATTTCTTTAGGTCTAAGAGATTTCAGATCATCATATGAATATGCCAAAACATCAATGTAATGGTGAAGCAAAGTGATAAATTTGAGTTTTTCATTAGGGGTACAAAAATTCCCAATGTTGACCATTTTTGGATTGTCTTCTGTACTCAAATTTATTTGATCAAAATCCTTGGAAGATTTTGAATCTATTTGTTGCTCCTTAATAAACCTATCATGCCTATCAAAAATTTTCTCAAGAGAAACTAATCCTTTGGGAATTTTATTCTCTTTGAGCTGAAGGAACTCTTCATCAACTTTTGAATTTGTTTTGAGAGCTGATTCCCATAGTGGAGATTCACTGCCTTCAAATTGAAGCTTTTTAAAGCTATATCTTTGTTATAGAAAAGAAATGATTTGGTTATCACCATTAAATACCTACCAATGGTTGGAATTATTGAGTACACTTGGTTGAAAGACCAACTTGATAGTGTACTTGTCTTCTTTGAAATCTTGGTGAGGGACTAAGAGAGTTGTAGAGATAACTAATGAATTTGCTTGACTGTTAAACTCTCTTGGCACAAAAGAAATAATGAAAGAATCAAATATTTTAATTCATTCCCACACTAAATTTCAATAATGTCACAATATTTCATTCTTGGTTTGATACAGGTTCCTTACCTAACAAACCACCAGCTCAGTGTCTTCTTTGGCATGAAGGATTTTAACACCTTTGTCTTGAGCAACCTTAAATCCAAGTAGTAGTGATTCATAATCAATAGTGTTATTAGTGTTGAACTATAACTTGTATAAATATGGAAAAATATCTCCTTGAGGAGATATTAAAACAACTCCAACTCTAGAACTGGTAGAAGAGTTGCTACCATCGAATTCTAGAATCCAAATATCATCAAAATTTGATCTTCTTTCAGATTTTTATTCATCAAGAAGAGAAGATCCTTTTTCATGTGTACTTCACCCTACCAATTCTTCTGATGTCTTATCTAAATTTTTTGGATTGTCACATATGGAACTTTTATCTACTAAAATAGAAATATCTTTAGTAGTCAAAAAGTAATTATCTATTCCTAATGACTCAAACAGAATTTGAGCTTGAGGGGATGATGTTTGGGTGATAATTTACTTTGATTCCTTCTCAAGAAGTAGCCTTTGCATGATGACCTTGATAGGAATCCTTGCCTCGTATAGGTTCATGCTCAATTCTCCATCAACATCCTTGGAAAAATTTTGCCCAAGAAGAATGTTGTAGGAGGTTGGGACATCAGCCACTAAGACTATCATTTTGATTCTCTTGTTTGGGAAGGCCACAAATGAAAATTGAGCATCTTTGATTTGTCCCAGTATAGGCACTTATTTGTTTTCCATGGAGAAACATCTCCCAAAGGTCTTAGTCAATGTGAGACCAAGAGAGTCTGCCACCTTGTTGGGCATGACATTGTCAGATGTACCAAAATCTATAATGCAATTATTTAAATAATGACCATTTATCAATAGGGAAACATAAAATGGTTCAGTATTTCTAGAGGCAATTGGAGGAGTAATAAAAATATTATTTTGGGCAGGTGTGTTCTTTGGGGGAATACGGGTTACTTCCAAAATTTCTTGTCTTGCAAGGACGGTTTTATTTTTGATGCATTCAATTGAGTCTATCCAACTGCTCAGGGTTAAATTATAAGAATTCAAACTTAGACATTTGAATTTTGGTCTTCTTAACATGGTCAATTATATCAGATAATTGAAATGAATTAGAGATAGAGGGAGGCAACCCATCAATCTAGTTTTTTTTGGGTGTAGGATTGGTCTGTGAATTTGAAGTAGAAGGTAAAGGAACATTTGAGGTACTTAGTTTTTTAGTGATCACCAGGTCCTTTGATTGGAAATGTAGAAAAGTTCCTCATTTAGCAATTGAAATTGTTGGTTGAGATTCTTTCCCTATTTTTCCTTTATTTGCTTGTTGAGTTGATTGGTTTTGGGACCTAGTAAATATAGTGTATGATCCATCAAATGCTTCACCTTTACTTTTGGGTTCATCCTGGTAATTCAGGAAACCAATGTTGGAGTCACCATCTAATTCTTCTTGGCCTTCTACAAAGATATCATCATCATCTTCTTGGTTCAAATCAGGTTGGAAAGAAAAATCATGTTTAGTTTCAAGATAACCAACTGTTGAGTTAGTTGGTGTTGCTTCAATGGAAAGCTTCCCTGGTGGGGGAGCAAGGTGATTTGTTTGCCCTTGATTTATGGTAGTATTTCCCTGATATGACTAGTTTGGAAATGTCCTCCTTGGTATATCTCGATAAGGATGAGCAGACATCCCTTGTGCCATTTTTTTTAGAGCTAGTAATTCATTTGCTAGCTTTTACACCATAGGATTAGTGGTGCCTATAGTAGAATATTCAGAAGATGAAGAATATTTACCTCTGTTAGGATCTCTTCTTATCTTTCCTGCCAAGATAAGGTCATCTTTAACCTTAGTCACCAAAATTTGAGCTAAAACAAGATCTATTTGGCCAGCCTACCTCAATAGGAAACTCACTTCAAGAAGCTGAGAATTGATGAAGAAACATTTGAGATTCTCAGGCATTGACTGAGTAATTGTAGGAATCCTATTCCTTAGCTTATCAAATTTATCAATAAAATCTCTCATAGGTTCATGAGGCTCCTTCTTCATTTGTGTGAGTTGAGCTAATAGGTCATATGCATCTTCTACAAGCTTGAACCTGGCCTCAAATTTTTCTTTGAGAGTGTTCTAGTCAAAGTTGTGTGAGGTAGAGCGAGGGAGCTTATAATTATGCTCTCTTACTCCCTAGCACCATTGCTCTACCTCACACACAGAGGGAGCTTATAATTATGCTCTCTTACTCCCTAGCACACTTTTCCAATACAACCATGAGTCTATTATATAGATCTCATCCAAACAATGATTAGACATCTAATTACAATAATTAGATCCGCAGCTCTCAGTCTAAAAATAGATCTCTTCATGCAAACACTTGGTTCGTTAGCTAACTGCCCGTAAATAGCTCACAGTCAAACCACACAGGCGACCGACGCCGGTCCCTGTCTACCTAGAGGTGACCGACGTCGGCCGATATATGACCGACGTCGGTTGCTTCTCTATGCTCTCCCACTGACGTCGGCTGATCAGACCGACCCCAACTTCTTCTGCAACTTAGCAACCTTCAGCAACCTCCTCTCCTGTTTGCATCAGTGAAGCTTTTAGCTCCACAATCCTAACAATCTCCCACTTGGAGATAAACAGCTGCACTGTACCTGTACCTGTACTCCGTCTAATCTATTTCCTGGTTTGTATCCCTCTTCAAGCTCCCACCTGAAGACAACCCACCACACATCCCATTGTGTACCACCTGTCATCTGAGTACCCTGCCACATCTGAACCTACAACACCTGTAGTGAAGTCCTGACCCTGCATAGCAACACCTGCTGCCGGTCCCTCTCAGAAAACTTGAGAACCCACTTCCCCGAATTGGCTCCTAACTCTCTGACAGCTCCCACTGCATGGGAATACTCAGGTCTATACCAGACCTCATGTGATTTTGGACACTGTACCTGTCTAGCCCTTAGTGTGCTCCAGTTCTGCATCCCGAACCTCACCAACACCTGATTCACATCAGCTCCCACTCGAGACAAAATCAACCTGTGATCTCCATGCCTCCCATGTCAAAGAATTCCGCTGCTCCAAATTCCTCCTGACATGCCACTGAACTAATCTTACCCTTAGCTCAGCAAAACCCTGTATGTACTAACCCTGCTAGCAAATATACCATCCACATACAGCAACAGAATGATGTCGCGACTCATCATCCCCCTGGTAAGCCAAACCATAGTAGTTACCCTGACATTGACTGAAGCCATGCTTCGTCCTCCACCTGTCAAAACCTATACCACTGTCCTGCAGCTCCACAAGACCATATACCTGGTCTTCCATCTCACGTATCCGTTCTCTCTATTCTTCTACTAAGGTATCCATTCGTCTCTGTGCTTTTATACCTGCTGGCAACTCTACCAAAACACACCTGTCTGGTTCTCCTCCAAGGAATCACATCCTCATCCATGCCAAGCTCACACCTGTTTCCTGGATCCTTCCTGCTCTACAATCAGCAACAAGTATGAAGAAGAGGAACATGAATTTGAGGGCCTACTTACGCCTTCAGTCCTCCGTATGGGTGTTTGAGACTCCTTGACAGCTTGCTGTCCACCCAAAATCCGTTACAGTGACCGACCTCGGTCACTCCACAGTCTGCATCTGACCGACGTCGGTTCCATGTGTCTGTACCTAACTACCAACCTACCAGCGCTGGTGTCCCTGCTGCTGACGTCAGTCCTCTGACCGACATCGGTCTTACATACTGACGACGTCGGTCCCATGACCGACATCGGTCTTACCCTGCCCGACATCGCCGGCTTCGGTCTGCACATGACCGACATCGGCACCTGTCTGTTCGACACCGGTTCCTCCTGATCGACATCGGTACCTGTGTTTGCCTGTGAGTGATGACTTTTTTACCCGCGAGTTCCTTTGAATCAAAACCCATGTTCAAACTGCCCTGCTCAGAAGTATCCAGCCACATCCACTGGGTTCTGTCCGCCATCTCCTCCATAAACACCAAGGCTTTCCAGTTTTTAAGCCTGTCAAATATATCTGTCTTCCGCTTAAGAACATGCATCTCCTTCCTGCTCATGTGACCAAGCCTA
The DNA here is from genome assembly GCA_037957365.1 of Torreya grandis. Lineage (NCBI taxonomy): Eukaryota > Viridiplantae > Streptophyta > Pinopsida > Cupressales > Taxaceae > Torreya > Torreya grandis. Next base: position 51,864 of record JARHVA010005929.1, read on the forward strand.
TGAAGCCACGTCTCCGCAACAAAAGAAGAATCAGTAATATAAACAAGTAGATAAAGGATACCTATTTTCTTACCACCAGCTAATTCAAGTGCATCCACTGTGAGAGTTCTTGTGCATCTCTCATCACCCAATCTTTCTGAAGAAATTAGCCATATCTCCAAACCTGGGACCTGCATGACCTTCATCAACACCTGTGTGTTGGCCACCTGCAATTTCAGCTTCACTTCCCCTTTGCCAATTCTTTGGCAAGGCTCACCAGCTCCTCTACCTGGAACTGCATGGAAAGAGGCAACCGAATCTTTTATCCAAGATTCAACTTTATCCAAGAAACCTGCAAACACATCTTGTGCAACAACACCTGCTACATTTGTATCTTCAATTTCTTCATGCTGATCTGCTACCAACCAACAATAATATTTTCCCTGCTCTTTCTTTCCATAGGACCGTGAGTAATCATCTGTGCTTTTCAACTCCTCCATTCTTAGCTTACTTTGATCTGCTGTTGCTCTACTCCCACTCGATCAGAAACCCCTGAGAGTGCCCTGTAACCAAACACAAAACCTACTTCCTCCAACCTTAGCTCTGATACCACTTGTTGGTATCAAGCTCAAGAACCTACAACCAAGGCTCTGATACCACTTGTTGGGAGGAGGATAAATCGGAAGCACACAATTTGATTACTAAACCAAGCAACTTAATATGCGGAAATTAACCAGATTCACCAAGTAACTAGAATTCAGAATAACACATGATATGAGAGACAATACCAAATTGTATTAACACTTTATACAGAAAAGAATACAATAAAGAAGATGCCACTTCTTCTCCACCACCTTACAGAGGTTTTCCACACCTCAAGTGAACAGTAATTCTTCTCCCCAAAGCTCTCCCTCTCACAGGTCCCAACACCCAACTCAAAATACAGAGTTGGTGTTCACCTCCCATGCTCCATGCACACCACAAGTGCTCCACGCACACCACAAGTGCTCCACGCACTCCAAAAGCACTCCACGTGCTCCACAAGTACTCAAGGTACTTCAAGTAGATCTCCCATGAATCTGCAACAACCTGCAATTCAACAGACCATACTTATGGAAGGAACTCCCTTGCCTTCCTCTTGCTCTATCCGAGTACACACCTGTACTCCAAGTAGATCCTACTTGATACTGCTCCCTGTTGTGTTGCTGTCTATATGACCTTGCACACCTGAAAATCAAACAACGGTTCTATTCACCTGTGAACCTCGACCTTGCACACACATACACCTGCAGATCAACGATCTTACTTACCATGTAGATCTCCTATATAGGCCATGCAACTGTGACCAAGATCCTACACTCTTGAAGAACCCAGCTGGCTCTCCAATCCAGCACCAACACACCTAGTACTGAGGCACTAGGAGGAACACACCATTTCTCTACCTCACACACAGAGGGAGCTTATAATTATGCTCTCTTACTCCCTAGCACACTTTTCCAATACAACCATGAGTCTATTATATAGATCTCATCCAAACAATGATTAGACATATAATTACAATAATTAGATCCCCAGCTCTCAGTCTAAAAATAGATCTCTTCATGCAAACACTTGGTTCGTTAGCTAACTGCCCATAAATAGCTCGCAGTCGAACCACACAGGCGACCAACGCCGGTCCCTATCCGCCTGGAGGTGACTGACGTCGGCCGATATATGACCGATGTCAGTTGCTTCTCTATGCTCTCCCACCGACGTCGGCTGATCAGACCGACCCCAACTTCTTCTGCAACTCAGCAACCTTCAGCAACCTCCTCTCCTGTTTACATCAGTGAAGCTTTTAGCTCCACAATCCTAACAATACCATCCATCTCTCTTTTTTCAAAGATGATTTTCACAAAATAAAGGAGAATTTTGGTGTAATTACTGAAGGCACTTCTCTTCTTTCAAAAATGATATTCAACCAAAAGTAAGACCCTTCCTAGGTAGTAACAAAAATCACAAGAAACCAACAAAATTACAAAGTCTTTCTTTGTCTCTCCTACTGATTAGGATAAAGTAACACAACAGGATTAAGCACATCTCAAAATATGCACCTTAAACTACAATAGAGTAAAGTATAATGAAGGATAAAGAGAGCTTAAAGTCTCTCTAGTATCCTTTACATAAAACACAAACTGAAGACAATTATGGTAGCACAAAGTCTCCCATAGTTAGCTTCAGGACATCTTCCAGCGTACTTTTACTTGTTCTACTTTTTTGATTAAATGGATAAGACTGTATTTAGGATATAGACATAAGAACAATTTCTTAGATGACACAAGCTTATTCCAACACAAATTTTGAAAGGTCACTTGCTTTCTCATTCATTCAACAAAGTATGATTAACAATCTAAGCTCAAAGTCTCAATAATACCTTTCAATTTGGGCAAAGCTTCACTTCTGATAATAGAGATATCTCCCTCTATAAAAAATGAGAGATTACAATATATAGCATCACAAGAAAGACTTGGGCACTTGTTTTCATAAAAATGGCCTAGGCTAAATTGAATGCATTAAATATCTATTAAAGGGCCATGCTAAAATGGGGCATCAGCCTTGACTTTGGCATTCTAAATTATCTCAAATGTCCCTTGCTCAGCATGAGTTGTTTGGTCTTCTTAATCATGCTTACACAACTACCCATTCTCCTTTACTTAATGCAAAAAAATAGGCTACACCTTTGAATGTTTGTGTTCTCTAATGTCTACCTAGTGGACTATTCCACCTACTAGATATAACTCTCCTATAGATATTTCTAGATTTCCTATAGTTTTTATCTCTTTTCTTACCATGTTTTGTCTGTCCTTGGTGATCTGAGCTCTCGGGGCTATCTTCTCATTTTTTGTTGGCTCTTTCAGCTCCTGTCTGGGCTGGTCATTGAGTTTATTCTCAAGTCTTTTGAAAACCAATAGTTATTCCATTACCATAAAATTGACATCCATGATGATGTCATTGGTCAATTTGAACCTCTTTAAACCTTGAACCATGAACTCTTTTGGTTTGAAGGTTCAATGGTTTAATGGTTCAACGGTTCATCAATTTAATGTTTTATAGAGGGCCGCATTCTCTCTATTTTTCTTCTTTGGTTGAACCATTTCTTTGAACCATTTGTTTGAAGTTCTTTCTCAAATATTTCTCTTCCTTTATTCGCTTGAATCTTCCTTTCTAACTTTGAACCTCTTTGAACCCTTTGAACCTTTGAACCTTGAACTCTTTTGGTTCAAGGTTCAATTGGTTCAATATTTTATTCTCTTTCTTTGAATATTTTGAAGCTTTGAACTTTATGGATCCTTTTCTTTTCTAATTCCATTGAACTCTTTAAACTTGTTGAACCTTTGAACCTTTGAAATATTTTGGTTCAAGGTTCAATGGTTCATTCTTCACTCTTTGAAAGACCTTTTACTCTCTAAGTCTTTTGAACTTTTTTGAACATGCTAAACCTTTGAAATTTTGAACCTTTTTAAGTTCAAGGTTCAATGGTTCAAATTTCAATCTTAACTCTTTGAAGCCTTCTTTTCTCTAAGTCCGTTGAAGTCTTTGAACCTTTAAACTTTTCAAAATCAGGGTTCAATGTTTCAATGGTTCAAAGTGGTTCATTCTAATTGTTTAAAGCCCATCGTTAAGTCTTTTGAACCAACCTTTACATTGAACCATCCTTAAAACACTAAGGAAAAGCCTTAAGTGTTTTGAACTTCCTTTGAAGAAAGCTTGCCTATTGAACCTGTGACTTCCTTAGCTGAAAAGGCTTGAATATTTGAAAACCTTAACTGCTTAGAATATTTTTGAGAAAGAAAAGAGAGAATTTTGGTTTGCAAGACTAAAATGGTTAGTATGTTGTCCACAAAATAAAGTGACGGATTTTGGGAACAAAACTTCCCACTAAGGATGTTGAGGAAATGATGATGGAGTTCTCCCATACTCTAAAGAAAGCTAGGCCACCGAGTAGTAATATCTCAAGGGAGGAAGCTATAGTGCTTAAAGAACTGAAAATGAATGAAAACATTGTGAGTGTGAAAGTAGACAAAGGTAACACAATTTTTATTTTAAACAAAGATGAATATAATAAAAAAATGCATAAACATCTCAATGAGAGTGGTAGTTATAAAATAATCCTTAAGAATCCCATGGAGAAAGTGTTGACGGAGGTAAAAAAATAAAATAAAAAATTCCTCTTTCACGGATGATATAAAGAAGAGAATCATGCCAAATGTTCCCATCATTCCCCATATTTATGGAACCTCAAAAATACATAAACAAGGGAACCCACTAAGATCAATTTTCAACACGAGAGGTTCACCAACTTACAATTTAGCTTCCTTTCTAGCTAAAAAGTTAAAAAAAACATGGTGGGACATTTGAACTCCTTTGCAAAAGATTCAGCTCAATTTGTAACAAAAATCAAAGATGAGAAGGTATAAAACATAGATATCCTAGTGAGTTTTGATTTATTTCAATTATTTACAAGAATTTTGATTGCAGAAGTTATTGAAATTGTTAGGAAAAACACCTCTTAGGAAATTAAAACATTGGTTAAACTTTGCCTTGAGTCTACATTTTTTACATTTAGAAGAGAATATTTTGAACAAGTGAAAGGTGTGGATATGGGGTCTCCCCTATCCCCAGTAGTAGATAACATGTATATGGAAAATTTTGAAAAGGAGGCTTTTTATTCTACCCTAAAAAAACCATAATGATGGCTCATATTTATGGATGATACCAATGTATGATGGCCATATGGTAGAGAGAATCTTGATCAGTTTCTTCACCATCTCAATATTATATCATAACATATCTAATTTACAATGGAGGTAGAGGAAGAAATAGGTCTTCCATTATTAGATGTGCTGGTGGCTAGGAGACTTCGATGGGTCCTTATCACATTAGGTATATAGGAATAAGACACATGTAGCTCTCTATTTGAGAAATAAATCACACCACCATCCCATATAAAAAATGGTAGTATTAAATACTTTGGCAATAATAGATATGAGGGTGTCAGATAGAGAGGTAAAATAAAAAATGAAGAAGATAATGATAGTCAAATAAATCATTTAGTAAAACTACCTTGCATACAGGGTGTCACAGATAAAATTACAAGAACTTTGGCAAAAATGGATGTCAAGGTAGTATTCACCCCCTTAAAAACTCTAAGAAATATTCTTGATAGAGTGAAAGATACATAGGATCCAAAATTATATGGTGGTGTCTACTCCATTCCATGTTCATGTGGTAGGCAGTATATAGGGGAGATGGGAAGGTCAGTGCAAATCTAAATAAAAGAACATGACAAAGACATTTTGTATGAACAAATTAAAAAATTGGATTTGGCAGAGCACTCTTTTAATTTTAAGTATCGCATTTGCATTTAAAATACTAAACTTATTGCTAAGGTGGATCATTGGAAAGAATGTAGATGCACTTGATATAGAAAAGACTCCTAAACATTTGAATAAAGATGAAGGATTTAATTTAATTTAATTATAAAAACCTATAATAAAATTAATGAAATAATAATAATTTAGGGGAATATGTAAATTCAAACATTATTTAAGATCTTATTTATATTGTATCATCTCCTTGTGGAAATAATATAATTTTTCTCCTGATGATGGGTTCCATAAAAGGACCTAAAATGTCAAGATTTTCAAACTCTTATATAGTGTTTCCAAAATTTTCTTCTCCAAATAATTTCCACTACTAAAGCCTAAGACAATCAAATAAATTATAATTTCCAAAGATACAACAGACCTTTCAATATGCCTACTAACAATAGTGAGTCCCCTTGGAGAAAACTTCCTAAGATTAATATTTATGAGATGGCCTTGCCTAACTAGTGTTGAGTGCACATTACATCTAGACATAGAGAGCTCAACTATGTAGAGTTTTTCCATGCATTTAAATCCATCCAAAGTTAGATGGAGGGATTCTAGGTTAATCCCAATAATTAAGGCAATGCTAAAAGATCTGATAACTCTAATGATGCTTCTAGAGTACCTAAATTAGTCCTCATGGTTGAGACTTATGACTTCCTTAGGAAATATGATAATGAACCTAAATATAATGTTGAAGAGGTGTATGATTTCCATAAATACCAATGAATAACTACACATTTAGAATCAAAGGTTAGAACCCACCCTTGACAACCTCCACTTTACCTAATAATCCAGACACACCCCCTGATAGTAGGATAGATAATGACCCTCCACACCCCAAAGGTAAAAATATTCATCTAGAAATAGAGGTTGCTTGCATAAAATCAAAGGGTGAATACAACACAATGTAAGACATGAAGAATATCCAACCGAATATAACATTGTACAAGCTCACACAATTCATTGAATAGTGTGATTTGCTTCTGTAATCATTGAATGAAAAGCCTATCTCCATTAAGGCTAAATAGGCTCATGCCAATGTGGTAATGTATAAAATTATTCATGAGGTTCCCCCATTCATGTTAACTATTATAATTTTTGGTAATAATCTCCATAATTGACTATTTGATTCTAGTGCTTCAGGTAATAATATGCCTCTAGGAATTTTTGAAAAATTGGGGTTAAACCTAGCTAAATTTGAGAAGGTGGTGTTATAGTTGGACATGTTAAAGGTAAAGGTAATAGGTGAATTAATTACCATTCATATGCAACTAGCTCATGATCCTCAAATACAATAGTTCATCAAAATTTAGGTCATTGGCATACCTAAAACTTATTATTTGTTAAAAAGCCATGACTAGACTAAATCCTTAAATGGATACATATCCATGGATTTCTCTCACATGTGGCTAACTTGGTGAGGAATTCCAAATCAGATTAGGATTGATCAAAGCCCAAGATGAAATATATGATTACAAATTAAAATGCCAAGAATGAGAGGTAAATTACCAATCCTCTAACTTTAGTTTTTATACCCTCGAAACCACTAACATTGTTGCAAGTGATAGCAAGATAGAATGAAAATAAAGAAAAATTCCTTAGACATTTCACTTTGATGGTGTACTAGCTAAACAAGGCTTAGGTATGGGAATTTTTCTAACAAATCTCAAAGGCAAAGAGTATTTAGCTTCTTATAGATTATAGTTCTCTTGCACTAACAATTTATCATAAAATTAAGCTCTTTTCCTAGGACTTTAATTTTCAATCAAACACAAGGTTAAAGAACTGTTAGGTTATGGTTATTCTGAGTTAGTAGTTAATAAACTTAGAAGCAAGTACAAGTGCAAAAAAATTTGTTTAATAAAATATAAATTTAGAGATTTGAATTTAATCAAGTATTTTGACTCATTCAATATTATTTCCTTACCTAAGAAACAAAACTAGTTGGCAGATGCCCTAACATCAACAACAACGAACTTGGTTCCTTCAGAGGCCTTAAACTTGAAATAATTCATCATGGAGATAATTTCATACCCCTTTATACTAGAAAACATAAATCACTTCCACGTTTTTGATGATGATCAACAGATAAATGATTTCATATGTAGTATTAACATATTCAAATCTCACATCATTTATAAACAAGACAAAAGTCTTCTACAATATTTAAGGGATGATGAAGATGGAATAATCTAGCATAAAGAGACTCAAATCTCCAAAAGAATGATTTACCTAGAAAGGATGTTCAATCTAGATAATTAAGAGACTAAAACCAAGCATCCCATAATAAGTGGGAAGGACTAAAAGTAAGTTAACATAGGAGGTCCTCGGGATGAATAAAATGTCAACATTGGTCTAGTTTGCACCAATGAAGAAGTGAAGAAAGTTGTTGCTATCTTAACCAAGTTCAAGGATCTTATTACATTGTCATATGATGACCTAAATATATTTGAAATTAGTGTGATATCTCACACTATCCCATTAAAGTTAGCCTACAAACTTTTCAAATAGAGACAAAGACTAATAAATCTAGTGCTAGAACTCTTAGACAATTTTGGCCTATATATAGAAACTCACTTGAATGGATCAATTTATGGAAGACCTAGCATGGATCAACTAGCTAAGAAAATTTCCTATTTTAATTAATGACAAAATGATTAAGGGGAAGGTCAAATGTCACTTAAAAAGTTTTTGAAATACTTTAAGCAATCTTAAAGTGCAATTTGTTAATGCTTGAGAAGTAGGCTTGGAAAGAGGTCTAGGATTTCAAAGAAAAGAAGAACTATAGGTTTTCATGGTGTTTCAAGAATTTAGGGGCATGAATAAGGTTTTAAAATGTTGTATAAGTTCATTGTAGCCTTTTAAAGAGATAACAGTTTCTTGCACAAGTCTAGAAGATCCAGACCGTCATCATATGTCATGTAGAAATGAAGTGATCAGTTTGGTTACGCATTTGATAAATGTACTTGGGAGGTTGAAAAAATTTGAAGGAATGCATATACATGATGGATTTTGTCCCATAAACATCCTATATAAATTTTGTATCTTGATTAGTTCTCTACCTCAAGATATAAGCTTCTAAAGTTGAACTTATAGAGCGGGACGTGTGCAAAGATGTCAAGTTAAAGCTATGGCAAATAGCCATTTTGAATTTAAATGATCTTTAATATCCAATAATTCAAATTTTATCTTACATCAAAGATCCAATAGCATATATTTTATTATGCATAAAATAGCCAATAGTGTTTATTTGATTATGCATAAAATATCTGACAACACACATTTGATCATGCATTAAAGATCTAATGATGTGCAGTGACTAACAAGATCAATGGGCCAAAATATATTAATGGTGTATGATCCATCATAATAAATAAAATAAATGGAAAGTGATGGGTCAAAATTTTAGTGAATATTTAAGATAAATGTGTAGGTGACAAGTGTCTTAACCATGTTAAACTAGCATAAGATCTATGGCTCACATCCATTCATATAGAAAAGAATGGTAAGAAATAGGTCAAAGAGTTAGTGTATCCTAGGGATAAATGCATAGTTTCTAAGTGTCACAATCAAGGTAAATGCTAGGTAAATTAATGATGCACATGATAATCCCAGATCAATATTTATGGTTAATGTTAAGAGTTGAATCTAGGAGACTTTAATTGGAGAATGAATTTGACTCAAGTTAAACCAAGAGTAATGTTTCAAAGGGATTTGTCACCATTAGAGCCTAGTTTGAATACGATCCCAAGATGAATCAGAGCAGATAGTTTAAGATCAAACATTACCATTGAAGCTTTGCATAGGTGGAATAGGTATTTTTAAGTCTAATAGAGATTGAAGGTAAGCTACTAGGTTGTTTGATAAATATAAATACACCCAGGTGGATATTGTAGCTATATGAAAACCAATAAATAATATTTCTTTTAAGTATATAGTAAGACCTATGCTCAAATTTTTAAAGTAGGTGCAGATATGTGATTATGGACAAATGTCTCATATATCAACATAGTCATGGCTCCAAAAAATAGGTACCTATGGCCACCCAAAGTAGATATGGCATGAATCTATCTAGAATTAAGGTATGAAAACTTTGTTTTTATAGTGAAAATAAGTAGAAGATGGTGTTAAATATCAAAGCCAAGAAATTTGATGATTAGAGAAATAGTGGAGCATTCATTTCTTCTCAAAGCCTTTTAGTCCTAATTGGATAAAAAATGGTTCAAAAATAAGGAAGGATGATATATAAATTAATGATCTCATATGGCATGTTCCCCCTCTTTCCCCTTTCTCCTATATCTCTTATTCTTTTCCATTTTGTAATCTCTCAAGATTTTTTTAGAAGAAAAACTCTCTCACTTTTGATAAGAAGTTTTCTCTAAATTTTGAAAGAGTAGAGACTCTCATTTTATAAGGTTAAACCCTATCAAAAATTACGTGAAAAACCCCTTGAGGCAATAAAGACTTTCTTTGACCTATCTCTCCCCTGTAAATTGTGTGTAGCAAAGCTTGTGCATGATGGCATTGTGAAGGAGAATCTTCCATGCCAATTGTCCTTCTTTCTTGCTCATGTATAGGTGTCTTAAATTTAGTTATAGGTCTAATTTAGTGTTATTTCTATCATTAATTCAAGCTATCAGTGAGTCTTACAACTCCTATTTTCCTTCATTCATTGCTTCTTGAACCTAGTTTATGAAACACTTATTCAACTAGCTAGTTTTGTGAGATTATGTGAGCTAGTATTGTCTTATGCTTCCTTGGTGTTTACTTAATGCTTATGTAAGTTCTCATTTAAATTTGGTACATTACCCTTTTAGCCTTCTTAGGATCCTTTTTCTCTTTTCTAACCCTTTTCCTTGTGATAACAGTAGTATAGGTCATCCATCAAGAGGAAGTTAGACTTCTCTAGAGGTCCAACCCCACCATAGGTGACCCACATCCTGGGATTATTCCCATAGTGTAGATCAATTGGAGAGAGCATAAAGAGCCCTTTCCAAGGGTGTAAATTTATGATACAATACTTTTTGGCACATTTAATGGGACATAATTCAAAGAAGATTAGTCAAAATTTGATGTTGGTTTGATCAATTTGCAGCAATTATAGCTTCCAAAAACAACATCTAGTGACTCCAAAAGAACATTAAACATTCTAGTAGTAGAGTAGTGACTTCATCTCATGCTAAAGGTGACTATAAGGTAGCTTCTAGAGGTATTCCCTTTAAATTTTTTGAATTGCCTTTAAATTTAGTCAAAAGGATAAGGTTTACTAATATACACCCATATAAAGGAAGCTTTGTTCTTAAGTCAATTTCAAGGCCTACCCATACAAGAAGATCTTTGTTAAACCCTTTCATTGCCATGGCAACCTGTAGAGCTTTCACATTAGTGGCCTTCAATGGTCAAAGTCCTTTGTACCTCCTTCAATATAATCCTATTCAAATAGTAGCTCTCAAAAGTGTCCCTTATTTTACTTGATAACAATCTACAACCACTTCAAAACACCTCATGGATATAGCCAACTTCTACAACATTCATGATATCAATGAGTAAAATGTGTCAATTAGGTTATTAGCCATATCTTTCAAAGGTAAATCCATAGATTAGTATAGAATCCTTGTTGTTAATTCTATTACATCATGAGATCAATTAGGGGATGCATTGTGTAAGAGATTTCAAGATAAAAGTGACCATTTGTCACTTATAGAGAAATTAACTATAATTCAAAAATCCCCTCTTGAAGTTATGGAAGGATTCAACACAAGGTTATAAAAGACTTGGGATAGAATCCCAGTCTTTTTTAGGCCTACCCATAACTTTTCCTTTCTTTATTATTTGAATGGAAACACATTGCCAAATGCATATGAGGTGGCAATCAGAGCAAAAAATTATCTAGTGCAAGCTACCAAGATTACACCTAGACCACCAATGCCTTTATTCACTGATATCATACCACCCCTTATTTCTATTCCTCCCCTTGCTATCATTCCTCATGTTCCCACTATTGTACCCAACACCCCCCTTTTCCCATAGGGAAATGGGGACCCACTTTTTTTAGACTATGGTCTTGAATTTGAGCCCCTCTTCTATATGTTTATGTAAAATCTAGGAGAAGGTTGATTATTGTCCTTTTTTTTGTATTTTAGTAAAATGGCCTTGGTATTGTGTTCATAGACCCTTTATTTCTATCAAGATTATTCTATTGGGTTTTATGTCTTTAGCTTATCTCTTTTTTAGGCTTTTTGTCTTTGGAACTTTTGGTCTACAAGAATTGGTATTCAGGTTGATTGTGTCAGAGATTTTTTATGATGTAATTTCCCTGTAGCATTCCCCCAAGCCAATTGAATTACCTCAAACATTTTATCCAAGTAATTTTAACCTTTAGGACTTTTTTCCCTAGCCTTTTTTTCCCTTTAAACATTCCTTCAGACATTTTTTTGGAATAAATCCTTTGATATATTTCCTTTAGCCCTCTAGACCTACCCTTTGGCCTTAGCCCACTTATCCCTTTAACCTCTCAACATTATCCTTATAGAATTTTTTTTGGGCCTTTTGCCTGATGAAAATGATCTTTTAGACTTTTTGTCATTAGAAATTTTGTCTGACATAAAAATCCCAAAACAATTCCCTACAAAAATCTTGCAAATACAATTTTTCCAAAACAACGACCGTAAAGGGCACATAAATTTTAGGATTTGTGAAACCTACCCTTCAAGACTTTTATCCCAGACCATTTCCCCACCTAAACTTTACCTTATGAAGTAGACCCTTCAAGCATTTTTACCATGAAGTAGATCCTTCTAACCTTTTGCACCTACCCTTTATATTTATTGAAATGACCCTTCAACCATTTTTGAGATAGCAACCTACCCTTCAAGACTTTTGTCTAGGCCCCTTTGATATACTACATGTACCCTTTGGTAATTTTGTCCCAAGCCCTTTGCCCTTCAAAACTTACCCTTCGAGATAATTGTCATGGGTATTTTCCCTAAGGACTTGATCTTTGGCCTTTTGAATAGCCCTTACGAAGTAGATCATTTGAGACTTTTGTCATAGATGAAATGCCCTATGAATTAGACCTTTCAAAACTTATACCCAACAAAATAGGTCTTCGAGGAAATTGTTGCAAACATTTTATCCTAAACAATTCCCCTAATAGAATTAATTTTTGGGCATTTTAGTGAAACATTTTTTCCCAATAAATACCTTATTATAAATAACACTACTATCCCTTTCTATACTTAGTTTAATAAAAGGTGAAAATACTTCCCATTAATAGTATGAGAGCCCCACCATCTTGAACTAACAAAGCTTAAATTATGAAAGAATTATGATCAAAGTGAATATTGGGCATTCATATCACATGAACTATTATTCAATACAAAATTATATATACTCAATGCATAGCTATCAAATCCTTCATTACTTTGTAACAAACTTGTATTCAAAGTCTCCTACGATCCTATGCATTGAAGAGCCCTAGCTACTCCCTACAAAGAAAATTGTGAGTAAACAGTGATCAAGCTCGAGCACAATTAATCATATAATATACATAGCACATAAAAGGAAAATGTAAGTAGCATAGAGAATATACAACAATGGCATATTCATCCATGACATTTAGGGGAGTAAATCTACCATTACCATATTCAATAAAATATTCTACATAGTTCACAGATATAGTGTTTAACACTACCATATTCGATAATAGATACACTAACTATTCAGAGTTATGATATGTAGTGGATTATGTGGACACATTTTCATTGGAGGATGACATGAAAATCATTGATTAGTTATTTGTCAAAGAATTATTGGCATTCAAAAGAGATAGATTACATTTTTCCACTGCTAAGTTGGAGGTGATGTCATGCATTGACTTCTTATGTGATCTTTTCTTCTTGGGTACAGTCACACAAGATGTTTTTATCCATCATTATAGAAATAAGATAATCATGGCATGCATCACATGAGCTGAATTCTAGTAATATTTATCTTTAATCATAACCAATGCCTATTTTGACAATCATACATTGGTGAAATTCAATGTAGAGAGATAAATTGATAAGGCACTCTCTTCATGGTTTATTCCAAACTAGATCATCACATGGAATGGGAATAATTTAAAGGGATATATTTCTATTGATAAGTTCAGAATGGGGATACACATTAGTATGGCTCTCCTGAACTAACTTTATGATATGCCAACTATTCATTTTTTTAATATAGACTGGGTGCCATTATTATACATGATGCTCATTGATGATGTTTCATATGCCATATGTGAGGTAATCATCTTCAATCTAAGGGAGTAGATAATTCATAAGGACAAGCATCCCATGCCTTTGGGTAATTTCTATATTATGTCCTATTTTCTAGATTTCATTATGGGAGCTTGTTATAGAGATATTGAGGAAATATGAACTCTAGCCATAGACTATATCAAAAATAGAATTTGTGACCACTACCAATTTATACACATATATACCTACACCAAGAATATGGTCAAAATAGTAGAGTACATATATCTTTAGGTTTGGTAAGCCATTCATGGCTCATCCATCCCTAGAATTAGACCAAATATTGTAAATAACTTGTGTGATAAAGGGGATTACTTCCTCTATCTGAAATTCATAGTCATAATGATTTAGGGGAATAAGGTTAATCCTCAATGTCTCCCAAAACATCCTAGACAAGTTAGCAAAACAAGAAATTGCTTTTCAATTATGTTGGATTATCAAAGAAGACCTATCCAAGTAGAATAAAGATTTGTACTTTGTCCACCATATAACAATTAGTTTAATGGTCTATACAATGAGGAACCATTTTTGAGAAGTGGGAGGCAAGTGAAGGAGCTATCATTACCCCACACTTCCACATCAAGACTGGGATTTTCATGGACTTATTCAAAAGCATCTACAGGGGCTTAACATCCCCTATAACCATGTTCCCTATTCTTATGATTTTTTATTTCTTGATGTAAAGGATGATGAAGATGTTTTAGAGAGGTTAAGAGTTGTTAGACTAAAGGATGACCATTTAAGAATGATCTAGGAGGCCTCCTCAGTCACTATAAGAAAATTGGATGGAAAGAAGGCTCTATACATAGGATGGGAGCATTCTAACTTTTGGAAAGGAAATTTTGAGGAGCAATATAAGGCCTAGGTAGGTTCCTCATCTCAAGGATTCCCTTTGAAATTAAAGTCCATCAAGAAATAACCTGGGGTGCTTGAACTCAGTTCTAGTAGGGGAGCACAAGAAGGTGATCCCATCAATTTAGATTATGATGAGGAGGAGAAAACATAAGAATAGTCTAATGCAAGTGTCATTCAAGTGACCACTATTATGCCAAAAATTAATATTATTACATCTATTATGATAATAACACAAGAGCAAGCTACCTATTAAGGCTCCCCCACATAGATAAATACCCCTCTAGTTTATACAAGGAAGCTTAGGACTCTAATAGGCAATCCCATAATGGAATCATCACAAGTCTCACCTACTACACATCCATGCTTATAAATAGTCTAGGGAGAGGTTGTGATAATTAATTATATTGAAGATGATTCCAATGAAGAGGTAGAGCTAGAAATAACTAAGGCCATGATCCTTCAAGCAGAGCCTACAACACCTAGTTTCCCAAGTACTCAGTGCTTTATAAGTGTTTCTTTATCTTCTATGACAATTTTTGGATGTGTTTCCATTTCTTTTATGTTGAGGAAACCCCAAGTGGAAGTGCCTACTTGTACCTCCATTGATTCCTTCTCCACCACTACCATTGATCCACTCTCCACTTCAATCCCCCTCACCATGCCAACCTCCTTTGTCCTTTTTGGCACTTCCATTATCAAATCATTAAAGAAGAAGAAGGCATCTAGGAAGGTATAGACTACATTATCCACTCCACAACTCTATGTCTAGTCTACCCATATCACCCTTCTAATGCCATCCATCATCTCTGCAAAACAAACTATTTTGACAAGTTCTAGTAGGTTAAGGAAGGCTAAACCCCAATTAATCATAGACTACCCACTCCCTCAATTTGGATGAATGGATTTTTCTAATAATATATGGCCTACCCTACCTAATTTACTTATCAAATCTCAAAATAAATAGCTAGAAGTAGAGGAAGCTGAGGAAGAGGTTGTTGTTACAACCTCAAATTCTCCATAGTAGGACATTTCTCCATGGGTTATAGACTTGAGAAGTAAGGCTTCCTAAATTTCAAGCTTTAAGATCACCAATATTCCTTCTATCTCCACTCTATTTGACCCCCCACCATCTAAAAGTATACAAAGAGTGAAGAATAGGAAGTTGAAAGATGATAAGTTAGGGAGATAATTCTTGAGGAAAGATAAGAAGTATTCTCCCTCACTAAGAGGTAGAATAGATAGCCCAGACAATCTACATACATTAAAAATCTTTCAAACCTAGCCCAAGCCCATAAATATGTTATAGTAGCCATCCATGAAGGCATGGAGATGGCTTGACAAGAGATAAAGGCCTAGGTGGAATGGTTGAAGGAGAAAGAAAAGACCATACATATCCTTGAAAGTACAAAAGCTAAGGTTCAAGAAGTATCTTCCTAATGTTACAACTCTTTGGATAAAATGGAATTTATGATGGTTGAATTAGCCTCTCATATTAATAATGCATAATTATATAATTCCATGAAAGATGATAGTGATAAGTTAAATATGTTAGTTACATACATAGGCAACTCATTATACAGTCATCTAGACTTAATGACAACACTAAAGGCATCCAATGCCTTAAACTTAGTTATCATAAGGTAGGAAGAATCAAAGGAGTGGTTATAATTAGTTGGGGCCTTAATCCCTAAATATCATGTGCCTAAGGTCCAAATCCTCTATATTTTTCAAGATTTGAATATGTTAAAGATGAAGGATGCCATAGGAAAATTGATCAATAGGATCAATCTTTATAAACTCGTTCAAGAAGTGGTAGATGACTTCAAATAGGGTTTGCAAGGTTTAGCACTAGAAGAGACAGAGTCTGAGTTGAGTTAGGAAGAAATAAATTTATGGAGGTGTATATTTTTAAGAATAAATTATAGATGATAAAAGATGAGCATGCAAGACTCCTTGGTCAAATTAAAAGGATACATCAACCATTGATGCTAAACTTGAAAATTTTATAGTAGAAACATGATGTGATATATAAATTTTATCAAGATAATGAGGCCAAGAAAAGGTAAGCTTATAGAGATGTATTGACATCTACAACTTTAACTACTACCACTACAATTGCTAGAATAACTAAAGTACATGTAGCACTTCACATGATGCAACCTTGATAGGTTAAGATTTTGTGCATGTATAACTTTTTAATGACACATATTTTAATTATAGTTCAATATTTTAATTGTAAAATTGACTTTATATTTTTTACACATACACATGTTGCATGAATTTGAAAAGGTCAATTTATTTAATTGGTAACTAAAAGATTTATCTTATACAATTTTGAATATAGGTATAACTCATGTTCTAACTACCACATGTAAGAACATTGCATGAACTTGGAGGATGAGGCAACCCCTTCCCTAAGCCTATTCAAACAATTGTAATCCAACTTGGATTTTTTCATAGAATTTTAAATATAAGAGCAACATCAATTTTAATTTTCAATGAATGTGTTTACATATTTTATTTCCAATTTTTGTGTAATTAGTTATTACTTTATTTGGTTGTATGTTTCAATAATCTTTAGTATGTAATAGATGTGAATAGATTCTTGGTTTTACTAATTGATGTACTGATCTGTAGATGTGCAATAGTTGTTGAAGGATTGGTAAATATATTGATTGGGATTATTAAGTCCAAATTTATTCATAATTTTAATTGTGCATGAGTGTTTTATTAATGTATTTTTATGTGTGTGTGCAACATCTACCTCATATATTTCACTTGCCCAAGCCATAATTTCTTGATTAAGGGTGTGCAATAGCTACCCTAAAAGGAGAAACATTTATTTGAGTTTTGTGAACTTCTTACATCATCATTTTCTTAGAATTATTGGACATGTTTGATTGTGTGTGTGTAATTTCTACTAGAAATAGGCATAGGTTCTAAGATCACTTGTCCTTCTTAGAAACCAAACAAGGAAGTGATTCTTGAAAAACCATAAAAGATTTATTTCTAGCCTTACCCTTCCATCCTTTTTGAGTTTCCTTTGAGACCTACCCACTTTAGATTAGAATCCAATCACCCATCCAACTCACTTATAAATTCACTACCCTTATTAAGAACCACACCTCCATCTAAAAACCTTGTCAACTACCTACATGACCTACCCCTATTCCATTAACAAGTTGAATTAAACTACATACTTGTTACTCATGCCCTAGATTGGAGTTTACCTCCATCGAGATATTACTACATTAGAGGATACCTTGTTACATATTGGTGTGCATAATACCTACATCAATAGTCTCATTAGTGTTATAAGGAGGGATAATGCCTCTGATAATATTAGTTATTCTCTATGTAGAGTTACACTAGAGTCACCTAAGAGAGTGACCAAATCTAACTCTTAGGTTGGTTTTCTAGTCTCACCCTTGTCAAATCATAAGATACCTAGAACTATGCCAATAGCCCTAATTTAGAATAATAATTCTCTAGTATGGAACCCCTTACCCATAAGGAACCCTTTAGCTATTGATCATCTAATGGCTCAGTAATGGCCATGGTTAGTTGGATCTATTATCATTGTCTTAGGGGACATGTATGACTTACCTCAAAATCCTAAAAAATACTTTGCATCCTTTTCTCCTTCAAGAGCAAGGATAATAGAAGAACATATCAAATTAGTTGAAGATGCTTGAAGACTAATGAATTTCATAGATGAAGATGTTACATTTAGATTATTCCCTTTTACTTTAATGGATGTTGTTTATGATTAGTATTTAAATATAATGGAAAATTCCATCACTTCTTGGGATGAATGTCAAGCAAATTTTCTTATGCAATTTGTATATGTCACCAATCCTAGTTTGGTATACTAGCACTTCACCAGTATGAGGAGAGAACCCAATGATCCCATCCATGTTTTCAATATAAGATGGAAGAAGATGTATAACTATTTAACCCCAAGATATAAACTAGAGGTATCATTAGCATTAGAAATGTACAAGAACACCTTAGACCTTATCACTACCATGTTCTTGAGAAAATCAATTACATATAAAACTTTGGAATTAGCATTCAAAGAGGATATCAACATAGATAGGAAGCTCAATATTCAGATGCATGGAGTGCCTAATATAAACAATAGTTTTTTAGCACTAAATATGGTACCACATGTGAAGTAGAATTTCTCATATTTAATTAAAATCAATTGTACATACTGCCTATATTAACATAGACAACATAGATAAATTTTAGCTTCTTAAAAAATCATGTGATATGTAATGGTTATTATCAAAACTAATAATTTGTTGCACTTCCCACTACTGTTTTACAAGGTATGGACTCCATAAAGGCTTAACTAGATTCTATAAATAAGATGGTTCAAAAGTTGACCAATGATTTCTTGAATATGTAAAGGAAGATGGGTAATGTAAATGCCCTATTGGAAATTAGAACACCATATTCTAGAGATATAATAGACCATTAAATAGGCCCAAACAACCTAACAAGCTTCTAGAGATCAACATAGTAAAAAAAAATTCTTCCCAATTGGTACAAAATTAACAATACTTTCGAGTATGGTGAGCTAAACTACATTAAATTTTGTGTATCATTCAAAATCTTTCAAAGAAAAGTGGTTTCACAAGATCAGATGCATAATCCACCTGAGCATCATCTAGATCCTATCTCTATAAGTATCATTATGTTCTTCAAAACTCATAAGTTTCCCTTCCCAAGTGAAGATAACAATGAACCATAAAACAATATGGATGAAGTTCATGCTTTCTAGTAGTTCTAAAGAGGTGCATACAAACTAAGGAATAAGTAGCCACTTACAACATTGACTCCTCCAAATACCATGGTGATTCCTCCTAATCCTAAAGTAGACAACAATACACCACCTCCAAAGGGGAATGACCAGCCATAAAATAAGGAAGAACCTAACAATGGAAGATACAATATTATTGAGGATATGAAGAATATCAAGGCAAATATAACTCTTAATGAGTTAGCTTAGATTACCAAACAAAAGGATCTATTATGGAATTCCATTACTATAAAGGCCCCCATGGAAATAACTAAAGCATCTACAGATAATTTAAAAGTTACTAATTCCAACATCATTAACAAGAGCAAGCTAGAAGTTCCACCCTTTACACTGACTATCAGGGCATTTGGTAAGAAGATTTATAACTATTTAGATGATTATGGAGCCTTTGCAACTGTCATGACTACATATATATGTCAAAATATTGGTCTCACTCTAATCCCCTCAAAGAGGATAGTTTCTCAACTAGATAAAATAGTAGTACCAATAATTAAATAATTGACCAATGTGTGCATTCAAGTAGCATCTAAATAGTGAGTCTAGATGACCATTGATATTCTAGTGGTAGACATACTGAAGGCTATAGTCTAATACTGAGTATGGATTGGTCCAAAACACTCAATAGATATCTCTCTATAGACTTTTCTCATTTATGGCTGCCATAGAGACAATTTTCAAATCAATTCAGAATTGACAAAGAGTTGAGAATGAAGTGTCCCATTACAAAGTATAACATCAAGAATGAAGAGGTAAAGTATGAGTCACCTAGCCTTGGCATTTATACTTTTACTACTCAAAATAAAGTTTATAAGCTAGAACTTGAAGGTGCAAATTAGATATAGACTTTGCACTTTGATTGCATTAGATCTAGGCAAGGATCAGGCATAGGAATTAAGCTGGTTGATCCACAAGGTAAAAGGTTCTTTACAGCGTATAGGTTGCACTTTCCATACACTAACAACAAAGTTGAATATGAGGCTTTAGTTCTAGGACTAAAATTTTAACTCAAGAATAACGTGAAGCAAATATTAGTATTTGGTGACTAAGAGTTGGTGGTTACTCAAGTTTAAAATAAATACTAATGCAAGTTGTGTTATATTAAGAAATACAATCATAAAGCATGAGACCGATTGAAAGAATTGAAGCTTTCAAAATAGTATCACTTCCTAGAGATAAAAATCAAACCATTGATTCCTTAGCTATTGTTGTTGATAATGTGGAGTTATTATAAGAATCCAAGGTAAAAAAGTTCTCAATTGAATTGGTATCATGCCCCTCTATTCTAGATAATGTAGAAAATTTCTAGATCTTTGATGATGACCAACAAATTATTTAGTTTCTAACTAATTCAGTGGAATTTGAATCCAAAATCATAAAAGAGGACATTAATCACTTCTATCAAGGAGAATTAGATAAATAGGGCATTCTTCAACTCAAAAAAAAATTAAATTCTAGCTAGGTTGGTCTCTTTGGAAAGACCATTTGACATAGATCATCAAGCTCAGCAACTTAGGTAACCCAAGGTCAATGAATCATATTTAAAAAAAAGAAAATCTAAGAGATGAGCATAACCCATGTTATGTGAATATTGACCTCATTTTTACACCAGAAGAAAGATAATGAGTGAAAGATTTAATCGCTCGATATAGGGATGCCATTGCCTAGACATATGAAGATTTTAAAGTATATGACCTATAGGTCATTACTCATATGATTCCTTTCAATCCAAATCATAAACCGTTTAGATTGAGGCAAAGACCAGTCAATCATATTTTGGAGCCTCTTATTTAGAGATAAGTGGAGAAGCTTTTAAATGAAAAAATCATCTTTCTAGTCTAACATTCTACCTAGGTGGCTAATTTAGTCCTAGTAAGAAATAAGAATAGTGAGATCATATTATGTGTGGATTTAAAAAATTTGAACAAAACTTTTGAAAATGACAATTATCTTATACCTTCTCTAGATGAGGTGATACAAATAGGAAGTGGTTCTAAAATTGTGTCCTTCCTAGATGGATTTTCAAGCTACAATCAGATACTAGTAGAATATAAAGATAAAATGAAGATGGTGTTTACCACAAAGTGGGAAACTTATGCATATAAGAGGATTTATTTTGGATTGATAAATGAAGGAGCTAATTTTCAATGTGCCATGGATAATGCTTTCAAAGGATTAAAATAAAAATGCATAATCATCTACATGGATGATCTTATGGTATTTTCAAAGAATAGGAAAGACCACATGAGTCACCTATAGTCCATATTGAAAAGATATAAAAGGTTTGTTATTTTTCTAAACCCAAAGAAGAGGATATTTGGAGTGACTGAAGGTAAGCTTTTAGGGCATATCATCACCAAGGATGGGATCACCATTGATATAGATAGAATTTAGGTGATTTCAAAAATTTAGCCACCAATTGTAAAGAACTTAAATCATTCTTAAAAAGATAATAATTAACTTTGTGAGGAAGTTTATCTCAATATTTGTATAAATTATTAGATCTATGAATGCCATGCTCAAATAGGATGCCAAAATAGAGTGGACAATGGAAGCCCAAAAGTCCTTCTAGGACATTAAAAATGCAATATCACATGATCTAGTATTGATCAATCTAGATTTCAAGAAAGATTTCTACTTGTACTCATTCGCTTAAGAGAATATGATTATTGTTGTCATCATGTAGAAGAAAGAAGAGACTAAGCATATAATTGCATTCATGAGCACAAATTTGAAAGATTTATAACTCAAATATTTTATGATTGACAAACAAATTTTTCCCCTTGTTAAGGTAGTAAAGAAGTTTCAACATTATATCTTGAGGAATAAAACCATTGCCTTCATGCTTGATCCTATAGTCAAGCTTACTCTTTCATAAAATGAGCTAGGAGAACACTAAGGAAAATGGATGGCCAAACTACAAGGATTAAACATAGATATCAATCCTATAAAGATCATTTGGGGCCAAGGCATTATTCAGCTTATGACTGAACCAAATCCTCATATCATTATTAAAGAGGTATGTGAAGCTCTTGTATCTAAATAAGAATGGTATACTGATATAATATAATATTTACTTATAATAACTTGTTCTCTAGAGCTCAACAAAGAGAGGAGAGCTTTAAGTCTCAAATCTACTCATTACATGATCAAGAAGGGAGTCTTATATAGAATAAATTATGAATGTATTTATCTTAGGTGTTCTATAGAATAAGCTAAATAAATCTCAAAGAACTTGCATAAAAAAATAGGTGGTGGTTACCCTTATAGAAATACCACATCCCATATGATCTAAAGAATGGGATACTATTGGATAATAGTTTTCAAAGATGCTCATACTCATGTGAGAACATGCCATGAATGTCAAGCTCTAGCCAAGAGAGAAGTACATGCATCAATGCTATTATAGCTAGTTATTGAAGGAAGGTTATTTGCCCAATGGGGTTTAGACTTCATTGGTGTCATCAACCCAAATTCCTTAGTGTTCATAAATTCATCCTTACTACCATATATTATTACACCAGATGGACCAAAGCCATATCCATAAATAATTGCAAAGCACAAGATGTGATTCACTTCTTGGAGGAACACATAACAACCAAATTTGGCATGCCTATTTCTCTAATTTATGATAATGGACTGGCTTTCATATCCACAAAAATTACTAAATGGGCACATGATAACAAGATCATTATCAAGTCATATTCCAACATCTAGCCTTAAGGAAATAAGCTAGCAGAATCAATGAATAAGAATATGATCAATGTAATTAAGAAATTAGGAGTGAACAAGCCCACAGACTAGCATAATTTATTGAAGTATGCTCTTTGGGAAAACCAAACTAGACACAATCAAGGCCTTAAAACTTCACCCTATCTATTGATATATGAATGCAAGCCTATATTCCCAATATGCTAAAATTACCAACTTGTTAGTTTATGTAGGACTACATGGAATTGACCAATAAAGTAGAATCAAGATTGTTGGACATAATAAAAATGGAAGATTCAAGGACTAAGGCCTTACAAATATTCATCATACACCAGGATGTGGTCAAGAGGTGGTTTGATAAAAGAATAAAATTCAAAGCATTTAGGATTTTAGATCTAGTGTTATTTTGGAATAAAGCCCATGAGAAGAAAGGACAACATGATAAGTTTACCCCACTATGGATTAGACCATACCATATTTTAGAGATCATAAAAAATAATGCATTTTGTCTGAAGGAACTCTAAAGTAATGAACTTACATATCCATTCATTGGACAATTCTTAAAGAATTATTTTAGGGTTGTGTCATCTACTGATGTTACTAAGTAACAAGGGACAAATGAATGTAGTTTTAGGATTATATTAGATTTCCCTCTTTATTAGATTATATTTCTTGCTTTCATAGACTAGTTTCCTACTTTCTAGATTAATTTTTCCTACTTTTAATATTTTGTTTTTTAAATTATATTTCAGTGCTTTATTAGATTAGTTGTTCTTTGGTTTCTCTAACAATCAAAATTATGTTTTATCTGACTATAACCAAGTTAAAATCCAAACCAATTAAGCTTATGACTTGTAAAAAAGAGGGAAAATTAAAAATATTGACACTTTGGGACTAACTTATAGATCAGGTGTATTTCTGTGTTTTTTGAGACTTTAGGATGAAAGTAATTAATCATATATTATTCTAAATGGTGTCATAATTGAATACTTTTACCAGGTATGTGGAATTTGCTCTCATAGTACTTCATAAAAATCTAGAAAGTTTTATTATTTTATTAGATCAAATGCACTTATCACATTAAATACTTATTGGAAGTGATAATTATAGGAATAGATCTGGCTGGAAAAGATGTTATAGTAATGATTTGTTTTACAATTATACTATCTCACTAGGGTTCCAACTCTTCTCTTTTCCATTCAAAAGAAAAAGAAGAGAAAAATAAAAACAAAATAAGAAAGAACCAATGAGTTCAAAAGAGCAAAAGGAAATTTAAAGATAATCAAAAGGCTCACATGATGAAATAAGGTCAATATACCATTCATCATGATTAAAAAATAATAATTGAAAGAGAGGGAGAAGGATCCTATGGTATAGCTGTCAGGGATATGAACACCTAGCTAGAAGTAGAGTAATGCCTAAGCTTCCTTTGTTTTTGAGGTTTAAGAGATACTGAGATAAAACCTATAGCCTCATCAAAGCCTTTGAAAAACTCATCATGGCAAGGGTTAAATAAACTACATGTTTGACACACATAGATCTAAGAAACTTAGGAGGCAACTATGTAGTGTGAATTAACTTAGGAGTCTCTTTCATCTTTTTGATTTAAGTATTCTTCTAATACACACTTCATGATTGATTTAAGATAACAAATTAGAGTTTTAGTTTATTTAATACTTAGGAGTATTCCCATTATGATTCATCATTTGTTGTATCTAACACCCTCCTTTTTCCATAGGGAAATAGGGGCCCAATTTTTTTAGACTATGGTCTTGACTTTGAGCCCCTCTTCTATATGTTTATGTAAAATCTAGGAGAAGGTTAATTATTGGCATTTTTGTACTTTATAAAAATTTCATTGGTATTATGTTCATGGATTCATTCTTTATATTGAGCTTATTTTGTCAAGTTTTATGTCTTTGGCTTATCATATTTCTAGGTTTTTGTCTTTAAAACTTTTGTTCTACAATAATTGGTCTTTAGGTTGATTATGTTGGACATTTTGTCTAATGTAATTTCCCCATAACATTCCCTTGAGCCAATTGAATTTGTTTAGACATTTTACCCTTCGGGACTTTTATCCTAGGCCTTTTTCCCCTTCAAATATTCCTTCAAACATTTTATCCAGAATAAATCCTCTGATAGATTTCCTTTAGCCCCAAAAACCTACCCTTTGACCTCTTGAAAGTATCCTTCAGGAATTTATTTTGGGTCGTTTGTCTGATGAAAATGACCCTTCAGACTTTTTGTCGTCAGACATTTTGTTTGATGCAAAAAGCCTAAAATAATTCCCCACAAAAATCTTGCCAATATATTTTTTCCAAAACAATGACCTTAAAGGGCACATACTCTTTAGGCTATGTGTAACCTACCCTTTGGGAATTTTATCTCAGACCATTTTCCCATTGAAATTTACCTTATGAAGTAGACCCTTCAGGCATTTTTTCCACAAAGTATAGCCTTCAAACCGTTTGCACCTACACTTCAGATTTCTTGAAATGACCCTTCAGACATTTTGAATGACCATTTAGCCCTTTTCAAGATAGCCACCAACTCTTCAATAATTTTGTCCTGTCCCCTTTGCAATACCACACCTACCCTTTAGGACTTTATCTTGGGCCATTTTCCCTCCAAAACTTACCCTTCAGGATAATTGTCATGGGCATTTTTTTCTATGGACTTGCCCTTCAACCTTTTTAATATCCCTTAAGAAGTAGATCCTTTAAAAAATTTATCATGGATGAAATACCATATGAATTAGACCATTCAAAAAAAAATCTTAATGAAATAAGTATTTAAGAAAATTGTTGTAGACATTTTATTCAAAACAATTCCCCTAGCAAAATTAGTCTGTGGGCATTTTGCCAAAACATTTTTCATGATGAATACATTACTACAGAGAACACTACTAGCCCTTGATATACTTATTTGAATAAAAGGTGAAAATACATGCCATTAATAGTATGAAACTCCCACCAACTTGAACTAACAAAGTTTGAATTATTTGATTTAATAGCTTTGGGAATATTAGAGTCTTATTCCTAATTTAGTTAAAAGCTTGA
Organism: Torreya grandis; assembly: GCA_037957365.1. Taxonomy (NCBI): domain Eukaryota; kingdom Viridiplantae; phylum Streptophyta; class Pinopsida; order Cupressales; family Taxaceae; genus Torreya; species Torreya grandis. The sequence goes on from JARHVA010005929.1 coordinate 78,004, forward strand.
GTTGACTAAATTATTAAATAATATTTCAATAATTTAACCACTGATTTGTATAATTTATTTGTATTTTTAACCTTTCTATAAATATCAATAAATATGGAGAAAATAGAACTTAGCTTAAAATGAATTGAAACAACTATTACAGGAACTGATATTGACTGTGTAGGACTAAGAAAATCAAGATCTAAATTTCATTTTGTGAAAAGATAGGAGCATTGAAATAGGACACCTTAAAGTCTAAAATTGTTTTCCTCTTATGCTGCTATTTTCCAAATTTGTCATAGAGATCTAAGTTTTTTGGGTTTTATTTTTTGTCCTTGCATGAGCCTGCTTATGAAATATCGACTACTGAATGTCTTCAAAACTTCTTGTAGATCTGATTTAATATTCAAACCCTAGACTTTATTATGCTTTGATAAAACTTGAGAAAGAAGGGGGGGTTTGTGTATGTAAGATGAACTAAACATGTATCCACACCCCTTATGTGGGCACGTTGCTTACATACTAATACTCCAAAGAGGGATCAAGCCATATGTAATTCTCTCACTTAATGTGCTTTATGTGATCGTGTAATACAAATGCAAAAATGCTAAACTAGGTGACTTGAGGTGGCTAGGGATTGGTTTGAGGATTTGGATATGTTTTTAGCTATATTAGATGGCTATATGCAGAGAATAGTGAAATTTGATTTAGTGGTTTTGCTTGTATTCTTGCTTGCTTTGTAATATTTTTTAACCTCTTTCTAAATGAACTTTGAATGGGTTTTTATAGAGATATATTGGTCATGGGTTGAATGTATTCACACTAAGCCAACAATATGAAGGATATGAACTAAAATGAAATAATTATTGGAACTCAAAATGTAATTGGATAGGAGTGCCAAAATAGGACACCCTAAGATCTGGTTTTATAATCCAAGCTAGGTACTCCTATCCTAATGGTGGGGGATAGGATTAGCTTGGAAAATGTTGCTCGGCTAAGGTGGAATGACTATTTATAAAGATTAAGATGAATAGGAATAATTAGAAAAGTGTTTAGAAGGGTCATGAGAGCTTGCAATAAAGACCTGTGGCTTGGGTGTTATAAGCCACACTTAAGATACCAATTTTGACATTTTATATGACTACATTTGCCCCCCCTCTATTCTAGTGATGCAGTGAAGTGAAATACTAGTATAAAGGAAAAGTAGAAAGTATACCTAAACTTACCTACAAGGGTGAAGCTCATGAAGCTATGTGATGTTGGGTGTGTATAGAGAGAACATGTCATGAAGCATAAATCTATAAAAGAAAATCAAGAGTAGATTAGTTCTTACTAGACACACTATGTATAAAGTGAAAACATGAAAAAATTTAGATAAAAGAGAGAGAGGAAGAGAAAGGAATGAATACACCTCACCAGTTATGCAAACCAATACAAAACCTATTATGATGTTGAATGATGTTGAGTAATGATGGGTATGTGATGAATGATGTTATATCAAAAATAATATAGAAAATAGAGCTAAGTGCTCATTCCTTGAGAGTGGCTCAAGAATGCAAAGGTTATCCCTTTGGCTCCATCATTACCCACTAAGTCAAGTTATGTGATCATGCGTGTGTTAATCAATTTTTGGACTATGTGTCTAATCCCTCTAAGTAGGTGGATGAAGAATACAAAGGCTAGCTAGTCCTTTAGCTCCATCATTACCCTATAAAGTCAATCTATGAAATGATACTGGTATGAATGTGTGTCATATGAGATGGCTTCTGAAGCCCATGAATTCTTTGTAATCTAACAATGTGGCGTAGATAGTTGAATGTGTACTAGAAACTAGGCCACTCTTGGCAACTTTAAAAAGGTGGAGATTAGGCTTGTATGAAAGCCACATCAAAACTAGGTAATAGGCTTATGTGGAAGCCACTCAAGAATGATGTCAACTACTTGTAGATGGCATAAGGCACGCAACTACTAAGAATGCTTAGGTAATGCCATAAACTATAAAGAAGAGAAAATAAATGCGTCACACACTTTACCCCCAATCACTGGTGTCTGTAACATGAATTCTGATCTAGAAGTTATACCAACTACCATATCTAAAATTGGAAGTGAGATCCATCATGACACACATGATGCCCATTATATTTGGATTCTTTGAGAAAAACTATACTAAAATTGCTAATTTTGGACTGAACTATTGCTAATAAAACTATAACTAGTCTTACCTTTATCTATTTCTAGAAAATTTGGTTTTTTTATATTTGGATAGGAACATAAAATTAGGACACTCTGGTATCCAATGTTATAGTCCAAAGTTGGTGCTCTTGTCCTATGATGATTCTAAAGATTGTTTTATAATTTTCACTATCTGTCTGGTCTGTTCTACCTAGTATAAAGTTTGATAACTATTCTAGGTGTTCTAAAAATTGATTTTTGACTGGTTAGAGGCTCTGATATTTGTGACAAAAGCCCCTAATTATTTCCCCCTCTTTTGAGGTTAGGAATGAAGACCTTACAATGATTATCATCAAAATAAATAACCTTTCAAGTGTGTTATGCTATGAAAATACATGATATAATAATGATAATTGAAAAGAGATATCAAGATATAGCATAGTTTGTAATGGAGATTGTTAGATCAATAGGGGTATAGCTAGATAGATGTAATAATGTAATAATATGTACAATATAGTGAACTAGAATTGGAAGTCTGGTTAGTTTTTAGTTGTTAGTTGTTAGTTGTCAAGGAGGGATGGAGCATGATGTACATCATGGCATCCAAGAAAGCAAGATAATGTATGATGTGTATTATGGCATTGCAAAAAATTGAAAAGAAAACAAGTAATGAGCATGCAATGAAAGAAGAAAGAATCGTACGAGAGTGGATAAGAGGCCAAGAAAACAAGAGACATGGGCACATGTCACTCAAATTGGAAAGCAAGCATACAAGGCATACTCAAATGCCACATACACATATAATTGAAAATAAGAAAGATTGGCATGAGGGCCACAAGCACATATAAGAGTACAATCAAAGGAAGTTGGAAAATTTCCCAAGGCACACACAAGAATAGAAGCAAAAGACATTGGAAAATGTCTTAAGGCACACATAAGAGATAAAATAGGAACTGATAAATACAATGACATCTAGCTATGCAAAGCAAGAAAGGAAGGCATGTAATATGATGAAAATACAATCACATCTAACTAATCAAAGCAAGAAGTGAAAGCATGCAAAACTTGTAGTACATGACTAGGTATATGCTAAGAAATACACAAGTGATATATACTAGTGAGTTTTGATAGAGTAATCTCTTTAAGCTAGTAAGTAATATCCATCAACATGATAATTGGAGTTTTTGGTGTAGGAATGACATAACCTAGATGGTATAGTCATGTAGAAGATGCCCCCAATGGGTAGATATATTGATATGTGTCTCAAATGTATGAAGTAGGATGCCCCCTCAATGGGTAGAGTGAAGCAATCAAGGATCTAGAAGTCACTGCACACATTCAAAGAAGATCAAGTGAAGTATGGTAATGTAGATAAATTGATGTACAATAGCATAGAAAAACAAAATGTAAGTCTAGCATGGTAATAAAAATGTAAAGCATGGATAATGCATACAATTGAAAATTTTTGGGTATTTTTGTTACATTTGAATGTTTTTATATTTTGAAATGTTTGAATGTTTTTATATTTTGAGTTTCTTGAATGTTTTTGTATTTTGACATATTTGAATGTTTTTAGAATAAATTATGTACAAGTAAGCTAAGAAATTATGTACAAGTACACAGAGAGAAACTATGTACAAGTAAGTTGAGAAAAAATGATACTAACTGATGAGTCTCATGAGAGACTCCCTATCATGATGTCTTGTATCAACCATGATGGAAGGGATGAGACTGTGACTCTAAAAGTTGTATATTCTATAAGTGCTCTGAAATGTCTATAATAGAAATTGACTATGTGGTCCCCATGTAACTCTGATAATTGGATGTAATTGTGGGGATTTTAGGGACCCATTTATTAATATAAGAAGCTATCTAAAAATGTGTTCTATATGTAGAGGCATGAGACCTCAATTATAATACCCTAGGTGTGAATATTATATCCAGAACTAGGAATGTTAGTAGAAGGGGATATAAGACATCACTCTATGTATATCAGTGCCATGTTTCTTGTATCACTATTTGAATCTTGATGGCCAACTAAATGAGTGAAATTATTGCTCATGTTGTGTAGAAACATGCCCTATATCTAATGTTGTTTGTGGTCCACTAATTATAGATGTACATGGAGACTCTATAAGGTGCCACCCTAATGGGTGCACAACTGAAACTATGTGCTAGGAAGGAGGCTTATCTATTTACAATCATAATAGATTTCTATGTGAAATAACACCTTATGGCCTCTATTGTGATGCATATGATTGAGATGGAAATGTACCCTATGATGGGGGTTCATCTAATCTAAATTGTAGCAAGTTACTACATGAAATAAGTCCCTAAAAACTTGACTGTAGTGAATATCTATCTGAAATAATACTTAACACTATGGGTTCATCTAATCTTAATCACATCAAGTTGTTATGTGAGATAGGACCTTGAAAACTCAGATGTAGTGAATATTTATCTAGATCAATACTCTATGATATGGGTTCATCTAATATTAACCATAGCAGGTTGTTGCGTCAGATAGAACCCTAAAAACTCAGTTGTAGTGAATATATATTTAGAGTAGTACTCTTTGATGTGGGTTCATCTAATCTTAACCATAGTGGGTTACTACATGAGATAGGACCCTAAAATCTCTGTTGCAGTGCCTGTGACTATGTTGGATATGTATATGGAACTACACTATGTACTCCACAAACTAAGCTACTATATGTAGGCTACTCTCACTATACTAGTCTCCAAATCCTATAAGTAGGTTGGATAGGAGATCTCCTATGAGGCTCTATCTTATAAAATGCGTTACTCTAATGATGAGTAATTGATGATTCCTATGAAGGAATGTCTTGAGATGACTTAGTCATGGAAGAATGAGGTTTATGGATCTATGATGGAGGAGATCTTAGTTCCCTTGGTGTGAATGTTATGATGTCGTTATCAACACATCTATTAATGCAATCCCTAATTCCATAACAATCATTATCTCTGTGTCTACAGATATGATAATATTTATAAAAGAGCTGATGTGGTTGTCTATGTAAAAGATGTGGATCTTATCGATGAGTAGAAGGAAATGTGATTAACCTCTTATCTAATAGTGTTGATAGTATGACATATGGGCTATCCCACTCTGAATCAAACTGTAGTGGTGCCTTGCTACTATTATTTGTAGTGTATACTATAGGTGGTGCTCTTAAGACTAGATCTTTGTTGTAACTAGTTACTTTTCTAGTTGTGGTCTCATATCTTGTTTTGGACATGGTGGATGTTGTATGTTAGGAGCTATAGATGTAGGTAATGCTACAAAATATAGAGTAAGCTGATCAATTGAATCTGCCTCAATTAATCCCAAGTTCTTCTCTAAGGCTAGAACTGTATAACATAAGTTCTTGAAAGAGGAATTTTTTTGGTATAATACGTTCTATATGAGGGGTTAGCAAATCCCCTTAATAAATATATACTGAATCTCTAGATTTTTTGGTTTATAGATCAATTGTAACATGTGAGTTTTGAATCGTAAGATATAATCACTAACTGGCTCTGAAGAATTATGATGTAATGCAGTAAGTTTCTCATATGTAACATGAATACCTATGTTTTATATGTAATCATTATTAATTTGGATTTTCAAGGCTAAATTACTACCCTTATTATCCAATTTTTTTTCCAAAATAGTCGATTTCATAATGTAACTAGTCAAACTAGTGAATTATGATCTAAAAATGCATATTTTGACCAAAAATGTCAAAAATGAGGTTTAAAAGTGTAAAAAAGGTTCAAAAAGTGCATATTTTATCTCAAAATGGATTTAGTCATGTTAAAAATGTGAAAATAGCCTAATTCTAAAGTTTCAAGTCATTAAAAGGTCTCTTGATATCTTATTTTAGCAAAAAAAAGGGGCCCCAAACCCCCTCACATGTGTCAAATTGCTAATTAAAAGGGTAAAAAATCTATAAATATTCATGGATGGCACGAAATTATTCTCCAACATTCCATTCCAAGTGGTGGAGAGTGTAAAATTGGCTTTAAAGGGCAAGAAATAGCTTATTTTCACTTATTTTGCAAGAGAAGTATGGAATACGTATGATCACATACAATATACAATAGAGAAAGTCATTTCAAGGGCATTTAAAATATTATATAGTAGTTTCATGTAGTTTCCTAGTCATATAGGCCCAGAACCAGCTTTCTTTTGATTTCTATGCTTATTGGCATAGAGTGACATGCCTATAGGTTTTTTGATGTTATGGTCTTCTAAAGGAGGGTACAACTCTCAAATTTTGGGTTAATAAAGTAGATTAATAGGTATTCCTAATGTTCCAATTGGGTTCTCAATTGGATTATCCATGCTCATGAACCATCCAATTGAAGTCAAGGCAAATTTTGCTGCCTAGCAACTAGAAAGGTAGTTGTTTTTCTTCATTTTATCTTCACTTGGGTAGAGCTTTGAGAAAATTTAAATTGTTTCATAATATTGAAGACTTTTCCTATCCTTCCATTTCATTTTATAGGTGTTCTTATTTCAATTTAGGGTCAAATAGAGGCCTCAAACTTATCCAATCAAAGAAAGAGTAGTATGAGCTTCAAAGGTGAATTGAAGGGTCTTGGAGGAGAATGGCAGATTCAAGTGTTCCATAAATTCATGTTGTCAGGGTTCTATCATGTTTTATATGATTTATAACCTGAATTTTCCAAGTTTCAAAGCAAGAATTTCCTTCTCCATTCTCCCAAGGTGTCTCAATGAGTTCTATTAAGCATAAATTAGGAATTTTTTGCATATTTTGAGGTTTTTTGAGAAAACTAAGGTTCATTTTCAGTCACTAAACCTCCTCCAATGGATTCAAAATTGTGATGTTATAATGGTTCATATGTTTTGATTGTATACATTTTTCTCCATGGTCTTGGGATGCTCCTGTACCTCCTTTCCTACCTCCAACTCACTCACCTCCCATCCATCTCCATCTGTCTGCCATCTACCACTATGTTTTGTGTTTTGCCTCCCCCATCCATCTTGTTTTCATCATCATTCCACTCCACTCGCACCTCATATCCATTTCCACTCCAAGAAGGTTTGTCAAGAGAGTCAAGGACTAGTGAAACCACCACAACTAAGGTGAAAGGACATATATCATCATCAAGCATTAAGCACAGTCAGAAGAGCATCTTCAACAGTGTCATATAGATAAGGTGATGTCAAAAATGTATAATGAGCATTCAAAATGATAGAATCTTCTTGAAGTTTTTTATGATCAAGAAGTCATAAGTAATGAAAAGTCATAGCCAAGGGATGTTTGGGGTTATCAAGCATAAACAAAGGGGATATGGACACATTCAAGCATCAAGCACAATAAAATGATGGCCTACAATAGTCTATCATTGTCATGAAGGTACAAGAAGAACATAAGACAATGAAATAAGTGAATATCTATCCATCATGATCTATTCTAATGACCATATTAAAGGCAATAAGGAAGGCTGAGTGACACTAATTGAAACCTACAGTGCCATTTTGGTATCCTATAGGCCTGTATCTTTTAAGGAGGCATAATGACAATATGGATGATCTTGAACCTATTATGGAGGCCAACTTTGTTTGGCAGAGAAGTAGTTTGCTTTGAGGGAGAGAACCTTAAAAATGAATAAGGGAAAAGATATACTGAGTTCAATAAAAACCTATTGAAATGGTAACCTACAGTAACGTGTAAATTCAACCTATAGTGAGCTAGGGTCCAACAAGGATTTAAGGTCTCATTATTTAAATACAAGATGATACTATGGCTATGAAAAATCATATGCAAATAGGGACCCTCCCCGCACCTCCTAACACCATTTACTGGTAGTCATTGCCCCCCAAATATCTTGCATTTTGGTACTGTCCATACAAGGGCAGATTCCCCTACAACACAGTCAAATTTTTTTGGTATTTGAATAATGTCTTAGGGTGCTTTGAGGTTTTTTCTTAAATAGGTTTTGATAATATCAAGAAGGCTTAGGTGCTGAGAGAAATTGATCATCAAGTTAGAAAATAACCCTATAGTTCATATAAGGACTGATGGAGCTAATAAGTAACACTAAATGTCATCTATAGGCCTGTACGGACTAGGCCTACAACCTCATTGATAATCCACAGTCAAGGGGGTTTGAAACTTTATTGCCTTGAATTTTGGTGAATTATTAAGATGGATTAGGGAGAGAAAGTGATTATTCTTCATAGGGAAATAAGAGAGTGCAAAACATGAGAAGTTTTGATAAGACTAATGAGCCCTAAAATGCACCTTCAGCTAACATAGAGGATCCTGCCTACAGTCATAGTGACCATAAAAAGTTAAGGATTATAACCCTAGACTAGAAGATCAATTGAGCTAAAGAGTGGACTTGTTAAGAGGTTTTGAGGAAGGAGTGGGAAATCTCAAGGTTTGAAGGGAAGTTAGCAGCCAAATACACAAAAGTCATCTTACAATCAATTCAATAAGACCCTACAACCATGGAATGCATTGTAAATCTTCTATGAAGGTGACTTCTCATGAAGGGTTTGTGAATAGGGTTATAATTTAGATTAAATTAAAGGTTTTTCATTGATAATAGAAGATATTAGTTCAAAATAGGAAAAGAGCATACCAATTCCACTTGAGATTTTGAATAACCACAAATATAACCTATAGCCCTCTCAAAGGTGCACTTACAGCTCTAAGGTTGGACTTATAGATGGATGGGTAAGAATGCTAGATCAATAATCATTTCAAGGACTTAAAGAGTTTGGTTTGATCATTTGAAAGGCCAAAAATCTCATGAAATGACCACACTTCCTAAGCTTTTCAAGTTCTAAAGAGACCTAATACAAAGAGCATTGACAATATGTAGCCTACTAGTACCTACAAGCCTGTACATAACTTATCCTAATAGAGATGAAGGTTTTGATTATTATTTAGGCCTTTAAAAGGATCTAAAAGGAATACCTTCATATAGGGTTTGAAAAGTTTCCTAATGTGGTATCTAATGTATCAATTATCAAGAGGAAAACTGAACCTATACCTACAGCCACTATGAAAGAGTACCCTACCGGCTTATATTATAAGGCATACAGGTTTTTGACCATCAAGAGGGTTTCATGGTTAATATTAGGGCCCATTATTTCATAAATCAATGAGATATCATGTTTTAAGACTCATCATGGTGACCAAAAGGTTCAAAACAATGACAAGTGGGTTCTAGCAATGAGTGACAATCATTTACAGCCTGGGCAAGGCATCTAATAGTGCATAATAAAGATCACCTATAGCCAAATGAATAAACTGGGAAATAGGACATAGCATAAGGGTTTGATCATTTTAAATCCAAAGTGAATATGTAATATGGATCATAAATCATCAAAGTGTTATGATCAAGGCCCATTATCAATTAATGACTGAGAAGAGTACACAAGGATCCTGATCTCAGTCCATATAAAGGACATCACTAAGTCATCAAGCCTAGAATGGAAGGGTCTATCTCAGTGAGTTTTGAGGTGTTATGTTGATTAAAGACAAGATAAGGTCCATTCAAAGAATAAAAAGGGCATTAAAATCAAGGATATTATTGAATATAATAAATCTAAAAGAGAAAATAGCATTCTATAGCCGAAAAAGAGTATTTACAAGCCTATCTATAGGTTATATGAGTAGGTTGTTTTCACAAAGGGACATGTTACTAGATATTGGTGGTTTATAAGGGTTTCAGTAATATTAAAAGTTGTGATAGTAGGTTCTAGTGAGAAGGGTCTCTAAAAAACACTCATTTTATAACCCTACAGTGCCTCAAACACATCCTACAAGCCTATGTCTTGTAGGGAGACCTTGTGGTGTAAGTTGAACTCTTGATGCTTGAAGAGGTTAGTATTGATTAGTAAGAACATTATTCAATCTAAGAGTAACTTATTCATGGATTAAATAGAAGGAAGAACATTTTTAAAGTTCAATAGGAGCTTATTACAAGTGTTGTAGCCTACAGCCAGATGTAAATCAATCCTCAGTTAGTTAGGGTTTAATAAGTTTTCAAATATCTCATGGTTAGCTTTAATATGGTGATATGGTGAAGACTAAGATAGAATATGTTGTTGAGAATCTCTATATATCTCTTGTCACATTAACTAGTCTTTAATGCTCTCTAAGCATATTGCACCTTGTCATTGTCTGTATAGGGGCAAGTTATAGTATGTAAGTACAATCAAGGTCAAGGTACATTTTGAGATTAGGGGTAAGCAGTGAGTATAAAGGAGTTTCATTTTCAGCATATGAGTGTAATATTAAAAAGGATGGACATGTTTACTAACCAAAGGATCTTTGATATTCTAAAACCCTAAAGAAATACTATGAGATCTACAACCAATTCCTTAGTGGCTTACCACCATGGTAGCCAAGGTTGTTAAAGGAAGAAAACCTACATCATGATGAAGATTTCAAGAAGGTGGATATCCTCATGGATTGTTGAAGGCTTATAAAATAAAATCATACCAAGAAAAGGTTTTGCCCCATCTCTAAGATCTCTAAGGTCTCAAGCATGTTGGTAGTCTGTACAAGGGCTATTGAACATGAAAGGTACAGTCAAGTCTTGATGTTTTAACCCTTCAAAGCTTAAAGAATTTGTTCATTAATGATTAGTTGATTATGAAAAAAGAGGTGAGTAGTCTCCTCATAAGGATGAGATACATGGTGTATATAGGGTTAAGGAGTGCAAATGACATCAAAATTATACCTACAGTCAGCCCAAATAGTGACTTACAGTCACTACAAGAAGCTATCTATAGCTAGGACATGGAGGGAAGTCAGTAAAGGTTTTGAAAGGATTCCTTGAAAGAGTGTTTAAAAATATAATGATGATTGGATCATCAAGTAGGGTATTAGGGGATAATAAGCATATAAGTATAGTCAAACACATTTTCAATCTAAATCCCAAATGCCATTGTATGGAATTGTACCTAGTTAGAGGCCTAAAAGCTTTTTTTTTTGGTTCAATTGCCATAATGAAAATATGTGTGAGGAGATATATTTTGGCATAAATGGTATTAAAGAAGATACTAAATATGAAATTTCCACTAACAAGCTCAAGCTTTATCAATATTCATCTCTAAAAGTGAAAATTAGTCATTTTTATACCTAAATGCCTTGATTGGAGGTCTTATCATGCTTGAAAATAGGGATAGAGGCTATTTCCAAACTCTTGAAGAGACTATTGAGATTAATGAAGATTATTTTGACCTTTATATCCTCTAAATCCATGAAATTCACCTCAAAAATATGATAACTCAGTAAAAAATCTAGATAGTCCATGCACGAAGGTCAAAATTGAGAGAAATTTGAAGATTCTGGGAGCCAAACTGTACACAGGGTCATCATGAGTTAGGGAACCATTTAAAAAAAAATTATATCCATTTTAAAAGTTCACATATTCTTTGTTTTGTCTCATACCTTAGCTTGATCGTTTAAAGTCACCATTGGAGCATGCTTCATCTTAGAGTGCCTCAGAAGCTTCTAGTTCCAAGTAAAGGATTGATAATTATGAGATGATATTTTTACATAATAATAAGACCTATAGAGAGTGTAAAAAATCCAAATTTTACACAAACCATGCTCACACAATGTTTTGGAGGCAAATAGGCACTTAAGCCAAAAAGGCATTTTTTGACTTTTCATGGAAAAATGACTTTTAGAGTGTTTTGATAGCATGTTACAGGTACAATGATGATATTTTAGGGGTTTTGAATCTTGGAAGGAGCTATTTTCATTTTAATGAAGTTTTTCACTTTTTGCAATTCTAGGCACCCTTCCAAACCACCTGTTTAGATGCTCATTTTATTTACCACATGTGGAGTTGGACCAAATGCTCCTAGTATTTTTGAGTACCCCTATTAAATTTTAATTAATGAAAAATTGAGATAATTTAAATTGATGTGCTTTATGAACAATTGCTAAGAGCGTAGGTAGCTCAGAATGCAGTCAATTTCTCATAAGCAAATTTCATTCATGTGGTAACTTTTCATATCTTTTACATGTGAGACCAATATTTTTAGAGATATTATAGAGGTAAATATAATTCACATTAATTAAAATATTTTAAGATTTTGAGGTTTGTACCTCATGAATCATCAGTTTGAAGTTCCAGCTTTAGAACCTTCCTAAACACCTTAAAAACCAGTTTTGAGAAAAGTGGATTTTATTGAAATAAAATCACCATGTATGAACCTAAAAACTTTTCAAATGTTAAGTAAACTCTGAGAGGATTCCATAAATATAAATTTAATGCTTGGAGTTGTACAAATGAGGGTATAAATAACCTTTTTTGTGGAAAGAGACATGTAAAATGAAGTACAAGGCAATTTAATAGAATATAATAATTGGAGATATAAGCTTAGAACATTTTATTCATATTAAAATATTAATTTGGTCATAAATAGTATTGAGAGTGTCCTTACCAGCTCAAACAAAATGGCCAGTCTGCTGAAATTTTGAAAAAAAAATGGCTTAGTTAAGACTATTGACTAATTTGCAAAGTTTTTCTTGTCAAAATCATAATTTTGGTGATGAAGAATTATTTTTCAGGTGTAATTTTTTGTTATTATAGGTTTCATGGTGTCCAAGTTTTCAAAATGGACCTATTTGGCTTAACTAGTTTAGCTAGCCTAATTTTTCAAAAGGATAAATGGAGTTTGGTTTTGGATGATTATTCAAAGAGTTCCAAGGGAGTTTCTACACCATATATCTATTTTTATCATGAAAATTCATGCACTTTCATTCTTCAAGATTTATTTTCATGCAAGGGAAGGTTATTTAGGGTTGACTAGTCTTGAACTCTAATTGACTAATTGTCAAAGCTTGCCACATGCAATATTGGTTTCTATGCATATCAAGTGGAGATTTCCAATTTGTTCAAACTAAAGTTCTTCACCTAAGGATTGACGTATCATTCCAATTAAAATGAGATTTGACTTGTCATCTTGGGCCCACCTCATCCCTTCCATGCCAACCTTGGATTCATGCATGTTTGGAGATTTTTTTTGGAGAATGTAATGTTTATTTTAAATATTAGCTTTTCAAATGGGCCCACCATATTCCTTATTTCATGTTTGGAGAGGCATGCAATTTTTGAAAATGAAGAAGCTTTTATTGAATATTTTAAAAATATTTAGATCTTGAGTTAATCAACCAAGACTAATCCTTATCTCCTAGGAACTCCACTTAAGGTTGTTTTAGGTTTTAAAGCATATTTATTGGCTTAATCAAGCCATTTTTCAAAAAAATATCCTGAAGCTAAAAGAGAAATTATAAGCTAGACCATTTATCAATAAAGAAGTTTTATTCTGTATTTGAGTTTTGATTGAATAATAGTGTGTATTTGATTGTGCATCAATGTCTAAGTGAGATTTATCTCCTTTTGGTAGGTCCCTTCCTCACCTATATATCTCTATCTAACATTCTATAGGTTATTTGAAGAGGTTTTCAACTCTTCATTTGAAACCTTTTTGCTTAAGGATAAAAATATAAATTTTATTGATTATATGTGTGCATTGATTTCAGTAACTTTATAGGATTTGAACAATTTAAGTGTATCACCCCCTTTAACTAGGATTTATTTTAAGTTTCCCCTTCCCCTTTTCACCCATAAAACACAAAAGACCAGATTTAATAGAGGTATTTTATGGGAACCATCACTCTCTAGAGGTTCTTCTCATCAAAGAGTCACCCACACTCTAAGAAGATCCCATTGTATCAATTGGAGTGAGGGTGTGATCTACACATCTTCATGTAGGGTGATCTCTAGAGTGATAATAGTAATATCTGATAAATGCCTCCTCTAGATCATCATATGTATGCAAGGAACTAATATGGAGGAGATGAAATAACTAATTTCGTGCATTACCCACTAATGTCTACTAGAACAACTTAAGTAGAATCAAAGGACTCGTATGAGATGACAAAGCCTTTTGAAAGGCCTGAAGATGTATGAATGGATTTCCAGTTCTACCAAATTGAGGTAATGATGGTATCTATAAATGCTTAAGAAATGAATCTCTAACAAATGTCTTTAGAAGAGGGTTACCATGCAAGTTATAAGCCTTGTTTTCTAACTTTAGGAGATGTACTTGGTGTTGTCATTCACCAACTACATGCATTAAATAAATAATCCCCTGGGATTGTATATTAGTATCTTGAAGTGGTTCATTTAAATGTTTAATTTGATCATTTATTTTAGCCATTGGAATGCTACATTTAGCAATTAGATCATAGAGAGGTAGTGTTCTCACATGAATCTTTGGAGGAATGGTAACTTGGATCTTAGTAGAGGGATGTGGGCTACCATTCTCTTTGGGTTAAGAGTAAGAAATAGGTGCTACTGTAATAGGTGTGGCTTGAGAAATTCATTGGTATATTTATTATTTAGTGAATCACATTCTAATTGAGTAGAGGATGTGATGTTATCATTAACATGTGCATCATTTGAAATATAATCATGTATAGAAGTAGAATCAACATTTGTAATAAATTATGTTTAAGAGGAGTGAGATAAGAGTTAGAAGCATGAGATGCATTTTCTTCTTCACTATGTGCATAATAATCATCATTATTCCATGCATTATCATAATCATAGTTTTATTCATATTCATTATCACTTCCATCATCACTAGGGAGAGGGGTAAGAGAAGATGATAATGCTTTTTGAATATGCAATAAATTATCATGTGAAATTGGAATATTATGTGCATCTATTTTATCTTTGAATGGAGTGCATGCATTATTTTAATTTTCAATATGAGAATTAAGAGTAAGAGATTTATCATTTAAACATTTTTTTGTCATTATTTGAGATGACAAAGTAGAGTTAAGAACATGAGATGGATCATTTTAACTATTCATTAGAATTTTTATTCTATTGTGTTTATATTGTTGTAATTTGAACATAGAAGTAGCCAGAGAGAGAGAGAGAGAGAGAGAGAGAGAGAGAGAGAGAGAGAGAGAGAGAGAGAGAGAGAGAGAGAGAGAGAGAGAGAGAGAGAGAGAGAGAGAGATTAGGTTCAAATAGAAGCAAGTTAACACCAATGAGAGGTTCAATTGGAAATGAATGACTAATTTGTTCATTTGGTTCATTGTGCATAGAATCCCATTTATCAAAATTATTTTCTTTAGAATAGGGAAGAAAAGAGATAGGTTTGAGAGAAGAAGATGAATCTACTTTTTCTTCACTATCACTTTCATATGTATCATCATAGTATTCATTAAAATAATAGTAATTATATTCATTTTAAATGAAATTATTTTCCACATTTTTAGCTAATGTGAAATTTCATAAATTTGTCCATTCATTGACATAATTATGAGAAAAATTTAGAAATTGATCTATGGGATGAAAGGGAAGAATTACCTTAGTGGCTATTTTATTTATGTCACCAAAGAGAATATGTAAAAGTACTATTAAGCACACAAATTCAAGAATAACTAATAACATATATATTTTTAAAATATTTTTGACTCTCTAAACAATTTACAAAAATTCTAAAAATTTTATCTAAAAATTGTAAGGAAGGCTTGGGGTTTGAGAACCTAGTTTGGAAATCTAGGGTTTCGGGTTGGGATTTTAGAATTTTTGAAAATTATTACAATAATTTAAATTATAATTTTTTTTGAATAAATATAAATTCACAAAAATTTATACAAAAATGAGAATTTTTGAAATTGAATTTTTGCACAAAAATATGAAGGAAAAAAATTAGAAAAAATACTAGAAAAATACCATGACTTAGTATAGGCAACTAGGGTTTGAATGAAATTATTTTTAAAATTAATAAGGTAAATTTAAAAATTAAATGTGAATTTATGATTTTAAATTTACAAAAAAAATCAAAAAAATATTTCTAAAATTAGCAAAAAAATTTCCCTAGGGTTTCTAGGGTTTTTGTGCGCAAAAGGACATAGTAAATTCAACTAAGGTTTGAAATAAATGATTTTTAAAATTATTATGATAAATTAAAAAATTTAAATATATAATTATGATTTAAATATTCATAAAAAAACATAAAAATTCTATAAAAATTATAAGGAAATTTACCCTAAGGTTTCTAGGGTTTTTATGCACAAATGAAATAAGTCAAGTTCACAAATAATTTAGCAATTTTGAAAATATTAGTATTATTCCTAATTTAGTTAAGGTAAAAGGTTGAATAAATTAATAAATAATATTCAATATTTTAACCATTTATTTTTATAATTTATTTGTATTTTTAACCTTTTGTAGTCATATAAAATGTGAAAATTAGTAATTTCAGTGTGGCTTGTGACATCCAATCCATACGTCCCTTATGCTTGCTTTCATGACCCTCATAGGCATATTTTAACTAATTCCCAGTCATCCATAGCCTTGAATACTTGATCCTCACTAATTCAAAATTATCTTTCCATGATAGATCCATTCCCTAGGTATCATCAGCTTAGGACTATAGCACCCAACTTGGACTATAGCATCAGACCCTAATGTGTCCCATTTTCAGTGTTCTTGTCCAATCACATTTAGATCCCAAATGGTCATTTATTTCTAGTTCATATCCTCCTTATTATTGGCCTAACATGAATACATTCAACCCATGATCAATAGATCCCTATAAAAGCCCATTCAAATTTCATTTAGAAGGGGTTGGCAATTATCACTAAGCAAGTAAGATTACAAGCAAGACTACTTAGGCAATCTTCCCTATTCTCTACATATAGCTAACCAATACACTTAAAATCTTATTCAAATCCTTACACTAGTCCCTAACCACCTCAATCACACCTATTTTTAGCATTTACATCTTCATACACACTATTGCATAAAGCACATCAAGTGGGAGAACTATATATGGCTTGATCCCTCTTCAAAGTATTGGCATATAGGCAATGTGCACACACAAGGAATATGAAAATATGTTTAGTGAATATTACACACACTAACCCCCATTCTTTCTCAAATTTGGTTAAAACACAATGGAGTTCAAGGTTTGAAGACAAAATCAGCTCTAAAAACTTCCAACTATCAAAACTTCATAGGCAAGGTCACACAGACCTGACGAACAAAACACAGAAAGCTTAGATCTTCAGGACAACAATGGCAGAGGTGGACTATAACACCAAACACTATGGTGTCCTATTTTTTTCTCTCCTATATTTTCACTAAATAAAGGCTAAATCCTAATTTATGATAGTGTCTTAGTCATGTATAGTGAATTCTAGCCTCTATCTTAGTCGTATCAGTGAATTTCTAGCTAAGTATTGTTTTCTTACCATTATTACTATTTTTACAAAAGTGTAAATTATAATAAAATTATAAAAAATAATAGATTGATTATTGCATATTTATCTATTGATTTTACTACTCAGACCCTTTAACTAAATTAGAAATAATACACCAATATTCTCAAAAAGGTTAAATCATTTGGTGAACCTGACTTACTTCATTTGTGCATAAAAACCCTAAAAACCCTAGGGTAAATTTCTTACTAATTTTTCCTATATTTTTTAGATTTTTTACCTACATAATAAAATAAAAATTAGTATTAAATTTTAAAATTTCATAGTAATTTTAAAATAATTTTCTTTCAAACCCTAGTCCATACTAGGTCCCAGTATTTTCCTAGTAATTTTATAATAATTTTATGATTTTTACGAGCATATTAAAATCATAAATTCACCTCAATATTTCAAAATTCAATATTAATTTTCAAAAATAATTATTTTTCAAACCTTAGTGGCACATCCTAGGTCCCATTAAATCACAAATTTTCCAATAAATTTATATATTTTTTACTTGCATACCTAACCTATAATTTCTCTTTAAATTTAAAATTTTCATAGTAATTTTTAAATTAATCATCTTTCAAACCCTAGTTGCATATACTAGGTCTCATTGCTTCTTAAGGTATCACCTTACACCTAAAATCAAAACTGAAAAATGGATCTCACTTATTTTCAAATATTTCTTGAATTTTTAGCAAATAATGAGACCATAATTGGTCTTATCATGTACATGTATGATGAAATTTACCATATGCTAATACAAAGCTTTATTCTTTGCTTTTCATGCCTAGGTTTCATAATATGGGATGACATTAAGAAAGCTATTGTTAAACATAGTAAGATACCTCTTCTTCAAAGAAAAGCTTACTTGTAATTAATACAAGGTTTCATTACTTGATTTATATCTCTTATATGGAAAAAAATTCATGTTTATCATGCTAAACACATTAGAAATATCATAGCACATGCCAAAGTTCTTTATGCATTCATGCACAAATTCATGTTTTCTATCCCGAACTTGTTATATCTCATGTGGGATGCTCTTTTTAAACATATTGTTATACAAATTATAACTTCAATTAGTTGCATTTTATCCCACATACATGGTTTGTACCTAGAGGATCTATTGCATAAGCTAACAACTACTTGTCAAGTTTTAATGTCAGATCTTATGCATAGGAAATAGTTTTCTTCTCCTCCTCTCCCACAAGAGGGTGATAGATAATTTTCCTCTAACCAAGTCCATGTTATCACCCCTCAGAAAGGTGAGTCATCCCATATTATTGTTCCTAATGTATAGATTCAGCCTATAGCTTCTTTAAATTCTATTCAACATATGTGCTTACATGTTCAATCAAAAGCAACTAGGGTTTGCACTTGTGATACTCTAAGGGATCAAATCACTAGTATGAACAAGTTAATTTTAGATTTACAAATGCAAAATCAACTATTACATGAAATGATCACAACATTAGAAAATCATATTATTATACAAAAGCCTCAAAGGCACCCTAGTGTCAATCATGTATATGCACCTTCACCTAGTCAAATGGTTGCAAATAATTTTACATATCAAACCAAGAAATCACAACAAAGTAACTTTAAAACTAGCGATTCAAAAAGAATTCAAATATAAACTAATAATTCAAGTGAGGTATTAAGGGAAATGATTCAATCTAAGTTGATCAAACTACCTCCTCTACATCTAGTGAGAAGATCTAGATAATATTTTGCATATCATATAATGCATGGACATCACACAAATTTATGTTTGGCATTGAAACAACATATACAAGGTAAATTAGTTAAAAAATATATAGTGACATAGGAACACATTCACAAAGGGTCAAATTTATTAATAGTATTAAAGTGGTTACCAAAGCATAACTTAGAACAAAAAAAGGATCAAAAAGAAAATTTGATCAAGGAATAGTACCACAGGCATAGGTAAAGCATGAAAAATATGCAAATCTACCTCTGCAAAATGAGGCTCAACTTTCAAAGCAGTATGGGTTTGGTAAAAAATATCTATAATAGTTTGATTATCAAGGTTAAGGGTTGGGCAAGTATGATTAAAGCATCACTACTCCTATTTTAGTGATGGATAATGTTTGTCACCAAGGTTTAGGATTTATAAAACATCCTAAGGCAAATCATTCACATAAATAATTCATTAAAGCAAAATATGTAGATATAATAAAAGCCAACACTAGCATTCTATTTGTTCAAAATCAAGATGACAATGATAAATAAAACAAAATAGGGTATTATGATTTCCAAGATACCTAAAATGAATCCAAATATTTAGAGTCATATTCCCTCATGATTCACAATTATTCATGATCTCTCTTTTTGATACAGGATACCATGATATGTAGTCTCTCATGAGACTCATCAGTTAGTATAATTTCTTCTTAGCATTACTTATACATATTTTTTCAATATTTCTTATGCATAATTTCTATTTTCTTGATTGTACATAGATGATATCAAAAATACCAAAAAAATTCAAATAAATCAAAAACACAAAAACATTTCAATTGTATGCATCATCCATGATTTACATTTCTAATATCATGCTAGACCTACATTTATTATTCTATGCTATTGTTTGTCGATCTATCTACATTACCATGCTTCAATTTATCTTCTTTGAGTGTGTACAGTGACATCCAAATCCTTGATCACTTCACTCTACCCATTGAGGGGGCATCCTACTTCTACACCAAGACATACATTGATATACATACCCATTGGGGGAATCTTCTACATGACTACACAATCTAGGTTATGTTATTCTTACACCACACACTCTAGTTATCATGTTGATGTATATTACTTACTAGTTTACACACATTACTCTATCAAAATTCACTAGTATATAACACTTGTGTATTTTTTACCATCTACCTAGTCTTTTACTCTATGTCTTGCATACTTTTTTTTGTTGCTTTGATTAGTTAGATGTGATTGTATTTCTATTTTTTACATGCTTTCCTTTCTTGCTTTGCATAACTAGATTTATTAAATTTCTCGGTTCTTGTTTTGTCTCTTATATGTGCCTTAGAACATTTTCCAATGTCATTTTCTTCTATTCATGTGTGTGCCTTAGGACATTTTCAATTTCCTTTGCTTGTACTCTTCTATGTGATTATGGCTTTAATGTTAACCTTGCTTGTTTTCAAATGTATGTGTATGTAGCATTTGAACATGGCTTGTACACTTTCTTTCTAGTTTGAGTGACATGTACTCATGTCCCTTGTTTACTTGGCCCCTTGGTCATTCTTGTATGCTTATTTCTTATTGAATTTTGTGCTTTTTTCTTGTTTTCTTCTCATTGTTTGCAATTCCATGATCCACATCATGCATTAACTTGCTATCTTGGATGTCATGATGGACATCATACTCCATCCTTCCTTGCCAAATAACAACTAACCAGACTTATAATTCTATTTTCAACCCAATATTTTACATATACTATTACATTTTTATATCTATATAGGCATACCCATATTTATCTAACAATATACTTTACAAACTATGTTATATCTTGAGATACCTTATCGATTATCATTGCTATATCATGTATTCCACAATATAACATACTTGTAGGGATATTTTTTCTAAAGGTATTCATTCCTACCTTTAAAAGAGGGGCAAAAAATATGGATTTTGTCATAGAGATCAGAGCTCTTAACAGTCAAAAAAGAATAATTTAGAACACTTAGAGCAACACTTAGAGGTCAAACTAGGTAGAACAGACTAGAAAAACAATGACAATTCCAAAATAATTTTTAGTTTTATCAAAGTATAAAATCACTAGACATAGACAACAACACCGGAGCCTAGGGTGTCCTATTTTTGATGTTCCTATCCAAACATCAAAAAATGATATTTTATAGAAGTAGGTAAAAAGTAGGTTAATCTATAGTTTTGCACTTTTAGACTAGTTTAGAATCAACAATTTTTAGTACACTTTTGGTTAAAAAATCTAGATATATGGAGCATCATTAACAACATGATGGATCTCACTTATATTTTTAGATACAGTAGTTGCTATAACTTCTATATTAGAATCCATGTTTCAAACACCAATGATTGGGGGCAATGTGTGCAACACATTTGTTTTCTTTTCTTTTTAAGTTCAGTATTACCTAGACATTCTTAATAGTTATGTGATTTATTCCTTCTGTATATGGTTGGAATCATTTTGGAGTGGATTTCATATAAGCCTAACCTCCACATTTTGGAATGGAATTCATATAATCCTAGTGCACTAGTTTTGGAATGGCTTTCATACAAGCCAAATCTCCATCTTTCAGAGTGGCTAAGAGTGGCCTAGTTTCTAGCATACATTCAACTATCCATGCCAACATTATTAGATTATATAACATTCATGGGATTCATTATCCATCTCATACAACACATATTTCATACCATTATCAATTTATAGCTTCATTTCATAGGGCAATAATAGAGCCAAAGGACTAGCTAGCCTTTGTAATCTTGAGCCACCTATTTAGAGAGATTGGACACATAGTCCAAACATTGATTAGCACACACATGATCACATAGCTTCACTTAGTGGGTGATGATGGATCCAAAGGGGTAGCCTTTGAATTCTTGAGCCACTCTTGAGGAATTGAGCAGTTGGCTCCATTCATGATATTACTCTTGGTACAACATCATCTAATATCACTCAACATCACAATATGTTTTGTATTAGTTTATGTACCCAATGAAGTGTATTAATTCCTTTATCTTCCTCTCACTCTCTTAACCAAATTTGTACATTCTTATTTTAGATATAGCGTATCTAGTAAGAACTAATCTCTTTATTTTCTCTTGCATATTCACACTTCATAACATGTTCTCTTTATGCACACCTAGCATCACAACAGCTTCATGAGCTTCACCATTATGGGTAAGTTTAGGTATGATTTCTATTTTTTTATCTTAGTATTTCACTTTGCTGCATCATTAGAATAAAGGGGGGCAAATGTAGTCATATAAAATGTGAAAATTGGTAACTTAAGTGTGGCTTGTGACACCTAACTCATAGGTCCCTCATGCTTGTTTTCATGACCCTCATAGGCATATTTTCACTAAGTCTTAGTCATCTATAGCCTTCTAGACCTGATCCCAGCTGATCTTGAATCATCTTTCCATGACAAATCCATCCCCTTGGTCCTGTCAGCTGAGGACTATAGTGCCCAAATTGGACTATAGAACTAGACCCTAAGGTGTCTTATTTTTTATGCGCCTATCCAAACAGATTTCAATCCCAAATGGTCATTTCCTTCTAGTTCCTATCCTCCTTATTTTTGACCTAACACAAATACATTCAACCCATGACTAATAGATCCCTATAAAATCTCATTTAAATTTCATTTAGAAGGGGTTGGAAATTATTAGTAAGCAAGCAAGAATACAATAAAGACTACTCAAGTAATCTTCCCTATTCTCTACATAGAACTAGCCAATACACTTACAAGCTTATCTAAATCCTTACTCCAGTCCATAACCACCTCAAGCACACCCAATTTTAGTATTTACATCTTCATACACACTATTGCACAAAGCACATCATGTGGGAAAACTACATATGGCTTGATTCATGTTCAAAGTATTGGTATGTAGGTAGCACGCCCACATAAGAGGTGTGAAAATACATTCAATGAATCTTGCACACACTAAACCACCCTCTTTCTCAAAGTTGGTCAAAGAGAAATGGAATCTAGGGTTTGAAGACAAAATTAGCTCTACAAATATCTCTAAAGACTTCCAGCTATCAAAACTTCATAGGTAGGGTCATACAAACCTAGCAAATAAAACCCAAAAAAGCTCAAATCTTTAGGATAATAGTGGCAAAGTGGACTATAGTGCTAGAAACTAGGGTGTCCTATTTTTGGCACTCCTATCCTTTCATTGAATGAAGGCTAGATCCTAGTTTGTGATAGTGTCTCAGTCCCACATAGTGAATTTTAGTCTTTGTCTCAGTCATATCGATTAGTTTCTAACTAAGTCTTCTTTTCTTACCCTTATTACTATTTTTATAAAATTTCAAATTGCAATCAAATTATAGAAATTAGTAGCTTAATTATTGCATATTTATCTATTAATTTTACTAATCAGACCCTTTAACTAAATTAGGAGTAATAGACTAATATTTACAAAAAGGTTAATTCATCTTTCTATAAATAACAATGAATATGGAGAAAATAAGAATTATCTTAAAATGAATTGAAATGGTTTTTATAGGGTCTAATATTGGTTATGCAAGATTGGGGCAGTGTCACAAATCAAGATCTAGATTTTTTTTGTGAAAGAGTAGGAACATCAAAATAAGACACCCTAAAATCTGGTGTTGTTTTCCTCTTCTTCTAGTATTGTCTAAACTATTTGCAAAGACTTAAGTTTTCTAGGTTTATTTGTTGTCCTTATGTGATTCTTTTTGTGAAATCCCAATTACTGAATGTTTGTGAAACTGCTTGTAGAGCTGATTTGATCTTAAAACCCTAGACTTCATTGTGCTTTGATAAAACTTGAGAAATAAGTGGGGTTAGTGTGTGTAAGATGCACTGAACGTGTATCCACAGCCCTTGTGTGGGCATGTTTCCTACAAACGAATACTCTAAAGAGGGATCAAGACATATGTAGTTCTCCCACTTAATGTGATTTGTGCAAAAGTGTAATACAAATGAAAAATTGATAAAATGGGTGTGCTTGAGGTGGATAAATATTGGTGTGAGGATTTGGATATTTTTGTAGCTATATTGGATGGCTGTATGTAGAGAATAGGGAAATCTACTTTAGTGGTTTTTCTTATATACTTGCTTGCTTTATAATATTTTCCAACCTCTTTATGAATGAACTTTGAATGGGATTTTATAGAGATCTATCAGTCATGGGTCAAATGTATTCATGTTAGACCAATAAGATGAAGGATAGGAACCAAAAGAAAATAACTGTTGGAGGTCAAAATGCAATTAGATAGGAGCACCAAAATAAGACACCCTAGGGTCTAGTATTATAGTCCAAGTTGGGCACTCTTGTCTTATAGGAGAAAGACCTGGGGGATATGATTGCCCTAGGAAATGTTGGCTGGCTGAGGTGGAATAACCATTTAGAAAGTTTAGAATGACTAGGAATAAGCAAGAAGGTGTTTAGAAGGGTCATGAGAACATGCAAGAAATACCTATGGGTTGGGTGTCATAAGCCACACTCAAGCCACCAATTTTGAAATTTTATATTACTACATTATGCAATAATTATGATCAAAGTGAATGTTGGGAATTTATGTTACACAAACTACTATTTAATGTAAAATTCTATATACTTTATGCACAGTTATCAAAGCCTTCATTGATTTCTAACAAACTTAGATTCAAAGTTTCCTATTATCCTATGCATTAAAGAGCCCTAACTACTCCCTACAAAGAGAATTATGAGTAAACAATGATCAAGATAGAGCAGAATTGAGCATATAACATCCATAGTACCTAAAAGGAAACTATAATTAACATATAACATATATAGTAATAACATCTTCATCTAGGATATTTAGGAGAGCAAATCCACCATCACCATATTCAATCAAAGATTCTACAGAATTCAAAAATATAGTGTTTGATGCTACCATGTTTGATAATAAGTACACTAACTATTTAGAGTTATGGGATGTAGTGGATTATATGGATGCATTTTTTTATTGAGGATGACATGACACTTGATGATCGATTATTTGTCAAAAAATTATTGACATTCAAAAGATAGAGATTATATTTTATCGCTACTAAGCCAAAAGTGATGCCATGCATCAACCTCTTATGTGATATTTTATTCTCAAGTAAGGTCACATAGGAATATTTTCTCCATCATTATAGTAATAAGATAGTTGTGGCATGAATTACAGGATCCAAATTTTAGTGATGTCTATCTTTGATCATACCCTATGCCTATTTTGATAAGCATATATCAGTACATTTCATAGTAAAAAACTCTATTGAGAATACACTTTCTTCATGGTTGCTTCTAAACTAGACCATGATATGGAAAGGGAAGAAGCCAAATGGACATATTTCTATTGACAAGTTTAGAATGGGGATACACATTGACATGGTTCTCTTAAACCAACTTTACGGTGTGCTAAGTATTTATTTTTTTAATCTAGATTGGGTGCTAGTGTTTTACCTGATCCTCACACATAATGATATGTATGCCCTTGGTGAGATAATAAACTTCTATTTGAGTGAGTAGATAATTCACAAGGACAAACATCCCACACCTTTAGGCAATTTCTATATGATATCCAATTTTCTAGATTCCATTATGGGAACTTGTTATAGAGACCTCAATAAATTATGGACTCTAACCATAGATTGTATCAAAAATAGAATTTATGACCACTACTAATTTATGCACATATATTCCTAACCAATAATATGGTTATAATAGTAGAGGATGTATATCCATAGGTTTTGGAAGCCATTCATGGCTCACCCATGCCTATAATTGGACCAAATATTTTAAATAACTTAGGTGATAAAGGGGATTACTTATTATATCCAAAATCCATAGTCATAATGATTTGGGGAAATAAGATTAATCCTTTGTGTCTCCAAAAATATATCCCAGACAAGTTGGTAGAGTAATAAATTACTTTCTAATTATGGTGATGTGTCAAAGAAGACCTATCTAGGTAGAAGAAAGTTTTGTAATTTAGCCACCATATAAAAATTGGGAGAATGGTCTACATAATGAGGAAGCATTTTGGAGAAGTGGGAGGAAAGTGAAGGAGTTATCATTTCCCTAGGATTTCATATCGAGACTGGGATCTGCATGGACTTATTCATAAGCATCTATAGGGGCTTAACATCCCCTACAACCATGTTCTTTATTCTTATGATTTTATATTTCTTAATGCAAAGGATGATGAATATGTTTTAAAGAGGGAAATAGTTTTTGGACTAAAGGATGACCATTTTATAATGATATAAGATGACTCCTCAGTTACTATAATAAAATTGTATGGCAAGAAGGCTCTATACAAAGGATGGGAGCATTCTGACTTCTGAGAGGAAAGTTTGAGGAGCAATCCAAGGACCAGGCATGTTCTTCATCTAAAGGACTCCCATTGAAATTAAAGGCTATCAAGAAAGTACCTGGGGTGACTGAACCTAGTTCTAGTAGGGGATAATAGGTAGGTGACCCCATTAATTTATATTTTTATGAGGAGGAAAAAACACAAGAACAACCTATTGTAAGTGCCATTTAAGTGACTACTATTATGCCCCATGTTCAGATTGATACATCTATTAGGATAGAAACATAAGAGGCAGAGGCATCTACCCACAAGGCTCCCCCACATAGATGAATACCCCTCTAGTTTATACAAGGAATATTAGGAATCTAATAGGCAATCCCATAGTGTAATCATCACAAGGCTCACCTACTACACCTCCATGCTTAGAACCAACCCAGGGAGAGGTTGTGAGAATTAAAGATATTGAGGATGATTCTAATGAAGAGGTAGATCTAAAAATATCTAAGGATATGAGCCTTAAATTATATCTTACACCACCCCATTCCGAAGGTAATCATCCCTTCATAAGTGTTCCTTTATCTTATGTGCCAATTTGGAGTTGCATTTCCATTTCTTATATGTTGAGGACACCCTAGGTGGAAGTGCCTACTTTCACCTCCATTGATCCCTTCACCACCACTACTATTAATCCACTCTCTACTTCCATCCCATTCACCATTCCAACCTCCTTTATCCCTTCTAGCACTTCTACTATCAAAGCCTTAAAGAAGAAGGTGTCTAGAAAGGTACAGACTATATTTTCCTCTCCATAACTCCATGTCTAGTCCACCTAGATCACCCTTCCAATGCCATCCACCACATTTGTAAAATAAAATATTGTGATAAGTTTTGGTATGGGAAGGAAGTACAAACCCTAATTTATCATAGTCTACCACTCCCTCAATTTGAAGGAATAGATTGGTCCAAAATTATATGGCCCACCCTACCCAACGTACTTGTCAAAGCTCAAAATAAATAGCCAAAATTAGAGGAGACTAAGGAAGAGGTTGTTATTACAACCTCATATGCTTTATAGTTAGACATTTCTCCATGGGTTGTAGACTTGAGAAACAAGTCTTCCCAAATGTTGAGCTTCAAGATCATCTATCTTCCCTCTATCTCCACTCTATTTGACCCCCCCCCATCTAGTAGTATACAGAGAATGAAGAAGAGGAAGCTAGAGGCTGATAGAGGTAGGGAGATAATTCTTGATGAAAGATAAAAAGTATTCCTCCAAACTAAGAAGTGGAATAAATAGCCCAGGTAATCTCCTTACATTGAGAATCTTGTAGACTAGGTTGAAGCACATAAGGATGTTA
The DNA here is from genome assembly GCA_037957365.1 of Torreya grandis. NCBI lineage: Eukaryota > Viridiplantae > Streptophyta > Pinopsida > Cupressales > Taxaceae > Torreya > Torreya grandis. The sequence goes on from JARHVA010005929.1 coordinate 105,855, forward strand.
TAATATCCATCCATGAAGGAATAATGATAGATCAACAAGAGATAGAGGCCTAGGTGGAATAGTTGAAGGAGAAGGCAAAGATCATACATAACCTTATAGGTACAGAATCTAAGGTGTAAGAATCAGCTTCTCGATGTTACAACTCCTTAGAGGTGATGGAATTTATGAAGGCTAAATTGGTCCCTCATGTGAATAATGCCAACCAATGATATAATTCATTGAAATATGACAATAATAATTTGAAGATGCTAGTTGTATACATAGACAACTCATTATATAGTCATCTAGAATTAATGACAAAATTAGAGGTATCCAATTCTTTGAACTTAGTTATCATAAGGAAGGAAGAAGCAAAGGAGTGGTTATAATAAGTTGGGTCCTTAATCCCTAAATATCAGTGCATGAGGTCTAAATCCTCTATAATTTAAATGATTTGAAGTTGTCAAAGGTGAAGGACACCACAATCAAATTGATTAGTATAAGATAAACTCTTTCAAAAAGTGATAAATGACTTAAAACAGTGTTTACAAGGCTTAACACTAGAAGAGATAGAGTTTGAGTTGAGTGTAACGAAAAAGAAAGTTACGGAGGTGTAAATGTTCAAGAATAAATTTTAGATGACCAAATATGAGAATGCAAGACTCCTTGGTCAAATTGAAAGGATACATCAACCACCACTATTGAACTTGAACATTATATAGAAGCAACGTGTCATGGCATATAAATTTTATCAAGAGAATAAGGCCAAGAAAAGACAAGCTTCTAGTGACATGTCGACATCTACAAATTCAACCACTACCACTATAACTACTACACTGACTAAAGTACATGAAGTTATTTGCATGATGCAACCTTGAGAGGCTAAGATTTTGTGCATGTTTAGTTTAGTAACGACACATAGTTTCCTTGTAGTCCAAGCTTTTTATTATAAAATTGACTCTATATTTTGTACACATGTACACATTGTATGGATTTGAAAAGTTCTATTTATTTAATTGGTAACTAAAATATTTATCTTATAAACTTTTGAATATAGTTATAACTCATGTTCTAACTACCACATGTAATTATTTTACATGAACTTAGAGGATGAGACAACCCCTTCCCCAAGCCTATTTAAACAATTATAGTCTAACTTGGATTTTTTCAGAGAACTTGAAATATAGGATCAACATCAATCTTGATTTTTAGTAAATGTGTTTGCATATTTTATTTCTATTTTTAATGTAATTATTTGTCTTTCTTTGGTTGTATGTTTCAATAATATTTATTGTGCAATAGCTATGAATAGATTCTTTGTTTTACTAATTTATGTACTGTTATATAGATGTGCAATAGCTATTGAAGGATTGGTAAATATATTGATTGGAATAATTAATTTCAAAGTGATCCATAATTTTGATTGTGCATGAATGATTTCTTGATGTATTTTTCTATGTGTGTGCAATAACTACCTTAGATACTTCACTTGCATGAGCCATAATCTCTTAATTAAGGGTGTGTAATAGTTATCCTAAAAAAATCAACCTTTGTCTCAGGTTTGTGAACTTCTTGCATCATTGTTTCCTTAGAATTATTATCCATGTTTGATTATGTGTGTGTAATTACTGCTAGCAACAAGCATAGGTTCTGATATCACTTGTCCTTTTTAGAAATCAGACAAGGAAATTATTCTTAAAAAACCATAAAAGCTTTCTTTCTTGCCTTAATATTCCCTCATTTTTGAGTTTGTTTTGAGACCTACCCACTTTAGATTAAAATACAACCCACCCATCCAACTCACTTATAAATTCACTACCCTTATTAAAAACCACACCTCCATCCAAAAAACCTTGTCAATAACTAGCATGCCCTACCGCTATTCTATCAATAGGTTGAAGTAAACCACATACCTATAAATCATGCCCTGGAGTGGAATTTACCTCCATTGAGATCATTAAATTTTAGAGGCTACTTGATTATGTTGTGGTGTGCATAAAATCCACATAAACACCTATAATTGATTCTATACCCTCACCCAAGCAAGAGAAGGATTTTACTAGTCAATCTAGTGATTCCCAAGAATAAAAGAACTTTTAGGAGCTTAAGAGCATGTTCCAATTCTTGGGAAGTGAACTAGTGAATGTTAAGAGGTATAAAACTTTTAATAGGCCTTACCAAGCCTCATATCAACCTCAATAATAATCTTATCAAGCAAATAGACCACCCTATAAAGTAAATTTCTAAGGCCAAGGCCAAGGTCAAAGATAGGGATAAGGGAAACCTAATTATAATATTAAAAACAATTATAATCTATATGTTTCAAGCACTTCCAACACCTTGGTCACTGTTCAAAACAATATTTATCAATAAATTGAGGGTACCATGCCTTAAAATTAGTCTTTTAGACAATTCATTTTTCTAACCACTAATTTCAATCAAGATTTTAATGATTAATGGTAGAAGACTGCTAATTATGGGTAAAATCAAGCTCTTATGGCTTAAAACATAGAGACACCCATGATGACAAAACTAGAAGAGCTTCAACAAGGTCAAAGCCTTGATCAAGGACAAAGCTAGTTGGGTGTTATAATGGTGAAATATGAACAAGAAGAGTGGTATGCATCCAATCAATAGGTTAATTCTAGCTAGGCATACATCCCAGTGGTAGCTAATACAATGTTCAAAAGAAGGAACATGGATGGTAATCAGGAAGTAGTAAAAGAGATTCTTACCATTACTCCTTCAATATCAAATCCAAATGAACTTGATGCTACTCCAAAGGTTCTAATTGCTCCAATGAATCAAATTTAGGGGAATGTCTTTATCCCTCAAAACTCGCAAACTCAAGGTGTAGTTATGGATCTTAAATCACAACCAAAAGTTAGTGGTTCACCCATCAACATTGTGGAATAAATGAAAAGGTCCAGTGTGAGTGTGTGAATGTGGGATATGCTCTCCATAATTGGTTAGGTAGACATCCTGCAAGAAGGGTTATCAAGAATTATTTTTTCTAAGGAACCACCAGTCAAAGAGAATGTGGTTCTCACTAATACAACCAAAGGACCAAAAGGCAACTAGGTAAGGTGTTCAAACCTCCTCCCTTCTAAATTTTAGTAATCATTGGTTACTATGTAGTACATAATTACTTGGTAGATAGTGGGTCTAACACCTCAATAATGCAAAAGTATATAGCAGACCATCTTGATCTAAAGTATGATCCTTAATATAAATGAGTGTTGCATTTTGATGGTTCTTCCACCAAGCCATCTGATATCATCAAAGACCTCAACTTAACCCTACATGCTTGTCCTAGTGTCTTAGTGTTTTAATATGTGTTGATCCTAGATGTACCTCTTCATTTTTCCCTATGCCTACCTAAAAAATTCTCTATAAATATTGGAGGCTATCTTGTAATATATTGGTGATACATGGCATTCAGAACAAGATATGGAACTAATTTATCTATTAAGGTTGAGCTCATTACTTAATTTCACATAGAGCCTTATGGGTTAGATAACATAAACCTTAATTGCACCATTCTTTATGAAGATGAATTTATAGTTGGTTAAGAACTAAATACTCATCCTAAGGAGATAACCAATAAGTTCTTGGATGAATTATGGAATGACAATCAATTAGTTGACCCTTTAGAAGGAATTGAAGAGAGGGACATGGGTGTCTACTACTTACATGAAGAAAATTAGTCCATTCCATTCCTCATTTGACCTCAAGGAGATCTTAGTGGCTTGTCGAAATTTTTCTTTGATGGTTCAAGGAGCAAACATGGAGTGGGTGTAGGTGTAATGCTAGTATCCCCCTTAAATAACAAATATTTTTCTTCTTATAGGTTCTAATTCAGTTTCTATTTTAATGTAGTAGAGTACGAAGGCCTTATCCATGGCCTTCAATGGGACAATAAGAGGGATCAAACAATTATAAGTTTATGGGGATAATGAGATAATAATTCACCAAGTTAGAGCCCAAAATATCACCAAGAATCCCTTGATGAAGTATTAAAAACATAGAGTGTGGGATCTAATTAAGGATTTTGAGGCTTTTAACATCTAAGCAATACCAAGGCACCAAAATGGACATTTTGATAGGTTTAAAGCTATGGGATCTCAATTTGATATCCCAAATGAGTTAAAAAAGACCAAGGGGTAGCCACATGTCAACGTGGTAATAAGAGCATCAATGCCAAATAACGAAGCTCATTGGTAGGTCTTTGAAAATGAAAAGTAAATTTCCTATTTCTTGTAGTAGGAAGTAGAGATATCCTTCATAAACTAAGAAAAATTTTAACATCATTATGAGGATAAAATTATTCAGTTGAGATGTAAAAAACTTAATAAAGGGCTTGTCACCCTTGAATGTCTTTTCCATGAGGGAGATCATATGAGAAAAGATAAGGTAGTTATGTCAACTAGTAAAGAGAACTATGAAAGAGTGCTTATCTTCAAGGACAATCTCCTCAAGTTTGGGAAGGTAAGCACTAAATCTGAAAGGCATGATTTCATAGAGATTTGTAAAGAATATGCAAACATATTTACTTTGGAATATAGTGACCTGAGAGGATTTGATCCCAAGTTGGCCCAGCACACTATAGAACTAAGGGTTAATGCCAAGCCTACTAGGCAAAAGAAGAGGCCTATAAAACCAAAAATTAAAGAGATTATGAGGAAATAATTGTCTAAATTAATTGAATCTAAGATCATCTTTCCCATTAATCACTTCTCATGGGTAGCCAATTTGGTGCATGTTAGGAAAAAGACTAGGTAAATCAGATTGTGTGTTGACTTTAGGGATATGAATAGGGTTTTTTTGAAAGATCATTACCTCTTTCCATCAATGGAGTAACTACTTCAAATAGTTATTGGTTCATAATGCTTCTCCCTTTTGGATGGGTATTCAGGGTAAAACTAAGTGCTAGTAAGAGAGGAAGATCAATATAAGACTTATTTCACCACAAAGTGGGGCACATATGCTTACCATGAGATGCCTTTTGGGTTTTAAAATGCAAGAGCAACTTTATAAAGAGCCATGGACATGGATTTCCAAGGGTTACTAAATCAAATGGTGCTAGTCTACTTGGATGACATCACACTTTTATCTAAGATAACTAGTAAATAGTTAAATCATCTAAGGTTGATGTTTGAAAAATGTAAAGAGTATGGGATCTCTTTAAGTCCCAAGAAATGTGTGTTTTTTGTTCATGAAGGAAATTTTTTTGCATACATTATTTCAAAGGATTATCCATTGACCTTAATAGACTAAGTTCCATCTTGGCCTTATCTTTACCTAAACACAATAAATGAATCTAGAGCTTCCTTAGAAAAATAAACTTTGTGAGAATGTTTACACCTAGTTTTACAAACCTAGTCAGACCCATCACCGTCATGCTAAAGAAAATCCAAATGTTTGCTTGGTCAAATAAAGGTAAGGAAGCATTTGAGGCCATCAAGAAATCCATTACCCAAGCACCCTCACTCATGAATCATAATTTATCAAAGGATTTCATATTTTAAACCTTTTCCAACATTGACAATATATCATCTATCATGATGTAGAAAAATGGTGAAGGACTTGAGCAGCCAATTGCATTTTTTAGTTAAGGACTAGAGGGATATGAGGTGAAGTACACTTTTATGAAAAATTAGGTTCTTGTAGCTTTGATAAGCCTCAAAATTTTTAGGCCAATGCTTTTCAATAACAAGATTCATCTTATGGTGTCCCATCCTAGGGTAAGGTAATTTATCCTAAATAAGGATTTGAATGAAAAAAGAGGAGGCTAGATTACCAAAGTCATGGAGTATGATGTGGAAATTAAAGTCACTAAGATGGTAAGAGGTAAAGGTGTATGTGAGAATATGGTAGATGATCTTAAAGAATAAAAAGAAGTTATTTTGGTGAAACAAGACAATTCACAACCATATGCATCTCCACCTCACAACAATTGGCTCTAGGATATGACACATTTATTAGTAATAGGTGAATGCCCCCAAGGTTTGGATAGAGCAAAAAGAAGGTATTTCAGGTTGTAGTCCATACCTTATGCATTAATTGATGGTGTTATTTTTATAAGGTACCTTAATGGGGAAATTTTTAGGTGCATTGATAACAATCAAGTGACAAAGCTCTTGGATTAGTTTCATGATGGAACTATAGGATGCCATTTTTCTCTAAGAACAATAGTAGAAAAAATAATTAGGGATGGTTATTAATGGCCCAAAATTTTCAAGGACACCTATGCATGGGTTAATAAATGTCAAAAGTGTGCTCTATTTATAGGCAAACAAAGATTAACAACTCTTCCACTCAGCGCAATCTAGGTGGAGCAACCCTTCATGCAATGGGGTTTGGACTTCATAGGAATGATCCATCCACCTTAAAATGTAGGGAATAAATGGGTGATCACTACAACTAACTAATTTAAAAGGTAGGTGGAAGAAATTGACTTGAAATAAGCTAATGAGATAATAGTATTGGACTTCTATGACAACATAGTAACCAGGTTTGGTATCTTATATACTATGATTTTAGATAATGCATTAGCATTTATTGGTATGAGGACAAGTGAATGGGAATTCAAGATGGGCATATTCATTAGTACATCCTATAATTAATACCCCTAAGGAAATATACTAGAAGAGTCCATAAACAAGAACTTGGTAAGGATTATCAAGAGGAGCATGGAAGAGAATTAAAGAATATGGAATACAAAGATAATGACATCCCTATGGGATAACATAGTGACTCCTAAAACTACCATTTGCAATTATCCATATATAATTTTAATGGAATGGAAGCCAAACTACCCATTTCTCTTAAACTACTTACATTGGAGTCATCCCATCAACATGAGCTAATGGAGAGTGAGCCTATGAACGTGAGGATGATATAGCTCATGGAGTTTGAAGAAACCAAGGACCTTGCAATGAATACATTAGATTCACATCAAGCTTAAGTCAAGAAAGAATTGACAAGAGAGCCACAATAAGGGAATTTAAGGAAGGGTACCTATTCCTAAAATGAGACTCAAATAAGGCCAAGCTAGGAAACCATACCAAGTTTGATAGATTATGGAGTGGTCCTTATTTGATCCATAGATGCAAAAAACATAATGCTTTTTATCTTGCCCAACTAGATGGAGAGGTATTACCCATCCTAGTCAATGGAATTCATTTAAAGAATTATTATTATAAGAGTGTGAAACTATTATATGATATTGTAACATATTAGAGTAGTTTTCTATGCTTTCCTCTAAGTTCCTTGTGCACATTTCCTTTCAGTTATGTGTTTCCCTTTCAATAAGTGCCTTGGGCAGAGTTGTTGTTTTGTTTCTTTTTTGGTCTTTATTATTTCAAGAGGAGGTTTTATAGAAAAGGGGAAGCCTTGTATCATTTTCATGTTCAGTTTAGATAAAATACTATGACTCCAAATGCTCAATCAATCAGTTTAAGTCTAATAGTATTTGCATAACAAGCATGCAATCCTAAGATGTCACTAGAGATGTTGTCCAATTTTGACCCACATATAAAAATCACATGGATGGATAAATTTTTGGAAGTCTTGGTATAGAGTGACCATCTAAGAAGATTTAATGTTTGAATGAATGAACAAATTATGAATAGGAAGGTCAAATGTCACTGAGAAAGATTTTAAAACACTTCAAGCAAACTTAAAGTGGAATTTGTTAATCCTTGAAAAGTAGGCTTTCAAATAGGTCTAGGATTGTAAAGATAAGAATACCAATAGGTTTTCATGGTGTTTCAAGAATTATATGGCATGAATAAAGTTTTAAAAATTATTCTAATTTCATTATAGCCTTCTAAAGAGATAATAATTTCTTACACAAGTCTAAAAGAGCCCGACTATCATCACATGTCATGCATAAATAAACTAATCAGTCTAGTTGCATATTTGATAAATGCACTTTGGAGGTCCAAAAAATATAAAGTAATGTATAGACATGATGGTTTTATTCTCATAAACATCCTCTAAAAATTTTGTATCTTGATGAGTTCTCTATCTCAAGATATAAGCTTCCAAAGTTGAACTTACAGAGTGGGACATGCATGGGGATGCCAAGTTAAAGATGTGGAAAATAGACATTTTGAATTTGAATGTTCCTAAAGATATAATGGTTATGATTTATCATGTATCAAATACCCAATATTACATGTTAAATTGTGCATTGAAGATCTAATGGTGCATATTAAATCATGCATCAAAGATCAAATGGCATGCATTTGATCATATATTGAAAATCCAATGGTGTGTGTTTAATCATGCATCAAATATATAATGGTATATAGTAAATAATAAGATCAATGGGCCAAAATAAGTTAGTGGTGTTTAATCCATTATATCAAAGTATATCAATGATGAGTGATGGGTCAAAAGGTTAGTGAATCTCAAAGATAAATGTGAGGGCGAAAAGTGTCTCAACTACGTTAAACTGGTAGAAGATCTATGGATCATGTCCATTCATATAGAAAATAATAAATGAAGATAAATATGTCAAATATTTAACATATCATAGGGATAAATGTGTTGTTACCAAGTGTCATGACTATGGTAACTACAAGGTAAATTAATAGTCCATGCAAGAAGCCCAGATCAAGATCAATAATCAATGTTAGGAGTCAAAGATAGGAGACTTAAAATGGATAATGAATTTGAATTAGTTCAAACCAAGAGTAATGTTTCAAAGGATATGTAATCATTAGATCCAATTTCAAATACAATCCCAGGATGAACTAGATTGGATAGTTTAAGATCGAACGTCACCATTGAAGCTCTACATAGGTAGAATAGGTCTTTTTGGGTATAATAGAGATTGAAGGTAAGCTACTAGGTTGCTCAAGAAATATAAAAAAACCTATATGGATATTTTAGATATGTGAAAACCAATAAATAATATTGGTTTTAAATATTTATTAAGACCTATTCTCATATTTTTAAAGTAGGGATATATATGTGATTATGGAGAAATGTCTCAACTATCGACATATTCATAGTTTTGATAAATAGGTACTTATAGCTGCCCAAATCAGACATGGCATGGATCTATCTAGATTCAAGGTATGATTAATTTGTAATTATAGTGAAATCAAGTGGGTGGTGGTGTGGAAGATCAAAGCAAAGAGATTTGGTGATTAGAGAGACAATGGAGTATTCATTTCTTCAAAAAAGCCTTTTAGTCCTAATTGGATCAAAGATGGTTTAAAAATCAAGAAGGATGGTAGATAAATTAATTATCTCAAATGGTGTGCTCCCCATATCTCTTCCCTTTCTCTTATATATCTTATTATTTTCCATTTTGTAATATCTTGGGGGGGGGGGGTTTAGAAGAAAATCTCTCACTTTTGATAAGAAGTTTTCTCTCAATTCTGGAAGAGCAGAGACTCTCATTTGATAAGGTTAGACCCTATCAATATTTTTATGAAAAATATCTTAAAGAAACAAAGACTTTATTTTACCTATCTCTCCCATTTGAATTGTGTGTAGCAAATCTTGTGCATGATGTTGTTTTAAAGGAGAATCTTCCATGCCCATTGTCCTTCTTTATTTCTCATTTCTACGTGTCTTCAAGTTAGTTTTAGGTCTAAGTTAGTATTATTTATATCATTGATGCAATATCTCAATGAGTATTACAACTCCTCTTTTCCTTCATTCATTACTTATTGGACCTAGTTTATGAAACACTTATGCAACTAGATAGTTTTGTGATATTGTGTGAGATAGCATTATCTTATTCTTCCTTGGTGTTTACTTCATGCTTATGTGAGTTCTCATTTAAATGTGGTGCCTCACCATTTTAGCATTCTTAGAATCCATTTTCCATTTTCTAACCCTTTTCCCTATGACAACATTAGTATATGTGATCCATCAAGAGGAAGTTGGCCTTCTCTAGATATCCAACCACACCATAGGTGACCCATAGCCTAGGGTTATTCCCATAGTGTAGCTCAATTAGAGAGAGCCTGAAGAACCCTCTCCAAGGGTGGAAATTGATGATACATAAAGAAACAATAATTTATAAATAAGTAAGGAAATTAATTTATGAAAGGATAATTTTTCCTACATGGCACTTGACATGGGTTGCCAACCTAGTGCCAGTTAGAAAGAAGAATGGAGAAATCTGACTTTGTGTTGATTTTAAAAACTTGAATAGATCTTCCAAGAAGTATATTTTAAATTTTAAATCTTTGGATAAATTCATACAATTGGTAAATGGCTTTGAAATTATGTCATTCTTGGATATATTTTTAGGCTATAACCAAGTCTTGGTAAACAAGAGCGGTATAATGAAGACTACCTTCAAAAGTAAATGGGGAATGTTTGATTACATGGTAATGCCATTTGGACTTATCAATATGGGAAAAAATTTCCATCAACAAATGGACCATGAATTTCATGGGTTAATAGGTAAATGCATTATTATTTATATGGATGATCTAATAGTTTTTTCTAAAAATAGGGGAGATCACATGATGCATTTAGAATAAGTGATGTAGAAGTGTAGAAGGTATGGAATTTCCTTAAACCCTAAGAAAAAAATATTTTATGTGATTGAAAGTATAATATTAGGGCATGTGATCACTAAAGAAGGCATGCCCATTTAACTTGATAGGATCAATGCAATTTCAAAGTTGGAAGTTCCAAATAACAAAAAAGAGTTAAATTCTTTCTTTGGTAAAATAAACTTTGTGAGAAAGTTTGTTTCTAGTTTTGTAGAGATTATGAGATCGCTCAATGCCATGATAAAGAAGGATGCCATGATAAAATAAATAGCTAAGGTGAAGAAGGCCTTTTAGGACATCAAGGATGTTACTGTTCAATCCCCTATCATGATAAAGATTTCTATCTATATTATTTTGCTTCTAACCATAATATTGTTGTTATCTTAACACAAAAATAAGATGAAAAAGAACACCCCATAGCCTTCATGAGAACTAATTTGAATAATGTAGAGATGAATTATCTTACTTTAGACAAGTAAGATTACATATTAGTGGAGGTTATAAATAAATTCAGACACTACATCCTAAGAAATAAGACATATGCCATAGTTTTTTATCTAGCTATCAAATTAATGTTGGGATAGAATGAAATCAAGGAAAGAAGAATGAAATGGATGACCAAGCTTCAAGAATATAACTTAGAGATAAAATATACTTAGTTAATAAGAGGTCAAGGTCTTATCCAGCTCAATACAAACATAAATCCTCATATTGATGTTTTGTAGGTAGAAGCGAACCAAGTTCCTGGTGGAGATTAGTATAAGGACATTGTTCATTACTTGCTTCATGGAGCATGTTCCCCACTCCTTAAGAGATAATAAAAAATATCCCTTGGATTGAGATCATTTCCCTTTATGATCAAAAGAGGAGTCCTCTATAGAAATAACTATGAAGGAATTTATCTAAGGTGTGTTTCTAAAGCTGAAACTATTAAGATCATGAATAGTTTCCATGACAAGTTAGGAAGTGGCCATCCTTCAAGATGTACTATTGCATATAATATATTAAGGGCTAGCTATTATTTTCCAAACATTTTCAAAGATGCACATGATCATGTGTGAACATGCTAGCAATGTCAAGTGTTTGATCAAAGAAAAGTAAAGGTAGACATGCATTTATAACCTATAATTAAGGTAAAGCCATTTTTGCAATGTGGCCTTGACTTCATGGGCATTATCAATCCCAACTCCTTGGTGGGACTAAAATTTATACATACGACCATAGACTATTGCACTAGGTGGACCAAAGTAGTGGCCACCAAGAATAATAGAATGATTGATGTCATCAAATTCCTTGAAGAAAACATTATCACTCAATTCAAGACACCCTTGTCTCTAGTATATGACAATGATCTAGATTTTACATGAGTTAAATTCAATGAATGTGTGTATGATAATCAATTTATCATCAAGTCTGCTTAAAACTACTAACCTTAGGGTAATGGAGTGGCTGAATCTACTAATAAAAACTTGATGAATGCCATTAATAAGTTTTTAAAAAATAAACCAAGAGAATAGCAGTCCCTATTGAATTTTTATCTATGGGTAAACCAAACTAGACATAAACAAGCACTCAAGGCATCCCCATTCTTAGTATTTTATGGGTAATAACCTATATTTCCCATCACATTGAGGCTTCCCACCTATGAGTTCATGGATAAATACATGAAAGATGATGAAAAAGTGTAGCCTAGGATACTAAACATAATCTAAATGGAGGATGCTAGAGATGAAGCATTATAAAATTTTAGTAAGCATCAAGAAGTTGTGAAAAGATGGTTAAAAAAGTGATCCAAAATTAAAGCATTCCAAATCTCAGACTTAGTCCCACTATGGGATAAATTCCATGAGAAAAAAAGATAGCATGACAAGTTCACTCCCCTCTAGATTAGACCCTATCAAGTATCATAGATACTTGGTGAAAATATATTAAGACTCAAAGACTTGAAAGGGAATGAATTAGCCTTGCTAGTCAATAGAAAATACATGAAGCATTACTTCTCTATTGCTCTATCATAAATACTAGAAGGATAGTAAGCTTGTTTAGAGTTATAGTAGGTAGGGGTAGTGTAGTTTCCCTTTCTATCTTGCTTTTCAATTTGATTTCCTACTTTTCTTTTCCATTGTTCTCTTTTCACTTTCCTATTGTGCATTTTTTTTCTATCATATGCTTTAGATTAGTAATATGTCCACTAGATAAGAATTTATTGGCTCAATTTGTATCAATCTAATCCTAAAATAGGAAGAAGGGGTTGTTGATCTTAAACATTGGATGTCTAAAGTTTGGAAGCCTCTAGCATTATTGTAATTTAAAAAATTGGGTAGGGTTAATTAAAAGTTAGTCTTTTCATGAAAATCCTAAGTTATTTTAAGGCTTTAATATAGTTTAGATGACTGAACATTTTATTGAACAAGAGTTTGAAGCTATGTGGACCATCATATTGTCACTCAAATCCACTAAATGAATCACCTAGATAGGAATTATTATCTGAAGGTGGATAAAATTTAGACTATGTCTCAACACAATCCTTACACTTAGTTAATATTGGTTTCCAATCATTATGGTTTATGAATGTAGGTATATAAATTAAAAGAAAACAATAACAAAATATATGATATACCAATGAGTGAAAAAATAAACTACTTCATATTCCATGAATGGTGATTTAGGTAATCTCTACTAGAGCTATGGATGCTTGGATGGTAGTAGATCAAGGCCCAAAGTGGAGCCAAAGGTATCTCTATTGAGGCTATGGATTCCTGGCTGGTAGTAGAGCAATGCCCAAGACATCCCTAATTTAACAAAACATTATTATTTGAACCTAAATAATGCTTGAGTCATTTCATATCTAATGTTTTTAAGCTTAAAAGTTATAATTTTTTAACCCAATGGTAATGGTTAATGAGCTTAATCACACACACATAACATGATTTTCTACAAGGTTTAAAGTCTAGTTCTAGCTTGTGAGATTTCATTAGTTCTAAAAATCAGTTTTGATATTGATTGAAAATTATAATGAGGTGATTGTTGGCCAATTTTTTGCCACATACAAAAATTTACCTAGATAGATCAATTTTTTTAAGTTCCAAGATGGAGTGAAAAGATGAATAGAGTTATTAATTGAGTGGGTGATCAAATAATGAATAAGAATATCAAATGTCACTTACAAAGCTTTTGAAACACTTTAAGTAAGTTTAAAGTGTGTTTTATTGTTTTTTGAGAAGAAAGTCTTGAAACAGGTCTAAGATTACAAGGTGAAAATGAAAAACAAGTTATCATGGAATTTTAATAATTTAGGGGCATGAATTAGGTTACAAAAAGTCTTGGAATTTTATTGGATCCTTCTAAAGAGACAATAATTTATTGCACAAGTCTAGAAGAACTAGATTGTCACAAGTACATCATGTAGGGATAAACAGGTCATTCTAGTTGCATATTTGATAAATTCAATTAGGAGGTTTAATATATTGAAAGGAATGTACGGACATGATTATTTTGGTCCCATAAACATCCTCTACAAATTTCATGTCTTGATAAGTTCTCCATCTTAAGATATAAAGCTTAAAAGTTAGACTTGTAGAGTGAAATGTGCATAAGGACGTTAACTTAAAGTTGTGGAAAATAGATATTTTGAATTAAAAAGCTCCAAATAATATCCAATATTTCATGTTAGATCATACATTGAATATATAATGGTACACATTTGATCATGTGTCAATGATTTAATGGTGCACATTCGATTATACATTGAAGATCCAACAATGCACGATGACTTTCAAGATTAGTGGGGACAAATAGATTAATGGTACATGATCAATCATATAAATAAAATAAATGGTGAACAATGGGTCAAAATTTTTATGAATCTCAAATATAAATTAATGGGTGAAAAGTGTCTCAACCATGTTAAACTAGAAAAATATCTATGATGTACAATCATTCATACAAAAGAGAATTAACAATGAGAAAGAGGTCAAAGAGTCAGCATATCCTAGGGACAAATGCACAGTTGATAAGTGTCATGACTATGTTAACTATTATTAAATAAATAGTGCATATAATAATCCCAAATCAAGATTGACGGTTAATGTTAAGAGTTGAAAGCTAAGGTATTTCAATGGAGAGCAAATGTGACCTATGGTTGAAGTAGGGTAGATATTTTGAAGGATGCCATTAAAGCTTAGTTGAGACATTTGTTAGAGGATCCATAGCATGTAGACTTAGTTTTCTTGTGTTTTCAATGTCATGTCTTGGTCATACTTATTACCTAGTTAATACTAGATTCTTAAATTTGCTTAACATTAACTATCAAGCAAATTTAATTACGTAGGATTTTCAAGGATGTTGGCACTATGTATGCATTATTGATTTATAGGCAAACTTAATTATTGGTTGTATTATAATGAAATTATACTAATTTCACCATATGGAAATGATTATAATATAATGCATAAATTATTCACACTTATGAGTCACACATGCATCACAATTTATATAATAAAACTAGTAATGAAATCAATTCACACAACACACTTTAATTGAATAAGGGTTAGGATATTCACTAAAAATCCTTTCAATGGGGACCTCTTCATTCAGAACTGAGTTCCAATCCTTCTTTGAGATACTTACAAAATATTCTTATAGAATCAAAATTTTCATTACTAAAATCTAGAGTAATTAAATATTACTATAATAAATTACAATATTCAGAAATTATAATTCAAGTACTAGCTATGATTTGATCCTTACCAATCTAATCTAGGTTCTGCCATTAAATACATAAGGCAATTTATTATCTTTAACTAAAAACACTAAATTAGGAAAGGTACAAATACTTTTAAACTAACCTAGTTAACCTTTAGGTGGATTAGTAACTTATACTTACTTGTTTTTAGGCTTGACTGGGTAAAGGATAATATATGTTGCTTTGTTGTTTTGCTTCTTTTCTTCTTTTCATGATCCTTGTCTTATTCACCCTTTGGCAACACATCTAAGTTTAACATAATGTGAGGGGTCCATAAAATTTTTATGGAGGATCTCTTCAATCATTTACTTTGTTTCAATGACATTGGATGTGTCCTTAAAAACCAATTACGTATTATCATAGCAATGGTTTGGTCTATGTAGTGGTTGTGAGATCTTGTAGGTGAAAGCTTGCAGTTGCTACAGACAACTTGTAGGTTAAAACCTACATTTTGTATGGGAAAACTATAGGTGGAAACCCTACATCTTGGTAGTTTATTTGAGCAACCTATAGATGGAAACTCTATAGATTGGTAGTTGTTACAGGTAACCTATAGGTGGAAAGCCTATAGCTTGGCAATTGCTATGGGCTAGAATCCCCTTTTGCTATGGGCTTTTCTATAAGTTATGTGACCAAGCAAGATTATTGTATTCTTATTATACCCTTCAAATGTTTGTTAAATAATGTTTCACAAGGATAATATGATCAAAGAAAAATCATCATTAATCTATAACACACCATTTATATATTAATGCACACATATAATCATTAATTCACTCATTCATTTACATAAGCCATGGATATTTCTATGGATTCATATGGAAACATATATATAATTGGGTATGGGTGAAGTTATAAAAGGAACAATTGGTGATTTCATCATCATGTACAATAAGTCCTTGGCTTTCACAAGTTTTAGAGGTATAATAGGTCTATTTAGACCTATTGATATTTTTATCCCAAAAATATCATTACATATAATAACCTAAAGGAGACCCCTTTTATTTTTATAAAATCCCCTAAACCACCAAGCCACCCATCATTCCCTTTCTAATCTATAGAATACAAAAATCTAGATGCAAATTGAACTTGTGAAAATTACTCTATGGGTTCTAGGTCCCACAAAGCACCCATACCTAAGACTGGTAAAATTTGGAACTCAACATACACTTTACACATTTGCAAGTGTGAAAAGTGCACAACAGGCTCCAAATCACATAAAACATAGCTTCCACTTTTATGGGAACTTTCACATACTTCCATCACCTTCCACTTTCATGGAAACTTTCATGTGATTACAACACCTTTTCACTTCTGTGGGAACTTTCATGTGCTTCTATCACCTTCCACTTCTATAGGAACTTTAATGTGCTTCTAGCACCTTTCATTTTTGTCAAAAATTTCACATGCTTGTAGCACATTCCACTTCCGTGGGAATTTTCACATGATTTCAACACCTTCCAATTCCATGATAAATATTATGTGCTTCCAACACCTTTGACTTTCATGGGAAATTTCATGTGCTTCCAACACCTTTTAATTTCATGGGAAATTTCACGTTCTTATAGAAACTTCCACTTTCATGAGAACTTTCACATGCTTCCAACACCTTCCACTTCCACCACAACTTTCACCTACTTTCAACACTTGAATATCCCACCAGCTTTCATAGTTGGTTTCTCACAAGTAATAACTTTAGTCTCCATGCCTCCTAAGGAAATGAATTTAAAATCAAAGGAAAATAAGGTTATTGCATCAATAAATGGATCACTATAAAATAATTAGAGACAAAAGGAAAATATTGAAGGAACAAATCAATAAAAATGAAGGAGAGAATTATTCAAGTAGATTATGTAGCTTTTAATATCTACTCTTATAGGCTAGATGTAGAATGGATACAAGATATTTTCAAAGCCTTTGATGCATATACTAAGAAAATGTAGGCCAAGAATGATCAAAAAGTTGAAGAAGAAGCATAGGTGCAAATTGAACTTTCCATTTTGACAAATATGAATTGTTGAAAAGTGCAAAATCATGAAGTGTGAATTGCATGGTTCATTTTCCCAAAAGTGATAAAGAATTAAAAAGTTGTAAAAGTCTCACTCATGTTTCTTTAAGTTGGGTTTTTTGCATGAAAAATTAACTTGGAATTATTTTCAAAGTTATATTTTATTTTGAAATACCACTTCTATTTTGGGTGCCTCTTTTTACATGAGGAAGTTATTTTCAGCAATCTACCAGATGAAAAAGCATTGCATGGAGATCCAATAGTTCTAAATATGCCATACCATACCATTCCATGCCAAATATCATCTACATCTCATGAATTTCACATTTCCAACTATTCCATCACTCTAGGATGCTAAAAATATGATAAATCACCTCTTTTGCATGAGGATTTCAGATTTGCATGATCTTCTTCAATTGGGTGTTAATGTTTTGTCAAATACATCTTATCTAAGAGAGATTTTGTATTAAAATGGGTATACCCCATATCCCAAATCATTTTTTTGTTGTTAGTTATATTTTTACATTTTGGAATGTATTTACTACAAGCGATAACCTTTGGAGCGAAATAAATTGAAGATTTACCTTTCTTGTTTTTTGAGATATTTATATGTGAGAAATTTGTTTAAGTATTTTTTTAAGCATTGTATTTTATTTTTAATCACAATGAATTTGTTTTTGGTATTTTTACCCTTATGGAAATATTGTTTGATAAAATAAATAAAATTTTTTCCCTCTTGTGAAAAATAGCTAAATATTGCCTCTAATTTCTCATCTGTATAAGTTTATGCTTAACAAAATTCAATATAATTTTCCACTCTATTATGTTTATCAATAAATCATTAAAATCCAATAGAATATTTGGTGTAATCACCATTTTTATTTTTATAAAATTTTAACCCTTTTCCTAGTCAAAACCCTAGTTAGGATCAAAAGCATTAAAGAGCAAAATTTCCAAAACACTAGTGTCTTATCATTTGTATTAGATTTAGTGAAAGGAATCCAAAATTATTCAGATATTAACCTCAAATTTCTAAAGTCCCATGGATTTTGAGGTTTTTTCCATTTTATCATTAGGCAATTGCACAATAAACTACAAAATCAAGATAGGTGCAATCTTATGTGATAATAGTTTTTGACATGCTTGGTGGAATAAGATTCATCATATACTAAGGAATTGGTGTTTTATTATATTATTTAATCCTTGAATGGAAATTTGTTCAAACACCATGGTAACTCCAATAAGAATAATAAGCTAGTTTTAGCAACACTAGTCCTTCATATTCTCAAAAATCAAGAAAATTGATGAGTTCTTGATTTTGCATTTTATTGTAATCACCTAGTGACTTTGTTGGTTTAAGAAACATATATATTAAATTTATACCTATACCTTCATTATTTATCTATAAATTTTTGATTTATTGTGGCCCTTTTCAAGCTTATTACCTTACCTTTACCTTTAGCTATAAGTTATATGCAATCAAACCTTCAAACTACATCTTTTGTGCCCTCATACTATCCATATAAAATTGAAAATGATACAATTTTTGTAAAAAAAATCCATATTATAATTAAATATAATCATCCTCATAACATTCATCTTACTCTCAATCACCTCCTAGAGGCTCACTGGTGTTTTCCATATGGGGAATCCCATGATCAACAAACTTGTCTATTTGTAAGACAAGAAATGTCTCTCATGATATGGGGATCAAAAAATAAAAAATATATAGAATTGAAAAGAGAACCACCTATCCCACAACCATATCATCCTTCTTGAACCAAACACCTATATTTCAAAATTCCAAACCTTGTCAAGGTCACTCCTCAAGAAGACAAATCATTTGTAGAAGCTAAACCAAGCTTTTTGAGTTTTGAGATTGTTCCTTCAATCCCAAGGTTAATTAATGCACATGTGATTCCCAATTAATTAGTTAATATTTTTTTCTCTCTTCAATTCTACCAATAAAATAAGGAGGTTGATATCCTTTCACATGAGCCTTACATATCTAAGACTGAAGATTGTTGTTTTCATTCCATGTTTGATGCCTACTTTGAAGATTTTGATGAAAGAGAATAGCCCAAGGTCAGTTCTCAAGAAATATTGGCACAATAGGATGATATCATTCAAGAATTCTTGGTATATTTTGAGATAAAGCAAGAAATAAAAGGTTTGGGGAAGTTGGTTAAAGATGACGATTTTGATAGTTTTCTAACTGCACTCAAGGATGAAGTAAAAGATGGAGATTTAATCCCTCATGAAGAACATATATGGTAAGATATCCTTAGTGGGTATTCTAAAAATAAGGGAAACCAAGTAATAAAATTCCAAAAGGTATAAGTTTCATGCTACAAGTACTAGAATGGACTCCCAAGTTTCTCCTTAATAATAGGTTATCCTATTAGATTATAGGCCAAACAAGAAACTCATCCATTTGGAAACATTATGAATCATGGAATCTAAAGCAAAAATAAACAAAGGTACCATGTAGCCAAAAGCTTGGATAGTATTTATATCTTCATAATACAAATAAGCTACAAATATGATGAGGTATTTTTCATTCTAAGAAAATTGATTTTTATTAAGCTTGAACAAAACTATGGTGTTATTATTAATTGGAGTTATGAAGGTTGAAAAGTATTCGATCCTTTAGGTCTAAATAGTGACCCTTGTTAAGTTGTATATAGTATTTTCATGCTTTCAGTAAGACTTTACAACATTAGATACTTCTAATAAGTGCTAGGCAAATATTTTAGTTTTAGGAAGGCATTTTTATATTTTTAGTTGTCATCAAGAAGTTGTAGGAGGTGTGTATCTTCAAAATAGATTGATATAAATCCTATGCCCAATGGATGTTTTAGAAGGATACCAAATTGAAATTGATTATAAAGTAATCATACCATTGAGGTTACCAAAAATGTTGATACTTTTATCCCAAAAATATCATTACATCTGATACCCTAAGTGAGACCCACTTTATTTTTTATAAAATCCCCTAAACCACCAAGACACCCATCAATCCCTTTCTAAACTACAAAATTTGGAACTCTAGATGCCAACTGCACTTGTGAAAATTTCTCCATGGTTTTCAAGTCCCAAAAGTAACCCATACAAAATATCTTTATAATCCTAAAATCAATGTGTAATTTGCATATTAACAAGCATGAAAAGTGCATGGTGGGATCCAAATCTTGCAAAACACACCTTCTACTTCTATGAGAACTTTGATGTGCTTCTAACACCTTTCACTTTAGTGGGAACTTTCATGTGATTCCATCACCTTCCACTTCCATAGGAACTTTCACATGATTCTAGCACCTTTCACTTCCATGAGAAATTTCACGTGCATTTAGCACCTTCCAATTCTATGGGAACTTTCACATGCTTCCAACACTTTCCACTTCCATGAGAACTTTCATGTTCTTACAACACCTTCCATTTTCATGGGATTTTTCATGTGCTTCCATCACCTTCAACTTCTATGGGAACTTTCACATAATTCCAACACCTTTCAATTTAATGGGAACTTTCACATGATTCCAACACCTTCCATTTCCATGGAAACTTTCACGTGCTTCTAGCACCTTCCACTTCTATCATAACTTTCACCTACTTCCAACACTTATAGATCCCACCAGCTTTCACAGTTGGTTTCTCACAAGTAATAAATTTAGTTTCCATACCTCGTAAGGAAATGAATTTCAAATCCAAGGGAAATAGGGTTATTGAAGCGATAAATGGATCACTATGAAATAATTAGAGATAGAAGGAAAATATTGAAGGAATAAATCAATAAAAATGGAGAGAATTATTCAAGTAGATTGTGCAGCTTCTAATAACTATTCTTATGGGCTAGATGTAGAATGGATATAAGAGATTTCTTAATCCTTTGATGTATATACTAAGAAAATAAAGGCCAAGAATGACTAAAAAGTTGAAGAAGAAGCATAGGTACAAATTGCACTTTCCATTTTGACAAATATGAATTTTTGCAAAGTGCAAAATCATGAAGTGCGAATTACACAATTCATTTTGGAAAAAGTGGTAAAGAGTTAAAATGTTGTAAAAGTCTCACTTATTTTTATTTTTAGTTGGGGTTTTTGCATGGAAAAATAATGTGGAATTATTTTCAAAGTTATATTTTATTTTAAAAGACCACTTCTATTTTGGGTACTTCTTTTTGCATGAGGAAGCTATTTTTAGCTAACTAGCAAATGAAGAAGCATTGCATGGATATCCAATAGTTCCATCCATGATATACCATGTCATGCTACACCAAAGATCATGTCTAACTGATGAATGTAACATTTCCAACCATTCCATCACTCCAAGATGCCAAAAATAGGATAACTCACCTCTTTTCCATGAGGGTTTTAGATTTTCATGATCTTCTTCAATTGGGCATTCAATTTTTATCAACTTCATCTTATCTAAGAGAGATTTTGTATTAAAATGGGTAGACCCCATAGCCCAAATCATCTTTTTGTTAGTTAAACTTTTTGCAATTTGGAATGTATTTACTAAAAGATGTAACCTTTGGAGTGAAATAAAGTAAATATTTGACTTTATTGATTTTTGAGAGATTTATACATGTGAAAGTTGTTTAAATATTTGTGGAAGCCTTGTATTTTATTTTCAGTCAGAATAAATTCATTTTTGGTATTTTTACGCTTCTATAAATACTATTTGATAAAATAAAGAAACATGTTTTCCCTACTATGAAAAATAGCTAAATATTTCCTTTGATTTCTCATTTGTATAAGTCCATGCTTAAAAAAATTCAATATAATTTTCCGCTCTATTATGTTTATCAAGTAAGAATTAAAATCCACTAGAATATTTGGTGCAATCACCATTTTTAGTTTTTATAAATTTCAACCCTTTTATTATTCAAAACCTTAGCTAGGATAAAAATCACTAAATAAAAAAATTTGTACAACACTAGTGTCTTCTTAGTTGCATCAAATTTAGTAAAAGGAAGTTGGCCTTCTTCAGAGATTAACCTCAAATTGTCAAGGTCCCATGGGTTTGGATGTTTTTCCATTGTATAATTAGGAAATTATATAACAAGCTACAAAATCAAGATAAGTACAATCCAATGTGATAACAAGACCTAATATAGTTAAAAATAATTCTATGTAGACTGTAAGCTCTTCATGTATAGTGACTATATGAAAACCAATAAATTGGATTGGTTTTCAATGTATAGTAAGACCTATGCTCAAATATTGAATTAGAGGCAAATATGAATGGTTATGAAAAATTATCTCATATTTGACATGGGAGCATCCTTGAAAAGTAGGTAATTACCACTATTTAAAGCAAACATGGAATGACTATGTATGGATTTAAGGTAAGAAGACTTTGTCCTTATAAGTGAAATCAAATGGAAGGTAGTGTAGAGTCCCAAGATGGAGATCTAGTGGTTGGTAGAAGCTATTAGATTATTCAATGGAATTTTAGGGACTCTATGGTTTTATTTCATAAGCAAGATCATGACTTATCACCTTCAACAAAATTTTGTCCTCTAGCATGTTTATCGAGCAATGAGAAGATTCAAAATCTATTGGGATGAATGAAAGATAGCTTGTCAACAAATAATTGGTGCTGATTTGATAAAAAAAGGTGGTGGTGGTGGCTCAATTAATGATTTGGGATGGCATGCTCACACTCTGCATACCCTTTCTCTATATCTTTTATTTTTTGACACATTGTAACTCTCTCTCAATTTTTAGAAGAAAGAATATCTAAATTTTGATAATAAGTCCTCTCAATTCTAGAAAAATAGAGACTCTCATTTGATAAGGCTAGACCTTATCAAATTTTTTTATGAAATACCTCTTAAATAAATCAAAGGTTTCTTTACCTATCTCTCCCCTCTAAATTATGTGTATCAAAGCCTGTGAATGATGGAATTATGAAGGAGAATATTCCATGCCCATTGTCCTTCTTTCTTTCTCATTTCTAGGTGTCTTCAAGTTAGTTGTGGGTCTAAGTTAGTATTATTTTTGTCATTGATTCAAGATCTCAATGAGTCTTATAACTCTTGTTTGCACTCATTCATTAATTCTTAAACCTAGTTTATGAAACACTTATTCAACTAGCTAAGTTTTGTGAGATTGTGTGAGATATCATTGTCTTATGCTTACTCAGTGTTTATTTCATTTATATGAGAGCCTCATTTAAATTTTGTGCATCACATGGTTAATTTTATTAGGATCCCTTTTCCCCCTTTCTAACCCTTTTCATAGTGTAAAAATTAGTATAGGTGAACCATCAAGAGGAAGATGACCTTCTTTGGAGGTTCAACCCCACCATAGGTGAGCCATAGCCTAGGGTTATTCCCATACTGAAGCTCAATTATAGAGAGCTTGAAGAACTCTCAAAAAGGATGAAAATTGATGTTACAAAAATTTATAGCACACAAAGTGGGACATAATTCAAATAAGATTGGTCAAATTTTAATGCTTGTTTGATCAATTTGTAGTAGTTATAACTTCCAAGAAATAGCATCTAGAAACTCCAAAAGAAGATCCAACATTCTGGTAGTAGAGTAATGACTACATCTCATGCTAAAGGTGAATACAAAGTCAGCTTATAAAGGTATTCCCTTTGAATTTTTTGAATTGCCTTTAAATTCTATTAAAAGGTTAAGTTTTTCTAATACACACCCATATAAAGGCAAATTTGTTCGTAAGTCAATTTTAATGCCTTACCCTGCAAGAATATATTTTTTAAACCCTTTCATTGCCATAAAAACCCTTAGAGATTTCCCCTTTATGACTTTTAATGGCCAAAGTCCTCTAGACCTCCCTTAATATGACCCTATTTTAGTAAAAACTCTTAAGAGTGTCCCTTATTTTACTAGAGACCAATCTATAACCCCTTCAAAACACCTCATGGATATAGCTAATTTTTGCAACATTCATAATATCAATGAGGAAAATGTATCAATTAGGTTATTAGCCATCTCTTTCAAAGGTAAAGCCTTAGATTGGTATAAAAGCTTTTCTGCTAATCCTATTACATCATGGGATCAATTAGGGGATGCATTGTGTAAGATATTTGAGAATAAAAGTGACCATTTTTCACTTGCAAAGAAATTAACCATAATTAAAAGAGCCCCTCATGAAGTTATGCAAGACTTCAATACAAGGTTCCAAAATACTTGGGATAAAATCCTAGTCTCTATTGTTCCTACCCCTAAATTTTCCTTTCCTTTCTATTTGAAGGCCCTAAATAGTGACATTACAGTAATGATCTATTCCATGGGAGGAAACACATTGTTAAATGTATATGAGGTGGCAATTAGAGCATAAAATTATCTGATGTAGGCTGGAAAGATTACACCTAAACCACCAATGCATTTTTTCCTTGAGATTAGACCACCCCCTATTTATATTCCTCCAATTTATACCATTCCTCATATGCCTACAATTGTTTCTATACCCTCATCTAAAAAAGAAAAGGCTTCCACTAGTCAATCTATTAATTCCCAAGAGCATAATAACTTTCAAGAGATTAAGAGTATGTTCCAATCTTTGGGAAATGAACTAGTGAATGTTAAGAGGAATCAAGATTTCAATAGTTCTTATCAATCTTCTTATCAACCTTAGTATCAAATCTTATTGAGAAAAT
The DNA here is from genome assembly GCA_037957365.1 of Torreya grandis. Lineage (NCBI taxonomy): Eukaryota > Viridiplantae > Streptophyta > Pinopsida > Cupressales > Taxaceae > Torreya > Torreya grandis. The sequence continues at coordinate 130,753 of JARHVA010005929.1, forward strand.
ATGCCACCCTATAAAGGAAATTTCCAAGGCCAAGGCCAAGTTCAAAACTAAGGACAAGAGTAACCTAGATAAAATAGATAGAGCAACTATAATCCAAATGTTGTAAGCACTTCGAACACCTAGGTCCCTATTCAAAACAATATTTCTCAAGAAGATGAAGGCACCATGCCTTATAATTAGTCTTTTAGGCAATCCATTATTTCAAACACTAATTTCACTCAAACTTTTAATGATCAATGTCAATAGGCTACCAATTATGGGTACAATCAAGATCTTATGGCTTAGAACATAGAGGTACCCATGATGACAAAAATAAAAGAGCCTTAAAAAGGTCACAACCTTAATCAAGGACCAATCTAGTTGAGTGATACAATGGTTAAATATGAACAAGAAGAGTGTTATGCACTCAATTAGTAAGCTAGTTCTATCTAGAAATACAATCTAGTGGTAGTAAATACAAGGTTCAAAAGAAGGAACATGGATGGTAATCAAGAATTAACCAAAGAGATTCCTATAATTACTCCTTCAATATCAAAGCAAAATGAACCAGTTTCTACTCTAAAGGTTTTAATAGCTTCAATGAATCAAAATCAGGGGAATGCCTTTATTATTTAAAACTCACAAACTCAAGGTGCAGTTGTGGATCCAAAGCACAACCAAAGGTTGGTGGTTTACCCATAAACATTGTCGAACAAATGAAATATTCCAATGTGAGTGTGATAATGTGGGACATGCTCTCCATGCCTAGAAAAATGGATATCCTTTAGGAAGTATTATCAAAGATCAAGGTTCCTGAGAAGGAACCAAGCAAAGAGAATGTGTTTCTCACCATTACAGCCAAAGGACCTAGTGAAGGGAAATCAAGTAAGGTGGTCAAACCTCCTCCATTATACATTTAATTAATCATTGGTTACTCTTTAGTGCATAATTTCATGGTAGATAGTGGGGTTATCACCTCATGAATGCCAAAATCCATAGTTGATCAACTTAGTGTAAAATATGAGCCCTAATCTAAAGGAGTGTTACAACTTGATGGTTCTTCTACCAAGCCATCTAGTATCATAAGAGACCTTAACTTGACCCTACATGCTTTCCATAATGTATCAGTGGTCCAAGATATATTTATTCTTGATGTGACTCCTCCTTTTTCCATATGCCTATCTAAACAATTCACAACAAAGATTGGAGGTTATCTAGTAGTAAACTAGTCATACATGGTATTTAAAACAAGATATGGGACCAAAATTCTATCAAGGCTGATACCATTACACATTTTCACATTGAAACTTATGGGCTAGACAACATAAACCTCAATTGTACCATCCTTAGTGAGGATGAATTCATAGTTGGCCAAGAATTAAACACTCACCCTAAGGAGATACTAGACATGTTCTTAGATGACCTATGGAATGATAGTCATTTGGTTAACCTCTTAGAAGGTGTTGAAGAAAGGGACATGGGTGTCTAGTTCTTACATGAAGAGAATAAATCCATACCATCCCTCATTATACCTTAAGAAGATTTTAGTGGCTTATGGAAATTGTTATTTTATGGTTAAAAGATCAAAGATGGGGTGGGTGCCAGTGAAATGCTAGAATCCCCCTCACATGACAAGTATTTATCTTATTATAGGTTCCAATTCAGTTGTTCCTATAATGTATTAGATTATGAGGGCCTTATACATGGCCTTCAATTGGCTAGTAAGAGAGGGAATAAGCAGTTACAAGTTTATGGGCATAATGAGCTAAGAGTGCACCAGGTTAATATTAGTGTATGTTTTTATTTTTCCCTATTTATTAATTAGGGAAATTATATTTCTTGTGCATACATGGATTTTTCCTACATTTGTGGGATAGGCTAGCTTATGTGGAGGTGTGTGTCATAGATGTGTCATAGGTGTCATAATAATGTCATAAGTAACTCCCTTGATGGGAGTTGCTTCTCTATTCTTAGCACTTTGTCACCACCTTTCATGGAGGAGTTACATTCTATTCTTGGGGTGCCTTGTCCACCTTTTGTGGAGGAGTTACTTACGTACTCTCGTATTTGTATTCCTCAATTTGGCCATCTCATCATAATTAGATTTTGGTTTTCTCCATTTTGTCTTGTGTAATTTGTCTTATTATGTTATTTTCAAATTGCTATAACATCTATGTGGTGTGCTCTTGCTTCAACTTGTGTGATCACGTCTCCATTGCACTTGTATTATCTGGATTCTAGCAACAACTCCAATAGTTAAAGGCTAGAATATCACCAAGAACCCTTTGATGAAGTCTTACAAACATAGAGTGTGGGACCTAATTGAGGATTTTAACATCCAAGCAATGTTAAGGAACTAAAATGGACATGTTGATAGGTTAGAAACTATGGGAGCTCAATTTGATATCCCTAATGAGTGAAAAAGACCAAGGTACAAACACATGCCAAAGTGATAGCAAGACCATCAGTGCTAGATAATGAAGCTCATTGGTAGGTATTTAAGAATGGCAATCAAATTAGCTATTTATTTCAAAATGAATAAGAGTTCTCCTCCATAAACCAAGAAATATTTCAACATCAGTATGAGGAGAAAAGTTTTTAGTTGAAGCCCAACAAGCTTCCTAAAGGGCTTGTCACCCTTGAAGGTATTTTCCATGAGGGATACCATATGAGAAAAGATAAGGAAATGATGTCAACCAATGAAGATAACTATGAAATAGTCCTTATCTTTAAGGACAATATCCTCAAACTTGTTAAGGTAAGCACTAAAGTTGAGAGGCATAGTTTCATTAAGATTTGTAGAAAATATATAGATATCTGTACTTGGGAATATAGTGACCTCAAAAGCTTTGATCCCAAGCTAGCCTAACACACTATAAAACTAGAGGCTAATGCCAAGCCTGTCAGATAGAAGTAGAGGCCTATAAACCCTAAAATTGAAGACATTATGATTAAATAATTGACCAATTTAATTGAATCCAAGATCATCTTTCCCATTACGCACTCCTCATGGGTAGCTAACTCAATACCTGTAAGGAAGAAGAGCGGGGAAATAAAAGTATGTGTTAACTTTAGGGATATAAATAGGGTTTATTTGAAAGATCAATATCATTTTCCATCCTTGGAGAAACTTATTCAGATAATTATTGGTTCAAAACATTTTTCCCTTTTGGATGGCTACTTAGGTTACAACCAAGTATTGGTAAGAGAAGAAGATCAATATAAGATTGACTTCATCATAAAGTGGGGCACATATGCTTAGTAAAAGATGATTTTTGGATTATCAAATGTTGGGGAAAATTAATAAAGATCCATGGACATGGATTTCCAAGGGTTTCTAAATCAAATGGTGCTAGTCTACTTGGATGACATCATAATTTTTTCTAAGAAGGCTAGTGAGTACATGGACCATCTAAGGTTGATTTTCTAAAGATGTAGAGAGTATGGGATCTCTTTAAATCCCAAAAAAAATATGTGTTTTATGCTCATGAGTGTAAACTATTATGTCATATTATCTCAAACGAGGGATTATCCATTAACCCTAATATAATAAGTGCCATCCTGGCCTTATCTTTACCCAATCACAAGAAAGAAATCTAGAGCTTCATTGGGAAAATAAAATTTGTAAAAAGGTTTATATCTAGTTTTAAAAACATGGTCAAACCCATCACTACCATGTTGAAGAAGAGCCAAGTGTTTACTTGGTAAAATGAAGGTAAAGCAACATTTAAGGCCATCAAAAAAACCATTTCACAAGAACCCTTGCTCATGAATCCTAATTTCTCAAAGGATTTCATATTATACACCTTTTCCAATATTTACAACATATCAGCTATGGTGATGTAGAATAATGATTAAGGACTTGAGCAACCAATCACCTTCTTTAGTCAAGGGTTGGAAGGATCTGAGGCGAGGTACAATTTTATATAAAATTAGGTTCTTTTAGCCTTGAGGATCCTTAAAAGGTTTAGACCAATGCTTTCCAAAAACAAAATCCATCTTATGGTGTCTATCATGGAGCTAGGGACTTCCTCCTTAACAAAGACTTGAATGAGAGAAGAGTAAGCTAGATTACCAAATTCATGGAGTATGATGTGGAGATCAAAGTCACCAATATGATAAGAGGTAAAGGCTTGTGTCAGCATATGGTGGAAGACCTTCAAGAATACAAATAATTTGTTTTGGTGACACAAGACAACTCACAGACAGATGCACTTCTACCTCACAAAGTTGGCTCCAGGACATGAAACATTTATTGATGATAGAAGAATGCCCTCAAGGTTTATATAGAGAAAAAATAAGGTATTATAGGCTTCAATTTTTACCTTATGCATTAGTTGATGGTGTTATTTTTATAAGGGAACTAAATAGGGTACTTCTTAGGTGCATAGATGATAATCAAGTAACAAAGCTTTTGAAGTAGTTTCATGATGGACCTATAAGAGGGCATTTTGATCCAAAAATAATACTAGCAAAGGTAATGAGAGTTAGTTATTGCTGGCCTATCCTTTTCAATGATGCCTATGCATGATTCAAAAAATGTTATAAATGTGCTCTATTTATATGCAAGCAATGAGTAGCAACTCTTCTACTCAACCTAATCCATGTGGAACAACCCTTCATGAAATAGGGATTAGACTTTTTAGGAATGATAAATCTACCTTCAAGTGTAGGATGTAAATGGGTGATCGCTATAACTAACTACTTCACTAGGTGTGTGGAATAAATTTACTTTAAATAAGCCAATGAGATAGTATTATTGGACTTTTATGACATCATAGTAATTAGGTTTGGTGTCCCAGCAACTATAATTTCAAATATTGACTTATCATTTATTGGTATGAAGACAAGTGAATGGATACTTAAGCTAGGCATCTACCTCAACACATCATGTAATTAATACCCCTAAGGTAATGGATTGGTAGAGTCCACAAAAAATAACTTACTAAGGATTATTAAGAGAAATATGGAGGAAAATCAAAGAACATGGCATACAAAGCTAAATATAGCCTTATGGACTGACAGAGTGACTCCTAAAGCTACCATTAACAATTCTCCATATGTCCTTGTATATGGAAGGGAAGCCAAATTTCCCATTTCTTTTGAACTACCTATATTGAAGTTAGCCCATTATCTTGAGCTAATGGAGAGTGAGCCTATGAATGTGAATATGATAAAGCTCATGGAGCTTGATGAAACTAGGGACCTTGTAATGAAGACATTAGAGTCACATCAAGCTCAGGTCAAGAAACCCTTTAATAAGAGAGCCATAGTAGTGGAGTTTAAAGAAGGGGACCTAGTTCTCAAATGTGACTCAAATAAGGCCAAACCAAGAAACCATACCAAGTTTGATAGATTTTAGAGTGGTCCTTATTTGATCCATGGATATAAACAACATAATGCTTTTTAACTTGTCCAACTAGATGGAGAGATATTACCCATCATAGTTAATGGCATTCATTTAAATCCTTGTTGTTATAAGATTTTTCACCTGTTGTATAATATTATAACATATTACATTAGTTTTTCATGCTTTCCTCTAAGTAATTTGAGCACATTTCTTTTAGTTGTGTGTTTTCCTTTCAATAAGATCCTCAAGCATAGTTGTTGATTTGTTTCTTTTCTCTTATTTCTTCAAAGAGGAGGTTTTAGAAAGGGTCAACATTCTATCAATCTCACAATAGTTTTAGTTGGGAAGAAATATTGAGACTCTAGTGTTAGAGGTATAATCACTGGGGGGTGAATCAATGAGCACAAATATTACAACTTTAGTTCCAATCCTTTTATACTCTTAATCAATCAATACATACATTCATGAGGCATACACATCAATCATAGTAATGAATAATAAAGAAAATGTAAGATAAAGCACATAACACATGACATAAAAAGGAAACCTCTTAGGGAATAAAACCCACTGGAACTTACAATTACACTACTATCCTATAATAAAAATAACCAATTTAGACCAGCTACAACTGATCAAGAAACTACAATCCATATTTAGTGAGACTAGAATCCCACAAGGTGATGCCACACCTATCTAGCTGAGTTAAAATAACAAATAAATTTTTTAGTAAGTTTCACCTTGCAAGGAGGATGAAACCACCTTAGACACTGAGTTACCACAAAATTACTATGAACACATCCACCTTTGCTCTAATGTCTTCAACACCTGATGATGGACCTCTGATCATCATTCTTTACATTCACTCATACTCAAATAAAATGAGATCTATTATACTAATAAAATTATGACCAATAGGTCATAAAAATAGTCCTCAAATTGATATAATCATCAACTGATCCATAATTCACTCTACCCCTCCTTAATTCTAAAAACCACACACACAAGCCTTTCTCAAATCTCTATCTAGTCTCTCACTCAAGTCTAGAAACCATCATCTTTAGTTCCACTATTTATAGAGCATAATTGATAATCCACACCTTGATCAGCCATTAAGCATGCCTTAGTCATTAAGGCATATAACATATTAATACATATCTCAATACAATCTTCATAGGTCAGCCATAGCATCTATGGGTCACACTTAAGCAACTACACCTTTTAATAAGGCCCTAGTAGCTCTTATAGGTCTCAAAAAAACCTATTCACCCATTTAGCATATAATAAAGAAAAAAAGAACATAATACCACTTATAAATACATGGGTCCACTCCTTATGTCTGATTTAATATCCTAAAGTGATCACAATAATCATTGCACTCTTTTGTGTAAGATCAATCAACATTCTATGCACATAATCACCACTAACGAATACACAATCACCATCTTAAGATTTTTTCATACTATATATGAATGGTCAAACATTCATAATACACACAAATAGTCCTCATGGAGTCAACAACACTCACCAATGGCTAGTTCATCAAGAGATATCTAAATAACATAAAAAAAAACTCGAATATCATTCTCACGTCACTTGCAGAACAAATACAAAAACATAATCAACTTTGATCCTTCATAACTATGTCTGTACACACTTTCAGATCTTCAAATCTATGTTTCCATATGTGCCTTGGAGTCCTCTACAATTTCCTTTTTACACTTTGAGTAAATTATACCTGGATCAAAAGTTATAGACAAAATAAAAAGCACTAGATTTTCCTTTACAAATTCCAATATATTTTAGTGTCAACGGTCACAGTTAAACTTCAAACACTATGCTCACATCTTGTGTCCTCTTAGCTTTAGATCAATCTCACATGATCAATATTATCCAAAATTTAATGAATAAGATCCAATGATCAAACATTAAACCTCAATCACTTTGACCTCATATAATGCACCCTTGTAATGTTGACTCAATATGCACCATAGATCTATGAAGATCAACCAAGTATTTAACTAGAAATGCTCACCATTAGATCAATCTATACGAATGCACACTCATTATTGATATCTATCCTTTAACTTTACCTAGTAATTAAAAATCATGCACTTTTTTCATCTCACATATTATTGACATCTTGGAGTTAATACACACCATGGATCTCTTTGAGACTTTCTCAATATTTACCTCTTAAAAATTTGACAAAGTATGGGGACCCTTATAAACTATTTGAGAAGCCAACTTTGAGCCTTAATAACTTTTGCCTCACTCACTTGCATGATCTCAAATTTGGATGAAATGATCACCTTTCAATATATAATCTAACCATATGATAACATGCTCCTATAACCCTCATATGAGTGAGATATATCTCCATTAAAATTCATTCTTCTATCATAGAGCCAACTATGCTTAGAACTTCCCTGTGAGGCCAACTTTTCTCTTGCATAAATTTCATTGAGCTTAGTTTCATGATTTAAAATTTAGTGCATAATATCTTATTACATATCGGATTACATCCATATATCAATATTCTCTTGAGACATTTACATGTGTGAGATATGGCATCAACAAACTACTTAATCAGCTCTATTTGAACATATAAAATACTATCAAAATGCATGGGAGCCCAAATTTACACATACATATATTTTATTGTGCTACATTGCATGACCTATAATTTGGTGCATAATAATTAAGCATAAAACTAAAAAAAATCATATGATAAAATTATCCTTAAATTTCCACATGTGTGACTTATTATATCATCAAAATTCTTACTCAACTATTTCTTACCTCATACAAATTTGGCTATGGGAAAACAATGTCAAAATGCTTAGGATCCCAACTTTGCACTTGCATGACTTTTGATGCACTTAGGTGCATGACCTAATATTTGGAACATATAAATTAGGGACTAATTTGATCATAACCATATGAAAAACTCCCCCTAACTCATCCACATGTGGTAATGGTGACATCATCAAACTGCCTACTTAGATTTTCTACCACTAGACCCAAAGTGTCTAAATGAAAAATATGATCAAGCAAATGAAATAAACTCATGAAAACAAACACTAAAATATTATAAAAACATATTAGGGACATATTTCACATACTTAATACTCCATATTCATCCCTAAACATCTCTAACCATGCCAAAATAGAAGATCAACCATGCATACTTCAAGCATATTAAGACAAGCACATTGCACAATTTGTCATTATTACTTAGGCTATCATAGCACTTCATCCAATTACTAGGAAACCTACATGACATCACCTTGACATAATTTAAAACTCTCCAAAAATCTCCTCCATTGTCATTTATGTTAACAATCCATCATATATAGCAATATATAGCTCACCTTCCTTCTTTCTTTTAAAGCACTTCACAATAGGAATTTTCTCCCCCTTTGACATAATGAAAAAGTGGGAAAAATCTGATATTGAGGACCTAAAAATACCACTAATAAGAGAGGACCATATTATAAAGATGATACAAACTCCCCCTTACCTTGAGCCTACTTATACTTGCCTTGAGAATATCCTCTTGCTCCATGCCAACACTCTCTTCAACCAAGCACTACAACTAATGAAGAAAGAACACAAGAAACACACTAGAATATGATGACCATATTATAAAGATGATACAAACTCCCCCTTACCTTGAGCCTACTTCTTCTTGCCTTGAGAATATCCTCTTGCTCCATGCCAACACTCTCTTGAACCAAGCACTACAATTAATGAAGAAAGAACACAAAAAAAACACTATAATATGATGGAACTCAACAAGAAATATCTAAGAGGGACCCCACATTAGGACTCTAAGTAATTACATGTTCTTAGATTCTTCAAATCTTCACACACCATGAATAACCACCACATATGCTTATTAGCTTTCTCTCTCAAGATACCAGAAGGACCATCAAAAAAACTTCATGCCACTCACTAAATAGGAAACATGATCTCAACAAATCTTATAACTCTCCTTTAAATAAACATACCTTTCTATTTTGGATAAACTGAGCAAAAAACTCTCTTCTTCAAACTAGGCCTATTTAGTCTCCTTATAGCCCTAGCTAGAACTTGTAGAGCCCATAATGTTTTGTAGACACAACTTAAAGACCTAAACATTAATATCTACAGAACTCTCATATGCCCCTTTAATCACACCAATTTGAAACAACTAGATCATCTTATGAAATATTATTCCTTTATAAACAAACTACTCAATTAAGCCTCTAACGTGACAAAAACTTAAAAAACTTGTGAACCACAAACCTTCAATTCTTTGTGAAGATTTATTTGACCACTCATTTGGCCCATAAAATATATTAAGAAGCCTCAGATCTCAACTCACAAGGAAAAACACCTTTTTAGTAGAGCTCAAAACCTTAGAATCTCAAAATAAATAGAGCCAACAAACCTCCTTATAGTCAATGCACACCTATGAAACTTATTACACACTTGGAGACATCCATCACACACTTATGGACCAAGATTTGATCCTTCACACCTTTGGATCCTTGACTTCCTATAACCCATTTTAAGACCTACATACTCTTAAGCACAAACTATAAAAATTGAGAGAAAATAAAAATATCCAATTATACACAAAAGATATTCAAAGCTTAAAATCACCTAAAACAAATCAAAAATAAGTGTACAGAAATTTTTGAGCACCAAACTCTACTTTACATTGAATCAAACTCATTATTCCATTTGGAAACACCGATTCTGACCTTGTATAATATCTCCTTCTCAAATCTCTAGAGCAAGCTCATGAACTTGTTGCTACCCCTTAATCAAAGAAATTTTTTGATTGAAAATATCATCTTGAGCACTTGATTCTCCACATGAAAATATGTCTCCTAAGAATCATAGGTAGAGACACCCTACTTCACAATGTCCTAGAATAATGTGAAATTAGGAGTTTCCCACAACTCCTCATATTCCTTCTCCTCTTTAGTCATCTAAAACTTATAGTACTTATTATTTGTATTCTTATGAGAAGCAACATTCTCAACCACCATAATATTCTCTTTCTCTTCTAAGATTGAATTGACAATACATAAAGACAATAAAGATTCATGACATACCTTTTCATTTGAAGGATCCACCTTACATTTTGAAACCTCATTACTAGCCACAAATAATTGATGTTCTTTGCATGATACATGCTCAAAAATAGCAATATGTTCACTTATATCCATACATATCTCAGGGCTAGCTTCAACTAGCACCTTGGTCTTTTATTTGAGCTTCATCTCTTCACTCTCAACATGAGCAGATAATGATACCTCTTGGAACTCTTCAACTTCTAAAGCATTCTCCACCATAGTAAAAATATTACTTGGACCTACAATCTCATCATGACTCACACTTTTCACCTTTAACTTCCATGTGTTAACATGCCTTCTTTAATACACTCTAGGAGCTTGATTAAACATATTCTAACTTATAGAACTTTGCTTGTAGTTTCTAGCAATGTGACCTCTTTATTCACAATTGTAGCACACCATACTTTTTACAATAAATGTATCTCACCTTACCTTATTTGGACATAAATTTATAATATATCTTATGCCATAACAACTAAAGCACATAACTCTATTCATATATTTTGACTAATTACCCCCATCATAGTTCCATACATACTCATTTCTAGCAGGTCTCTTACATACTCAATTGATTACATGTGTAAAAATAACTATTGAATCTTACATACCTCATGGCATTTGGTTGTCTGATTTGATTTGTCTTCAAAGTACAATTTTCATAGTTCACATTAGTCTTCATCTTGTCTTGAGTAACATTCTTTTGTTCTTATTCATATCCAAAACTAGTTCTATCACTAGCATGATTTGGACCACTTAGAATGTTGTCTAGATCACATGAACTCTTTTCAAATCATTCAAATGTCTTCACCTTACTAGCTATTTTTTCTAGCTCAGATTTCAAAGACTCATTTTTAGAAACATACCTTAAACATTCATCTTCTTTAGCTTTTAGGCTTGTAGATATGATTTCTAATTTATAACTGTGATGCTTGATTATATCTTCATTCTCCTTGGTGTCTTAATTCATTCTTGACTCATACACATTGAATTTATCCTCCTAGTCCTTGAGTTTAGATTTTATTTTCTTATTGATATTCTTCTCAACCTTTAGTTCTTCAAGAGCATTCATCAATATAGTCTCATAGTCCACCTCATCTTCATCAATATTTAAATCACTCCAAGTAGACTCTTGATTTGAGAAACTTCCCTCCTTAGCCATGAACATAGCTTCATCTTTAGTAGGACCATCATTTTCATGATCATATTCTAAGTCACTATCTTCATTCTCATCCGATGAGCTACAATCTTCTTTGGTGTAGAGACTCTTCTTGTTTTTTAAGGACTTATTCTTATTGTTAAACATTCTAAAACCTTTATTCCTATATGTTTTCTTGTCTTGATATTGGCCTTCACCATGCTCTTTATCATCATTATTATCATACTTATGAGGAAACTTACTAGACAAATTTCCTATCTCTCCATAATTAAAACATTTCAATGGTGTTTACCCTTATACTTCCCTAAGCATGTGTTCAATTTCCTAGTAATCAAAGCAATTAGTTCATCCTCATCAATGTCATATATGTCATGTTGAATATGGAGTCTGTTTCAACCCTAAGGTAAAAATAAAGTTACCAAGGAATTTTTAACATGAAATATTTACCTTTTACAATGGTGGGATGAATTTTGAGTTTATTAACCACTTTTCCCATTTATGACACATTTTTTGGGAAGTGGGTATGATTTAAAGGTGTTGAGAGAATCAGGGGATTATGTGGTTGAAACATCCCTTATTTTTTTCCTTTTTTTATGGGGATATGGTTATCTATATGGTTATGACACATTTTTTAAGGGATTTTAAAAATTATAAATAAGGGTGAGGGGTAACACATTATTCATTGCATTTACATCTCATTTTGAGCTCTGTAATTCTCTCTTCAATTGGTGTGATTGGGTTTGAGGTGTGGCTTAACATCTTAGGAATTTTGGTGCAAATTCAAGTTAGAGAAAGTTATATCAATAACAGGTTCTTTTTGAGAGTTTACATGTACTCTTGTTTATAATATTATTGAGAGATTCTTGGTGGGTGTAGCCCACATTAAGTGAACCATGTTATATCGATATTATGTGTGTATTTTCTTAGATTTGAATTTTATTTCATATGTCTCTATTATTATGATTCTAAGGAATGAATTATATGTTATTTATTTTATTACATAATTAATCACTTATTCATAATAATTGATATCGAAGCTAGCTTTAGTGATTTTGCTAAAGTGGTGAATCGTAGGGAAAGATATTAGCTTGAGTGGGAACTATGGTAGATAATGGTAGATATAGAGTTAAACAATTCAATGGGAAGAATTTTTGATTGTGGAAGATGTAGATGAAGGATTAATTATTTTATAAGGATATTCATCTCCCTTTGATTGGGAAAACAAGCCAACCTTTAGGTATGAATCAAGTAGATTAGAATTTGCTTGATAGGAAAGCACTAAGAGCCATACAATTGTGCCTTGAATCTTTGGTTGCATTTATTATTTTAAAGGAGATGAACACATTTGGTCTGATGAAGAAATTAGGGGAGTTATATGAAAAACCCTTTCCTTCTAATAAAATATTTTTGATGAAAAGGTTATTTAATATGAAAATGTTTGAAAATGGTTTTGTAGCTGATCATTTAAATGATTTTAATATGGTTGTGAGTATTATAACTTTTATAGGTATTAAATTTGAAGATGAAGTTAAGGATTTATTGATTTTGTGATTCTTATCAAATAGTTGGGATAGCCTAGTTATGGTTGTGAGTAATGCCATCCCTGCTAAAGGAAGTTTAAAGTTTGAGGATGTTGTAGGTGTGATTATTAGCAAGGAAATTCAAAGGAAGAGTATCAAGGAATCATCTTGAGGGAATGACATGATAGTGGAGACTAGAGGGAGACAAAAGGATATAAGAATATAAAACCATGGAAAGTCAAAGGGTTGAGAAATATCTAAATCTAGAGCCAAGATGGTGTGTTGACACCATGGGAAAAGTAGACACACAAAGAAGGTATGTTGGGAACTTTGAGACAAGAAGACCAAACATTAATATACCAAGGAGGTAAATATGACAACAAATACTATTAGTCAAGATAATTTAATTCTTTCCTTAGATAATGTTTTTGAGTCTTAAGTATTATATTCATGGCCTTCTTTTCATGCCACCCCACATAGGCATCATTTTACTAATTATGTTCAAGGAGATTTTGGACATGTTTATCTTGGTGATGATGAAATATGTAGTATAGTAGGGAAAGGTTATGTTTAGGTGAATATTAAAAATGTGAACACATGGATATTAAATGATTTTAGACATGTTTCATAGTTAAGTCATAATTTAATATCAGTAGGGTAGGTAGATAGTGAGGGTTGTTTGGTGTTGTTTACAATAGACTCTTAAAAAGTTACCAAGGGTGCTCTTGTGGTTATGGTAGGTAAGAAAGTTAACATTTTGTATTTGACTAGTAGTGTTCATCACTATAATTTAGTTTTTATAGATGGAGATACAACTTTGTGGCATTACAGGCTCAGTCATATGGGTTGGAAGGGCATGGAGATCTTGAAAGACAAGTTACCCATATCGAAACAAGTTGATTTGTACTTTTGTGATGATTATGTGTACAAGAAGTAGAATCAAGTTAAGTTCCTAAGGGTTGGACCTATGAATAAGGATAATAAGTTTGAGTTGTTTCACTTAGATGTATGGGGGCTAGATCAGGTATCTTCTATTTGTGGTTCAAATTATTATGTTATATTTATTGATGATGCAACTAGGAAAGTTTGGGTTTATTGTATTAGAAGAAATCTGATGTATTTGAAACATTAAAGAGATGGAAAGCTTTCGTTGAGAATGTAATAGGTCTCAAGTTGAAATTTATCAGGTCACATAATGGAGGTGAGTATTGTAGCAAAGCATTTGATGATTATTATTCATAGAATATAATTTATAGGTAAAGGACGGTTCTAGGGACACCACAAGAGAATGGAGTGTCAGAGAGGATAAATAGGATAATCATGGAGAGTGTTATGAGTATGAGGTTGCATGAAAAGATACCCCTAATTTTTTAGGTAGAAGTAATTAACATAGTGGTATATTTGATTAATAGAGGACCTTCGGTGACTTTGGATGGAGGAATACTTGAAGAAGCTTGGTCTGGTAAAAAATTTAATTATTATTTTCTTAGGGTATTTAGATGTGAGGAATTAGTTCATGTTCCCAATAAAGATAGGACCAACTTAGAGGCTAAGTCTGAGAGATGCACCATTATTGGTTATGGTGAGCATGACTTTGATTTTTAGGTTTAGAGTCTTAAAGACAAGAAAATACTCTAGTCTAGAGATGTTGTCTTTAAATAAAAAGTCATGTATAAGGATTAGTTGCATAAATAGGAATAAAAAGAGTACACAATGTTAGATGATATTATGAATGGTAAGGTGTCCAAGGAGATAGTTTAGGAACCTCTTACATAGGAACCCCAAACCCCTATAATAAGAAGGTCTTCTAGGGTAAGAAAAACATCTAAAATTTTTCCCATCTTTGAGTTATTTTTTACTTACTGATAGTAGAGAACCAAAATTTTTTGAGGAATCAATATAGGTGAATGCTAGGGAGAAGTGGGACCAATCCATGGAAGAGGAACATAGTTCTCTCATGCAGAACCAAACATGGGATTTCGTGAAGCTACCCAATGCAAAGAGAGCATTATAGAACAAGTGGGTATACAAAATTGAAGAAAAGGATGGAGGAAGGAAAAGGTACAAGGCCTAATTGGTGGTCAAGGGGTTTACATAGAAGAAATGTATTAATTTTGATGAGATTTTTCTCTTATTGTTAAGATGACTTCTATTAAAACTGTGCTTGGTATAGTTGTAGTAGAGTATTTTCACGTAGAATAGTTAGATGTGAAGACTATGATTCTTTCATGGTGATTTAAAAGAGGAATTATATATGGAGAAACCATAGGGTTATGAGGTTTAAGAAAAGGAGAAATTGGTGTGCAGACTAAAGAAGAGCTTATATGGCCTAAAACAAGCTCCTCAACAATGGTATAAGAAGTTTGATAGTTTTATGTTGGAACAAGGTTACTCCAAGTGTCATTTTGACCATTATGTGTATGTTAAGAGATTTGAGGATGGTAATTATATTATCTTATACTTGTATGTAGATGACATGTTGGTTGCAAGAAATAACATACAACATAATTAAGTACTCAAGAAGCAGCTTGGTGATTCATTTTTTATGAAATATTTGGGTGCAATGAAGTAAATCCTTGGTATGAGGATAACTTAGAATAGGAAGGAGAGGAAGTTGATCTTATCCTAGGAATAGTACATGAAGAAAGTTTTGGAGAGGTTTAGTATGCAAGATACTAAGTCGGTTGGGACTCCTTTGGCAAGCCATTTTAGTTTATCAAAGGAGTAGTGTCCCAAGATAGAAGAAGAAAATCTAAAGATATCCAAGGTACCTTACTCATCAATAGTTGGTAGCCTAATGTATGCTATGATTTATACTAGGTTATATATTTCCTATGTAGTGGGAGTAGTAAGTAGGTACATGAGTAATCTAGGTTATGAGCACTAACAAGTAGTGAAGTGGATTCTTCAATATTTGAGAGGAACCATGGGTTCAACATTATGTTTTGGTAGATCAAACACCACTTTATGTGGTTAAGTGGACTTGGATATGGTTGGGGATATTGATGGTAGGAGGAGTACAATAGGTTATGTATTTAATATTAGGGATATCGTGGTTAGTTGGATTTATTGGATATAGAAGGTTGTGGCTTTATGAACCATGGAAGCTGAGTATCTTATTACTATAGAGGCTAACAAGGAGATGATTTTGTTACAATATTTAGTTAATGAGTTAGGGAATAATCAATAAGTTATGGGATTACATAGTGATAGAGTGTTATAAATTTAGCCAAAAACTCCATTCTCCACTCAAGTACAAAGCACATACAATTATGGTATCATTTCATTAGGACAACTTTGGAGGAAAACATGGTGAAGCCAGAGAAGATACATATGATCTAGAATCTTATGGATATGATGAATGAGATAGTCACATTGGATAAAAATACGGTTATGTTTAGCTTTATTTTATCTTCATGAAGATCATGGAAGAGTGTTAAATTTTTTTCAAGGCAAAATGAACTCCAAGTGGGAGATTGTTGAATACAGAGTCTGTTTCAACCCTAAGGTAAAAATAAAGTTATTAGGGTATTTTCAACATGAAATATTTAACTTTGAAAATGGTGGGAATAATTTTTGAGTGTATTAACCACTTCCCCCATTTTTGGAACATTTTTTTGGAAGTGGGCATGATTTAAAGGTGTCGAGAGAATCAGGGGATTATGTGATTGAAACCTCCCTAAGTTTTGCCTTATATTATGGGGATATGGTTATCTCTATGGTTATGGTGCATTTTTCAATGCATTTTGATAATTATAAATAGGGGTGAGGGGTAACACATTATTAATTATATTTTTCATCTCATTTTGAGCTCTGTAATTCTCTCTTTGATCGGTGTGATTGAGTTTGAGGTGTGGCTTAGCATCTTGAGAATTTTGGTGTGAATTTTAGTTAGGAAAAGTTATTTCTATAAGAGGTTCTTATTGAGATTTGTCTAGTACTCTTATTTATAATATTATTGAGAGCATCTTGGTGGATGTATCCTATAATGGGTGAACCACATTATATCAGTGTTATGTGTGTATTTGCTTAGATCTAAATTTTCTTTCATATGTCTCTATTACTATGATTATAAGGAATATATTCCATGTTATATATTTTATTTCATAATTAATCGCTTATTCATAACATGTCATACTCTTTAGATTTATTACCTTGGAACTTATTCTTATTCTTAATATCTATCTTGAATACAACTTCCTTCTTTGGTGGTATATCATCATTTACTCTCATCTCATATGCAGTAAGGGTTTCATGTAACTGATCCATATTCAACTATGTAATATCATAACTCTCCTCTATAGTAGATAATTTTGGATCAAAAATTGAGAGACAGAGACCTTAATACCTATTAGACTATAGTATCATCTTCAATATTCTCTCCAAGACCTCTGATGATGTTCATAATCTCATGAAATCTCTACACAAAGGATGCCATAGAATATTATTCCTTCATCTTCAAACTTTATAATTGCCTTTTATGAGTCTAAAAATTAGCAAGCTTGACATTTGAATTTACTTAAAAAATGATACACATTTTGTCCCATATATCTTTAACAAATTTACAATGGATTACCTTGGTGTACTCAGTCTCTAAAAGACCATAAGTGATAGCATTCATTGCCTTGGAATTATTCTCAACCAACTTCTTGTTTGTAGCACTAAATGGAGGAGTAATAGGATCAACACAACCATATATATTAGATTTCCATACATCAAACCCTTAGGACATAATGTATGTCCTCATCCTTGCACTTCAAAAAGAATAATTAGATCCATTAAACATAGGTGCTTGCTTAGAATAAAAACCTCCTTGATGACTACCCATATTGTACCTTGGATTACCTTTAAGCTATCAAGCCCTTACCAAAAGCCCTTCTCTAATACCAATTATGATAGGTAAAATAACTAAGAGGGGGGTGGGGTGAATCAATGAGCCTATATATTACAACTTTAGTTCCAATCCTTCTAAACTCTTAATCATTTAATACATACATTTAGGAGGCATACACATCATTCATAACAATGAACAAGAAGACAATACAAGATCAAACACATAACACATGACATATGTGAGAAACCCTCTTGGGGAATAAAACCCACTATAAACTATAATTAGAATACTATAATATAATAACAAGAACCAATTTAGACTAGTTATAACTGATCAAGGAACTACAATCCCTATTTAGTGAGAATACAATCCCACAAGGTGCTACCACACTTATCTAGCTAAGCTAAAATGACAAATAGACTTTTTAACAAGTTTCACCTTGAAAGGAGGCTAAATACACTTTAGATGCTAAGCTATCACAACAAAACCTATGAACACATCCACTTTTGCACTAATGTCTTCAACACCTGATGATGGACATATGATTATCACTCTTTACCTTTGCTCATACTCAAACAACAAGAGCACTATTCTACCAATAGAATTATGACCAACAAGTCATAAAAATATTCCATAGACTAATCTTCTCATAAAATCATCCACAAGTCACTCTATCCCTCTTTCAATCCACAAAATACACACATAATCCTCTCTCAAATCTCTCCCTAGTCTCTCACTCAAGTCTATAAACCATCATCTTTAGTTCCACTATTTATAAAGCATATTTGATAATTAACACCTTGATCAGCCATTAGGCATAACTTAGCATTAAGGCATATAACATATGAAGACATAGTTAAATACAATCTTCATAGGTTGGACATATAATCCATGGGTTACCCTTAAGTAACTATTCCTTTTAATAAGGCCCGTGTAGCTCTTATAGGTCTCATGAAGACTTATTCACCCATTTAGCACATCATCAAGAAAAAAAGAATATAAGACCACTTCCAAATACATGTGTCCACTTTTTATGTCCCCTTCAACATCCTCAAATGATCATATTCATCATTGCATTCTTCTATGTAAGCTCAATCAACATTTTGTGTACATAGTCATCATAAATGAATACACAGTCACCATCTTAAGCTTTGTTCATACTATATATGAATGGTCAAGCCTTTATAATACACACATATATTCGTCATGGAGTGTACACCACTCCATAATATCTAATTCATCAAGAGATATCTAAACAACATCAAAAAAATATTGAATATCCTTCTCAGGTCACTTGTAGATCAAATATGAAAACACAATAAACTTTTAACCATCATAACTATGTTTGTACACAATTTAAAATATTCAAATATATATTTCTAGATACACCTTGAAGTCCTATACAATTTTTATTTTTACACCATGAGCAAATTTTGCTTGGTTCAAAAGTTATAGCCAGAATATAGAGCACTAGTTTTTCCTTTACAAATTCAAATATTTAAATGTCAATGGTCACAATTAAACTTCAAACAATATGCTTGCATCTTGTGTCCACTTATATTTAGATAAATCTCATACCATTGATCTTATCCAAACTTTAATTAATAGGTGCTAATGATCAAATGTTAGAAATTAGTCAATTTGACCTCATCTCATGCATAATTGTAATGTTAAATCAATGCACACCATTGATCTCTATGGATAAAACATGTATTTAACCAGTAAAACTCACCATTAGATCAATCTATATGAACATTTGATCATGGTTGATCTCTATCCTTTACCTTTACTTAGTTGTTAAACATCATGCACTTCTTTCCATCTCACTGCTTGTTGAAATCTTGAAGGTAATGCACACCATTTATATCCTTGATACTTTCTTGATATTTACCTCTTAAAAAATTGACTAAATATGAGGACCCTTGCAAACTATCTGAGAAGCCAAATTTGATCCTTAATAACTTTTTCCTTGTTCAATTGCATGATCTCAATTTTGGATCAAATGATTAGCTTTCAATAGAGAATTTGACCATATGACAATATGCTCCTAGAACCATCATATGATTGAGATATATTTCCATTAAAATTACTTCTCAAAATATTCTATCATAGAGCCAACTATGCTTAGAAGTTATATGTGAAGCCAACTTTGCTCTTACATAAATTTCATTATGCTTAGTCTCATGATCTGAAATTTAGCTCATTATATCCTCTCAGATAAGGGATTCCATCCATATATCAATATTATCTTGAAACCTTCACATGTATGAGATATAACACCAACAAACTACTTACTCAGATCTATTTCAACATCAAAAATACTATCAAAATGCCTAGGAACCCAACTTTGCACATGCATAGCTTTTATCACGCTACATAACATGACCTAAAATTTGGTGAATAAGAAATATGCACAAAACTAAAAAAACCCATATGATTAACTTATATTAAAAAATATACACATGAAATATATGATACCATTAAAATTCTTGCTTGGATATTTTTTACCTCATACAAATTTGGCTATGGGAAAACAATGTCAAAATGCTTGGGAGCCCAATTTTGTACTTGTATATATTTTGATGTGCTTGGGCACATGACCTAAGATTTATAACATAAAAAAGGGAGTAATTTATCATAACCATATGACCGACTCCCTTGACTCATCTACACATGGAAATGGTGATGTCATCAAGCTACCTACTCAGATTTTCTACCACTGGACCCAAAGTGTCTAGATGAAAACTATGATCAACTAAATGAAATCCACTCATTCACAAAAGCACTAAAATATTATAAAAATATATTAGGGAACTAATTAAAATCCTAAATACTATATACTCATCTCTAAACATCTATAACCATGCAAAAATAGAATATCAACCAAGCATACTTCAAGCATACTAGGATAAACACATTGCACACTTTGTCATTGTTACTTAGGCTATCAAGGCACTTCATCCACTTATGAAGACACATAAGTGACATAAACATGACATAATTGATAACTTTTCAACATATATATTCCAAATGGATCTATTTAAGGCCACTATTTTATTGTATAACAAGCATGCAATCCCAAGATGTCAGAAATGTTAGCCAATTTTGGCAACCATACAAATATTTGTCTAGATAGATCAATTATTAGAATTTATGGGATGGAGTGACAATATTAATAGATTTATTAATTTATTTTGTGACTAAATAATTAATAATAAGATCAAATATCACTTATAAATATTTTAAAACACTTTAAGCAAGCTTAAAGCATGTTTTATTGATCTTTGAGAAGCAAGTCTTGAAACAGGTCTAAGCTTGCAAGGTGAAAAGGACCAATAGATTATCATGGAATTTAAAGTATTTAAGATAATGAATTAGGTTACACAAAGTCATATAAGTTTATTTTATCCTTCTAAAGATAAAATTTTCTTGCACGAGTCTAGGAGAACCAGATAATCACAAACATATCATGTAGGAACAAATAGACCAGTTTGGTTGTACATTTGATAAATGTACTCAGAAGGTCAACTAAAGAAAAAGGAATGGATTTAAATTATTATTTTATGTCTTGATGAGTTCTCTATCTCAATATATAAATCTTCAAAGTTAGGCTTGCAGAGTGAAAGGTGCATGGGGACACCAAATTAAAGCTACAACAAATAGCTATTTTGAATTCAAAAGTTCCAAAAGAAGATCTAATGGTGTGAATTTAATTATACATAAGATGTAAAATATAATGTGTTTTATCATGCATCAAATATCTAATTGTGTGCATTTGATCATGCATCAAAGATCCAACGGTGTGTAGCAACTAATAAGATCAATGGGCCTAAATAGATCAATGATGCACAATCAATCATACAAAGCATATCGATGGAAATCAATGGGTCAAAATGTTAGTGAACATAAAATACAAATACATGGGTGACAAGTTTATCAACCACATTAAACTAGCAGAATATCTATGATACATGATCATTCCTATAGAAGAGAATCAATAACGAGTAAGAGGTCAAAGAGTCAATATATCCTAGGGATGAATGCATAATTACCAAGTGTCATGAACGTAGTAATTACCAGGTAAATAAATGGTGTATATAAAAATCCCATATCAATATCATTCAATGTTAAGATTTTAAATCTAAGGGATTTTAATGGAGAAAAAATGTGACCTATGGTCAAACTAGGGTAGATATTTTGAAGGATGCTATTGAAACTCAATCAAGACCTTTGCTAGAGGATCTAGAGAATGTAGACTCAATTTTATTGTGTTTTCAATGTCATGTATAATAAGTCCTTGGTTTTAATAGAGTAAAATACTCTACATTTTGTTTTAAGTATTAGTTGAGCACTCCATTTTTTGTCGCTGCGCGTTTTAGTTTTAACAGTGAAGGTTTTAACACAGAGCGTGGGCGTGGGTTTTCATTTTGCCTAAATTTTGTCTAAGTCTCAGAGTCGCACAGAACATGCCAAGTGTCATCAGCCAAGACACATTAAAATTTCTATAAGTTGCATAGAACATGCCATGTGTCTTTTTATATACCCATGGAACTCGATAAGTGTCGGCATCCATGTTTCAATTTCTTATAAGTTTTAAAAGATTCTTTCAATAAGCTTCTCTCAGAGTCCCGTAGAGGGTGCCAAGTGGCAACTATGGAAGGTTTTAATATGTTTATATAAATGCAGTAGAAAGTGTTGCATGTCCCTTATTAAATCTCGATGGAGACTGGCAATTGTCAACATTTATAATTTCTTCCTTTTGTTTCATTATTGAGTAAGGACTGTGGTAGGCCTCAGGTGAGTTGCTAAAGTAAGTGGAGTGCACCAAGTGTCATCATCCATGTGAATCAAAAAAGAGTCCCAAATGTTTCTATAGTGTAGTTAAAGCTCAGTGGAGACCGCCGTGTGTCATCTTCCATAGGACTCTCAAAAAGTATCTAAAGCTTCTATAGACAAGTGGATGCTACCAAGTGTCCTCACTTGTTTCATAGCAAAAAGTGCCATGTGTATATGTTTCAGCCAACAAACTTGTAGGAAGCTAACCATTTCAGATCTAAAAGATATCTTCTATTAGACACTTCTAGTTAAGTTTTAAAATACAGTTAGACCATTGATATTTGATCGTTCAGATGATCTTGATCCAGTCTTATGCTATAAATATAGGTTGAGATTGTAGAAAAAGAGGAAGGAGTAAAGGGGGAGAATTTTTTGCATATAATTTGTTATCATAGATTTAAAAGAAGTTTTTGGAGACTTTCTTGCTGTGGCCAGTAATATCATTTGCCTTTGTTCTATTATCTTGATTCATAAAGTTTTTATAACTGTGCATGTATCAGTGCCTTTTATGTGACTGGAAAATTAATAAGACTAAGTTCTATGCCTTTGCTGATATTTTTTGTGTTATTGAAAAATCATCTAAGTTGTGAGCCTCTAATTCTATTTGTTTTTATCTTTTACATTGATCATGCATTGTTTACTCTTTAATGTAATTGAATCCTAAAGATAGATTCATTGTGCTTAGTATTAAGGAATGAATCAAAATCAGGCGCATCACCATAGTTAAATTTTATTTCATTGCATTGGTGATTCCTTTAATTTTAACGTTTTTTTCCACAATACATTTGAGATAAATAAGAGCCAAATTCTTTAAAATTTGGAGGTCATTTCAGGTCGCAAGTCCCACATTCCTAAAACTTCCCATGTTGGTGTTGGAAACAACATAATTTTAAGCATCAATAGTTTTTGGCATGTCCAGTGGGACAATCTCTTGAAGTTTCTTTCAAGACTATATGAACCAGAGAGATACAAGGAGTTAGAGATATGGACCAGTAACAAGAGCTCGATTTGATGTGAACACATGTATTCTTTTACCACCATTGATAACTAATTCAAGAAGAAGGGTCAATAAGTTTATAGCAACACTAAGAGCAAGCATGGGAGCACCTATATCCCCATGGAATTATGCAAATTGGAACACTGGTAGTGCTCTAATTATCCCAGTACCACTAACCACTTGGGATCCTATTCTAGTAAATGCCCTAAAAGCTCTACCCAAATTTAGTGGGGAATATTTCAAAACACCTAAAGAACATCTATAGGATGTGTCTGATGTCTGTGCAATACATGTGATTACACAGTAGAATGTGGCTTTAAGATTGTTAGCAACTTCTTTTAAGGGGAAGGCTCTGGACTGGTATATATCTTTGACCCCAAATACAATATCTATATGCGATCAGCTTGGAGATGATTTCTTTGCAAGATTTGAAGAAAAGGGTGATAAATCTTCTTTGTTGCAACAATTTATTACTATCAAAAGGGAACCACAAGAAGCAATGACTAATTTAAATTCAAGATTTTAAAAGACTTGGGAAAGAATTCCTGCTACAGCAAGACCATTACCAAGTATGGCTATAGTATTTTATTTTAAAGCCTTAAATTTAGATATATCAATAATGATTCAATCACTTGGAGGTCAGACTCTACCAGAAGCCTATGACTATGTAGTCAAAGCTGAAAATAGCTTAATAGATGCTATAAAGTTTCCCCCAAGGCCTCCCATGCCCATGTTTCTAGAGATTACCTTACCTTTAACTCAAGAAGCCCCTAATCCCATAGCCCCACCTGTGTCTATGTATACATTTCCTCAATAACCTGCTAAAATAGGTGTCCCTGTCTAGTCATCTGAGATGGATGATGTCAAGAACATCTTAAGGACATTTTCTAATGAGATAATTAACCTAAAAAGATAATAAAATCTTTATCCTAGACCCCAATATCAAGGCTACCAAGGAAATAGACCTCCACCATATCCAAATTAGTATCAGGGTCCTCAAAGGCAAACTAACCCTCAGCCATCGAACCAATGAGTTATAGTCCCTACACCCTCACAAACTGTTCCCCCTAATCTAAATAGGGAAATTGTTCTAGGGCATAATAATTATGTAGATGGAACCAATGCTTAGTGTTTCCCTTGTAATAATGCTCATATGCCCAAAGATTGTCCTAGGGGTAATCTATAGCAAAAAATAATAGAGTAAGGAAGAATGCATGGATAATTTACAAATACTTCTGATTCTCAACCCTACCAATTCCCTGGTATGAAAAATTTAGTCCTAGTGGCTCAGATGCAAGGGATGTCCTTATAGCAAAAAGAAGAAATAGCCCCTGAGCATTATTTATTTTCATGGGTTGAAGATGAAGAGTTAGTATTCTTAAATGAAGATTATAATTCTAAGAAGCCATTGGTATAATCAAATTACTACACCAGAGCCAAGAGAAGGATGATGGAATGGCTTGAAGTCACAAATAATGAAATTATGGGGATTCCTCCATTTCAAGGTCATCAAAACATACCTACTAGATAAGAAATACCTCAGGAAATGCAAAATAAAGTAATTTCTAAACAAGTTCAATAAAAATAAAAGTACCCTCATTTTCTAAGAACCCAAACACTAGGGCCGGTGAATGTGGTGGATCAGCAGAAGAGGACCCCAACACATATGTCAATATGGGACATGTTAGCTATCCCTGATCAAAATACACTATTGCAAGAAGCTCTGCATGGACATGTAGTGACTAAACATACTGGTACCAAATAAGGACCTACTGATAAGGAAAAGCTCAAAGACATGGTTCCTCTGCAAACAATAGACCTTTTGAACAATGCACCAGAAATAAGCAAATCCAAACTAGATCCCTTCATTTTGACTTTGATAGTTAGAAAGAAACTATTACATAATGTAATGATAGACGTAGGGGCCAGTACTATAGTAATGCTTAAACAAATAGCAAATGCTTTAAAGATAAAGTATGAGCCACTTACTAGAGGAGTTATGCAGCTAGATGGGAAATCAATGTAAACAATAGGAAAAAGTAAACAACTCCCATTGCAATTGTATACTTGCCCTAATATAATTGTCAATTAGGATGTGGTAGTCATATATATACCCTTTATATTTGGCCTATGTTTATCTAGAGATTTCACAACCAAGATAGGATGTTATATGTCACTTGATTGGTCTCACCTCATCCTAAGAACCAAATATGGTACAAAAATGAAAATACTATCTGAGTCACTATCTAAGGATCACATCACCAATGAACCAACCCTAAAATTAGAGGTAGCTCATGCTATGTTAAATAAGGAAGAAAGGGTCTTTGTTGAAGAGTTAGGTGATTGGACTGAACATGACCAAGAGGAAGAAAATAACTAGTTGTTAACTATGATGCAAAGTGACCCATATGGAAATTATGACTCTACTGGTCTGGGCACTTATGTCATATTTGATGAATACCATGAAATCCCAAATGTTTTAAGTGAAGAAATGACAAATACTTAAGAATTTGAAAAGGACCCAAAAATTTGGACCTTAAATTGTGATGGGGCTAGAAGTAAAAATGGTGTTGGAGCAAGAGTTTGTCTTGTTGCTCCAAATGGTGGTAAATTTTTAAGAGCTATCCATTTTCAATTTGCTTATACTAATAATGATGCTAAATATGAATCCTTAGTACATGGGATCATGTTACCTAAGAAAAGGGGAGTAATTAATCTGATAGTAAAAGGAGTTTCAGAACTAGTAGTGAAACAAATCAGAGAAAAGGCAATAGCCAAAAATGTAAGGATGAGATCCTATAGACACAAAATTTGGTACTTAATAGATGATTTTGAAGATTTCAATATTGAAGTATTTCTTAGAACCAAAAATTCTGAAGCAGATAAGATGGCACATATTGGCTCCCAGTTTGACCTAGCAACTAATCTATTAGTCAACAATGAGTTAGTCAAAGTTATAGTAAGGCCAACTATCCCAGATAATGATGAAAATTAACAAGTCTTTGAAAATGATTTTTAGGTACTCTCATTTTTGAAATAGTTAGGGAAATTTGCCAATCAATTGCAACCCAAAATTGAAGAAGCATATGGAGACCAAATTATTCAATTAAAGACCAATAAGCTTTCCAAAGGCTTGATTACTTTAGAAAACCTATTTGATCCAGAAGATGTCAGCCTAGAGAAGAAAAGTTTTCAAGTAGATAAAGCAGATTATTTTGATATACAAGTGAGTGAAGGGAGAAAACTAAAGATTTTAAATTCCATAACCCAAGAGAAGAGGGAAAGACTAATTGACTTGTGTGAAAGATATGACAGAGTATTAGCCTGGACCTATGAAGACCTTCATGGCTATAATAGAGACATCATTTAGCACACCATAGAATTGACTGAAGGATCTAAGCCAATCAGATAGAAGCAGAGGCCAGTGAATCCAAAAATTGAACCTCTAATGGTGGATGAGTTGCAAAAAATCTTAGAATCTAAAATAATTTGTTCAATCAAACACTCAACCTGGGTATCTAATCTATTACCAATCAAAAAAATAATGGTGACATAAGGCTCTATGTGGATTTCAAAGACCTAAATAGAGAATCTCTAAAAGATCACTATCCCCTACCTTCTATGGAACAAATATTACAGACTATGGCTAGATCAGAGATATTTTCCTTGCTAAATGGTTTCTCTAGATATAATTAGATTTGGTTAGCTGATGAAGACCAACACAAGACATCATTTACTACGAAATGGGGAACGTTTGCATATGCCAAGATGTCATTTTGCCTATCAAATGTTGGAGCCACTTTTCAAAGAGCAATAGATGTAGCATTTGGAGGACTCATAAATAAAATCATTCTAATTTATCTTGATGATCTCACTATTTTTTCCAAGAATGTTGTTGATCATTTTGATCATCTAGAATCTATTTTTAAGAAGTGTCAAGAGTTTGGAATATCCCTAAATTCCAAGAAGTGTATCTTTGTAGTTGTAGAGTCATTTTCTTCTCTATGTCATATTTAATTTATTTTTGATTCGAGCACTACAATTTTGGTTCCTGCACACCTTAGACGTAGCGGTAGAGTTTTGGAGTAGAGGACGGATTCATTTTTTACCTAAGTATCAAGTTCAAGCGGATGCTTCCAAGTGTCACCTTCTGAAACATAAAGCTAGCTAGCTGGTGTCCTCTGAGGCCCTTTTTTTAACTTTCCAGAGAACCATGTATCGTGTCACATACCTAGTGGCAGTTAAGTGGAATGCACCACATGTCAGCATCCACATCTCATAGAGGCACCCATGTTTCAATCTACTTTTGACAAAGACTTTCAATGAGCTAAGCAGTAGTGCAGTAGAAAGCGCTAGGTAGCAGTCATAGAAGGCCTTGAAATACCTTTTGAAAAGAAGCATCAAAAGTCACCACGTGTCAACATCTGAGAGAATTTGGTTCAAATCTTAGGTCCATGCTTTGTTTCAATGAAGAAAGGTGTCATTTTATTTGCCTAAGTGCCATAAAATAGTGGAGGCTACTAAGTGTCACCCTCAAAGCACCTTTCTACTCCATCCCCCCCAAAAAAGTGGAAGGCACCACATAACCCTAGGGGGCAATAGAGAATGCCATGTATCTTCCTTGAAGCTATGAAAGCCTCCACATGTCAACATCTGAGAGATCATCTTAAAGTTTCATTTCCAAAAAAGAGATTGTGGTGGGCCTCAAGTGTTACTATGAAAGTCTATGGAAGCTACCAAGTGTCACCATCTACAAAAGTCTAATATGTGTCCTAAATGATACTACAGTGTGGGAAAGGGAAGCAGAGAGAGCTGCCTGTCTTCGATGGATCCACCAGAAAGAGCCAAGTGTCATTTTCTGGTGCCTTCTAAGTAATAAGGGAATTTTTAGGGAATTAACTAAGTGTCCTCTCACATTTCAACATAACGAAGTGTTTTGTGGATCTGTCATCGTAAAGTGAAATGGAGGGAAAATCGGCTAGAGTTAATTTGAGTGGATGGAACAGTTCATCAGGTAGATTTTTGGAGCCCCCAAAGCATTGAAGGCACTGTCTATTTGTCCCCTATGAGTGAAGGATGGAGAAGATTGCATGGGAAAGGGGATGATGGAAGGAGTTATTCAAGGCTATAAAAGAAGAAGAATTCTAAGAAAGGGGGGAGATTCTCATAGTATTAGACTTGCTAAAGTTTTTGACCAGTAACATCATTTGTTCTTGTCTCAATTTTCTTGAGTTGTAAAGTTGATATAACCATGCATGTTTCTATGCCCTTTATGTGGTTGAATGAATTAATGAAATTTGAGCTCCATGCCTTGGTTGGTGTGGTCTATGTCATTTGAAAAGTAGTTTATGTTGTAGATTCTCTAGAGTTATGGTTAAGAATGTCATTTTATTTTGTCTCATTTTCTTGAATTGGAAGGTTTACATAGCTGTACGTGACTTCTGTGCCTCTTATGTGATTGAAAAATTCTATTAAGAAGATTGAACACTATGCCTTTATTGACATTCTCTATGTCTCAATGAAAGAACTCCCTATTGTGAGCCTCTATTTTTGTTATTTTAACCTTTTACATTGATCATGCACTTGTCTTATTTTAAATGTAATTAAATCCTATAATAGTCTCAATATGCTTAGGTTAGGATTAGGATTACACTCAGGTGCATTTCCATAGTTAGGTTTTAATTCCTACATTTTGTGTTTCTGTTTAATCTCCTATCCCTTTTCCCCAACACCCAATACAAAAGAAGAGACTAGCTTCTCTAAAATCTAGAGGTTGTTTCAAGCTGCATAGTCCCACAGTTTGAAACTGCCCATTTTTTATTGGTTAAGATCAAGTACAATTTTAAGTCATCAATAGTTTCTGGCATGCCCAGTGGGACTACTCTTGAAGTCTCTTTCAAGACCGTATGAACAAAAAAGCTATGAGGAGTTAGAGCTATGGACCAGTCACCAGATTGCAATCTACTAAAAATCTAGGTATTCTTTTGCCACCTTTGGTAATTAGTCCAAAAAGAAGAGCTAACTAGTTTCTACCAGTACCAAACATGGGAGCCCATGTACCCCCAAGAAAACACACAAGCTGGAACACTGGTAGTCCCTTAATCCTCCCAACACCACCAGTTATTTGGGATCCTATCCTAGTAAATGCTCTAAAAGCTCTACCCAAATTCAATGGGCAAGACTCAAAAACACCCATAGAACATCTTCAAGATGTATCAAATGTATGTGCCATACATGGTGTCACTAAGCAAAATGTGGCCCTAAGGTTGTTAGCAGCCTCATTCAAAGGAAAGGCTCTAGAATGGTATCGATCTTTGACCCCAAATATGATATCTACATGGGACCAACTCAGAGATTAGTTCTTTGAAATATTTGTAGAGAAAGGTGATAAGTCTTCTTTATTGCAGTAGTTGATCACCATTCAAAGGGGACCACAAGAGGACATGACTGACTTCAACACCAAATTCTAGAAAACTTGGGACAAAATCCCTATTGTAGCTAAACCACCACCTGGTATGGCCATAGTGTTTTATCTCAAAGCTTTGAATTTAGATATATCTATTATGATTCAGTCACTAGGAGGACACACTTTGCCAGTGGCTTATGACCTTGAGGTCAGAGCTGAGAATCATTTAATTGATGTTGGGAAGTTACCTCCAAGGCCTCCCATGCCTGTATTCCCAAAAATTACCTTGCCCCTACCTCAAGAGATTCCTAAGGCTGTAAGCCCACATGTGTCTATGTATACTTACCCTCCATCATCTGTAAAGCAATTGGTCCCTGCTCAGTCATCTGAGATGGATGATATCAAGAATATGCTAAGGACATTCTCCAATGAGCTGATTAATATGAAGAGGCAAAAAAATACTTTCCCTAAGCCCCCTTATCAAGGATATCAAGGAAATAGGTTTTCATCCCAACCAAACCAACATCAAGGCCCTCCAAGGCAAACCAACCATTAACCAGCAAATCAATTAGTTGTAGTTCCCACACCCTCACAGACCCTTCTTCCCAACTCAAATAGGGAGATGGTTCCAGGTCAGAATAATTATGTAGATGATACTAATGCTTAGTGTTTCCATTGCAACGATGCTCACACCCCTAGAGATTGTCCTAGAGGCAATCTACAACAAAGAGTGGTTGAATAGAGAAGAATGGATGGTCAGTTTGCCAGTACCAGTAATAATCAAGCCTACCAGTCTCTCGACATGTAGAATTCAATTTTAGTGGCTCAAATGCAAGGAATGTCCTTACAACAAGAGGAAGAAATAGCCCCTGAACATGCCTTGTTCTCATGGGTTGAGGATGAATAAGTAGTTTTCTTAAATGAAGCATCTACCTCCCAGAGGCCAGTAGTGCAATATGATTATTACACCAAATCAAAGAGGAGGATGGTGGAATAACCTAAGATTATAAGTGGTCAAGTTAAGAACAATCCTCCATCTCAAGGGCAAAGGAACGTTGATGTTAGACAAGAAGTGTCCCAGCCAATACAAGATCAAGGGATCCCTATCTAAATTTAAGAAAAAATGAGGTATTCCTATTACCAAAAAACCCAGTCCTTAGGACCAATCAATGTAATAGACCAATTAAAGAGGACTCTAGCACAAGTGTCAATATGGGATATTTTGGCTATTCTTGAACAAAAGACACTACTACAAGAAGCTCTGCAAGGGCAAGTAGTACTTGGAGGTACTGTTACCAAGGAAGGATCTGCTAGAAAGGAAAATCTCAAAGATATAGTTCTTCCAATGACAATAGCCTTCATGAATGATGCAACACAAGTAAGTAGATCCAAGCTAGAGCCTTTCTATTTGACTCTGCTAGTTGGAAAGAAACTCCTACATAATGCACTAATAGATTTAGGAGCTAGTACAACTATGATGCCTAAGCAAATAGCTGATGCTTTGAAAATAAAATATGAACCCATGGCAAAGGGAGTTATGCAACTAGATGGAAAAATAGTGCAAACCATAAGAAGAATTAAACAACTCCCCTTGAAGTTATACACATGTCACAACATAATTGTTAACCAAGATATAGTTTTCATAGATATGCCTCCCATCTTTGGTTTATGCTTATCCAGAGACTTTACAACAAAAATAAGAGGATATATGTCTCTTGACTGGTCTCACCTCATCCTGAGAACTAGATACGGTTCAAAGATGAAAATTCTATCTAAACCACTGTCCAAAGACCATATCATCAACAAGCCAACAACAAGATTAAAAGCAGATCATGCCATGTTGAATAAAGAAGAAACAAATTTTGTTGAAGAACTAGGAGACTGGACTGAGCATGATTAAGAAGAAGAAAATAACCAGTTATTGGCTATGATGCATAGTGACCCATATGGGAGCTATGACTCTACTAGTTTGGGCACGTATGTCATTTTTGAGGAGGATCAGGTGATCCCAAATGTTATAAGGAAAGAGGCACCTACTACTCAAGATTCATAGATTTGGACTTTGAATTTTGATGGGGCTAGAAGTAAACATGGTGTTGGAGTAGGAATTTGTCTTACTACTCCAAATGGTGATAAAATTTTAAGGGCTAATATGAATCTTTAGTACATGGGCTCCTATTAGCCAAGAAAAAGGGGATAAAGAACCTAAAAGTAAAAGGAGATTTAGAATTAGTAGTAAATCAAATTAGGGAAAAGGCAGTGGCCAAGAATGTGAGAATGAGATCCTATAGGCATAAGATTTGAGATTTGATAGAAGATTTTAAAGATTTTAATATTGAAATAATCTCGAGAAGTCAAAACTCTGAGGTTGATAGGATGGCTCAGATTGGCTGATAGTTCAACCTAGCAACTGGCCTATTGGTTAACAATGAGTTAGTAAAAGTTATAGTGAGACCAACCATCTTAGATAATGATAAAAATGGGTAAGTGTTTGAAAATGATGCCCAGGTAGTCTCTTTCTTACAACAATCAGATGAGTTTGTGGATCAGTTGTAAACTAAAATTGAAGAGGAATATGGTGATCAGATTATATAATTGAGGACTAATAAGCTCCCTAAGGGATTGATCACCTTGGAAAACTTGTTTGACCCAGAGGATGTATGCCTGAAAAAGAAAAGGTTCTAGGTAGATAAAGCAAACT
Organism: Torreya grandis; assembly: GCA_037957365.1. Classification (NCBI taxonomy): domain Eukaryota; kingdom Viridiplantae; phylum Streptophyta; class Pinopsida; order Cupressales; family Taxaceae; genus Torreya; species Torreya grandis. The sequence goes on from JARHVA010005929.1 coordinate 163,658, forward strand.
ATTTAGAGGTAGAGGTGAGTGACAGGAAAAGACTAAAAGTTGGGAATTCCAAAACTTAGGAAGAGAGGAAAAAAATTAATTGAGTTGTGACAAAAGTATGATAGAGTCATATCTTGGAGCTATGAAGACCTTCATGGATACAATAGAGACATCATCCAACACACAATAGAGTTGATTGAAGGGTCCAAACCCATCAAAAAAAAATAGAGGCCATTAAATCCAAGGATTGAGCCTATAATGGTAGATGAGTTGCAGAAACTTTTAGACTCAAAAATAATATTTCCAATCAAACACTCAACCTACGTATCAAACCTAGTCCCAGTTAGGAAAAAGAATGGAGATGTAAGACTGTGTGTAGATTTTAGAAATCTAAATAGAGCATCTTTGAAAGACCACTGTCCCTTGCCCTCCATGGAACAAATTCTATAAATTGTGGCTGGATCAAAGAGGTTTTCTTTACTTGATGGTTTCTCTGGGTATAATCAAATTTGGCTAGCTGAAGAAGACCAGTATAAAACTGCTTTCACTACCAAATGGGGGACATTTGCCTATACAAAGATGCCATTCAACTTGTTAAATGTAGGAGCCACCTTTTAATGAGCTATGGATATAGCCTTTGGTCAACTTATAAACAAGGTCATCCTGGTCTATCCGAATGACCTCACTATTTTCTCAAAAAATGTTGATGATCATTTAGAATCTATCTTCAAGAAGTGTCAGGATTTTGGGATATCTTTGAATCCTAAGAAATGTATTTTTGCTGTACCTCAGGGTAAACTATTGGGGCACATAGTATTTAAAGAATGGGTTTCTATAGATCCTGAGAGAATCACAGCTATAATGGACCTACCTCTTCCAGAAAATAAAAAAGTGGTCCAGTCCTTTTTAGGGAAGATCAATTTTGTCAATAAATTCATATATGATTTTGCAGGCTTGGTTAGACCAATGACACTCTTGCTAAAAAAAGACTTGGTCTTCAAGTGGACTATAGAAGGAAGGTAAGCTTTTGAGGGGGTCAAGAAGGATATCTTAGTAGCCCATTGCTTAAGAACCCAAATTTTTCAATGCCCTTTGTAATGTATGTCTATGGAGGGGAGTCAAGTATTGTTGTTGTCCTGACTCAAAAGAATGATAGGCTAGAGGGGGAGCACCCAATAACCTTTTTCTCAAGAACTTTTAGAGATTATGAGACTAGGTACAATTTTGTGGAAAGACAAGCCTATGCCATAGTAAAATCCCTCAATAAATTCAGGCATCTGATATCAGGGAACAAAATCCTGATACTTATAGCTCACCCAAGTGTCAGGGAATACATCATGGAGGGTGAGATTACTGAGAAAAGAGCTAATTGGATCACTAAGAAACTTGAATATGATGTGGAGGTCAGACCCACCAAGCTGGTCAGAGGTAGGGGCTGTGCCAATATATAACCCAAGAGCTTGAAAATATGTTACCTGAGGAAGCAGAATCAGGAGAGCTAGAGATAATGCTAAAATTACAAGAGGTTGATCAAGAATCCTGGGTCACAAGTAAGATTCAATTCATGAAAAATGGGATTTATCCAAGAGAACTCCCTCGAAACAAGAGGGGATATTATAGGATACAAGGAGTTCATTTTTTTTTAATTGAACAAGTCCTTTTTAGGATAAATTATGATGGAAATTGTTAAGATGTGTAGAACACGCTGACGCTCAAAGAATACTACATGAAATGCATCATGGAATATCAGGGGAGCATTTTTCTATAAAGACCATAGCCATAAAGATAAGTGAAGTAGGATATTTCTATCCTACTTTATTTTTAGATTGTTATCAGCTAGTTGGAAAATGTCAATCTTGCCAGTATTATATGGGGATGAGGAGGAACACAGCCATGCCACTTAGTCCTATAGTTGTGGATGAAACTTTTGCTCAATGGGGTCTTGACTTCATTGGAATGATAAATCTAGTGTCCAACTTGGGTCATAAATAGATATTAACTGCCACAGACTATTTCACCAGATTGACCAAAGCAGTCCCACTTAAGGAAGAAATAGAGAACGTGATCTTATATTTTCTAAGGGGTATCACTACTCACTTTGGGGTTCCTCACACCATCATTTCAGATAATGATAAAGCATTCTTGGGGTCTAAGGTATCCAACTTTGCCTTGAGACATGGAATATATCTAAAAAGTTCATATAACTATTACCCTCAAGGTAATGGTCTGGCAGAATCAACAAAAAAGAACCTGATAAGACTCATCAAAAGAATAGGGGCTGATCATCATAAAGAGTGTCATAAAATGCTTAATCTAGCACTATGGGCTGATCGAATCAAACCCAAGTAGGTGAACAAAATGTCTCCATATGAATTGGTATATGGAAAGTCTACCATGATTCCCCTAAGTTTGGAAATCCTTGCTCTTCAGCTGATCAAACAAATTGAGATTGAAGAAAATGGCCCCATACAGGTCAGACTCATAGAACTTCTAGAAGTTCAGGAAAAGAGGGATATAGCCCATGATTCATTAATCAAGCATCAGGGAATGATTAAGAATTCTTTTGATTAAAGGTCTTTGAATCCTAATTTTAAGGTGGGCTCAATTATTTTAAAATGGGATGCACGAGCTGCCAAGTCGAGTCAGCATATCAAATTTGAAGTGCTATGGACTGGTCTATATAGAATTCACACATGCAAGTAGAAGAATTATTTCAAGCTAGAGTTGATGGAAGGATAACCTAAAGAGATTTCTGTAAATAGAATCTATTTGAAACATTTCAATTGACTTAGGTCTCTCATGTATTGTAGTTAAATAGTTTCCCTTTCTCGCATTATTTTTCCATTGTTTTTTTGCTTTGCTTTTAAATAAGTGTTTTAAACATATGTTGACAGCTCTTTTGAAGCTATAAATTTTGAAATTTTGATCGAGTGAGAGTCAGGTTCTTTTTTAGCAGGCTCAAAAGTCTTGGGGGTCACCAGTAACTATAGAGTAATTTTTTACTCTACGTCATATTTAATTTATTTTTGATTTGAGCACTGCAATTTTGGTTCTTGTGCACCTTGGATGTAGTAGTAGAGTTTTGGAGCAAAGGATGGATTCATTTTTTTCCTAAGTATCAAGTTCAAGTAGATGCTACCAAGTGTCACCTTTCGAAACACAAAGCCAACCAGCTGGCATCCTTCATGGCCCTTTTTGTAACTTTCTAGAGAACCATGGATCATGCCACATACCTGGTGGTAGTTAAGTGGAATGCACCACATGTTAGCATTTGCATCTCATAGAGGCACCCACATTTCAATCTAATTTTTACAAAGACTTTCAAAGAGCTAAGCAACAGTGCAGCAGAAAGCACCATGTGGTAGTTGCGGAAGGCCCTGAAATACCTTTTGAAAAGAAGTAGAAAAAGTCACTACGTGTCAACATCTAAGAGAATTTAGTTCAAAGCTTAGGTCCATGCTTTGGTTCAATGAATAAAGGCATCATTTTTTTTCCGAAGTGCCATAAAGTAGCGGAGGCTGCCAAGTGTCACTCTCAAAGCCCCTTTCTACTCCATCCCCCCCCAAAAAAGTGAAAGGTGCCACATAACCCTAGGAGGGGAAATGGAGAATGCCACATATATTCCTTGAATCTGTGGAAGCCTCCATGTGTTAATGTCTGAGAGATCATCTTCAAGTTTCATTACCTAAAAAGTGATTGTGGTGGGCCTCAGGTGTTACTACGAAAGTCTGTGGAAGCTACCAAGTGTCACCATCTGCAAAAGTCTAATATGTGTCCTGAATGATACTAAATCATGGGAAAGGGAAGCAAAGAGAGCTGTGTGTCTTTGATGGATCCAACAGAAAGAGCCAAGTGTCATTTTCTAGTACCTTCTAAGTAACAAGGGAATTTTTAGGGAATTAACTAAGTGTCCTCTCCCGTTTCAACATAACAGAGTGTTCCATGGATCTGTCATTGTAAAGCAAAATGGAGGGAAAATCGGCTGGAGTTAATTTAAGTGGATGGAATAGTTCATCAGGTAGATTTTTGGAGCCCCCAAAGCATTTAAGGTGCTGTCTATTTGTCCCCTGGGAGTGAAGGATGAAGAAGATTGCACGGGAAAGGGGATGATGGAAGGAGTGATTCAAGGCTATAAAAAAGAAGAATTGTAAGAAAGGGGGGAGATTCTCATAGTATTAGACTTACTAAAGTTTTTGACCAGTAACATCATTTGCTCTTGTCTCAATTTTCTTGAGTTGTAAAGTTGATATAACCATGCATGTTTTTGTGCCCTTTATGTGGCTGAATGAATTAAGGAAATTTGAGCTCCATGCCTTGGTTGGTGTTGTCTGTGTCATTTGCAAAGTAGTTTATGTTGTAGATTCTCTAGAGTTGTGATTAAGAATGTCATTTGCTTTTGTCTCATTTTCTTGAATTGGAAGGTTTACATAACTGTACATGACTTCTAAAACTCTTATGTGATTGGAAAATTCTATTAAGAATATTGAACACTATGCCTTTGTTGGCATTCTCTATGTCTCAGCAAAAGAACTCCCTGTTGTGAGCCTCTATTTCTATTATTTTGACCTTTTATATTGATCATGCACTTGTTTACTCTTAAATGTAATTGAATCCTATAATAGTCTCACTATGCTAAGGTTAGGATTAGGATTACACTTAGGTGCATCGCTGTAGTTAGGTTTTAATTCCTTCATTTTGTGTTTCTGTTTAATCTCCTATCCCTTTTCCCCAACACCCAATACAAAAGAAGAGACCGGCTCTCTAAAATTTGGAGGTTGCTTCAAGCTGCATAGTCCCACAGTTTGAAACTTCCCATTGTTGATTGGTTAAGATCAAGTGCAATTTTAAGTCATCAACAGTAGTACCTCAAGGAAAACTACTGGGACATATAGTATCCAAAGAAGGAGTCTCTATATATCTAGAGAGAGTCACAACCATAATGAACTTGTCCCTACTAGTAAATAAGAAAGTAGTTCAGACCTTTTTGGGAAAGATTAATTTTTTTAGTCAGTTCATATCAGACTTTGTAGGCCTAATGAGACTAGTGACACTCTTGTTGATGAAAGACCTAGTGTTCAAGTGGACTATAGAAGGAAGATAAGCTTTTGAGGAGGTCAAGAAAGTAATTTCAATAGCCCCAGTACTTAGTAACCCAGACTTCTCTAAGTCTTTTATAATGTATGTTTATGGAGGAGAGTTTAGTGTTGTTGCTATCCTAACATAGAAAGATGATCAAAAAGAGGGAGAACACCCAATAGCCTTTTTCTCAATGACTCTTAGGGAGTATGAAGCTAGATACAACTTTGTGGATAAATAGGCATATGTTATGGTAAAATCCCTCAATAAATTTAAGCATATGGTATTAGGAAATAGATTTCTTATACTTATGGCTCATCCTAGTGTCAAAGAATACATTATGGAAGGTGAAATTATTGAAAAAAAGAGAAAACTAGATAAAAAATATCCTTGAGTATGATGTAGAGGTCAGACCCACTAAGCTAGTCAGAGGTAAGGGGTTTGTGCCAATACATGGCTCAAGATATGGAAAAGATGATAACTGAAGAAACAGAAAAGGAAAATGTATTGAGGATACAAGAAATTGATCAAAACTCTTGGGTCACAAATAGAATCTATTTTATGAAACATGGGATTTTCCCAAAAGAGATCTCTCAAGAAAATAGGAGATACTATAGGTAACAATGGGTCCATTTTGTTTTAATTGAACAAGTTCTTTTTAGAAGAAATATTGATGGCATACTTTTAAGATGCATAGAGAAAGATGAGGCTCAGAAAATACTACATGAAATGCACCATGGAGTCTCAAGTGGACATTTTTCTCCAAGAACCAAAGCTATAATGATAAGTCAGGAAATTTATTTCTAGCCCACTTTATTTATATACTATTATCAACTGGTCAAAGAGTGCCAATCTTGTTAGTATTATGTGGGGGAGAGAAGGAATGCAACAATGCCCCTTAGTCCTATAATTATTGATGAACCCTTTGCTCAATGGGGTCTTGACTTCATTAGAATGATCAAGCTAGTGTCAAGTATGGGACACAAATGGATTCTAACTGCAATAGATTATTTTACCAGATGGAGTGAGGTAGTGCCACTCAAAGAAGCAATAGAAAAGGTGATCCTAGACTTTTTGGGGGATATCATTACTCACTTTGGGCCTCCTCATGCCATAATTTTAGATAATGCTAAGGCATTTTTAGGGGAAAAAATATCTGGCTTTGCACTAAAGTATGGAATCTATCTAAAAAATTCCTCAAATTATTACCCTCAGGGTAAAGGTTTGGTAGAATCAACCAACAAAAACCTGATTAGACTTATTAAGAGAATAGGGACTGATCATCACAAAGAGTGGCATAAAGTGCTTAATATATCACTTTGAGCTGATAGAATTACACCTAAACAAGTGACAAAGATGTTCCCATATGAATTGGTCTATGGTAAGCCTACTGTAATGCCCTTGAGCTTGGAGATTCCTGCTCTCTAGTTATTAAAATAGATTGAAATTGAGGAGAATGGCCCCATGTAGGTCAGACTTGCTGAGCTCCTGGAAGTTCAAGAAAAGAGAGATACAACACATGAATCATTAATGAAACATCAAAAAATAATCAAAGACTACTTCGATAAGAAGACTTCAAACCTTGATTTTGAAGTAGGCTCAGTTGTTTGGAAATGGGATGCGAGAGCTGCCAAGCTAGGTCAACACAATAAATTTGATTCATTGTGGACTGGCCCCTATAAGATTCATACATGTAAAGAGAAAAAATAATTTGAGCTTGAAAAGATGGAGGGTGAATTCAAAGAGATTCTTGTGAATGGGATCTACCTGAAACATTTCATTTAAGCAGTATCTCCCATGTATTATAGTTAAATAGTTTCCCTTTCCTTGTTGCTCTATTTTCCCATTTTTTCCCACTCTTTCTTTTAATAAGTGTTCTATGAACACGTGGCGATGGCTTAAATTCTTTTAAAATTTTTAAAAACTCTTGTATTCACTAAATCTCTCTCAAATCTCCAAAATTCCCCAAGGTACCTTTATGCAACCACTTTTATGATGTGTCTGACATGCTATCCCACACAGATATAATAAGATTCACTAACAATTTTTTGATTGTAATGCCATTTATGAGACTTGATGTGTCATTAAATACCCTAATAATAATATTTAAGGCTTAACTATGTCTCATCCATTCTTACATCTACTAAGAAAATCCATGTTACTTACATTTCAATTCATAGTAAAACCTGCTTAGTAAAAGTGCCTTCCCTATTGCCAAGCTTCCATACTTGTTACATAAGTTCACTAATTCCTATTATACACACAGATATGGAGGAGGCATAGTATTCACAATAGGGGTTTAGGATTTATGAATCCATTGATAAGCTTCTCACTAGCAAATCATATGCTTCAGCCCCTGCACAACCCTTAAGGACCTATCCAAGGACTAGAGTCCCTAAAGTTAGTTATGCAATTGACCCATCAAAGGTGAAGGATTTTGTAGATGGAATCATGGACCCAACCCTTCAAAAATCTAGAAAATCTCTACGAGAAGGGGTACACCAAAGATGTATCTAGTAGTCCAAGGCTAGACAATCTAAAACATTTGGGATGAGGATATGGACTTCTCAATTGGCACAATTCATTGTCCCAAGTGTACATCCATGGCCCAACTTAGTTGAAATGTGCATATAATTATTTCATGCACCCTCGAACACCATACAATAGGGTCAATTCATGGTGCAAATTACACTAAAGGCCATTAGGGACATGTTGGCCCTATATCATGACAAAATAGCTATATTTCCCACCATTGCCAAAATGTAGAAAACATGGGCAAACATTACTAATCAATTGAGGTTTCTCAAATCAGAATTGCAATTAGGGGATGATGAAACCATTATGCCAGTGCTAAAAACAAGAAGGGCACAATTTTCATAGGCCAGTCGAGAGGCACTATCTATGATGGCATTTATTTTTGGAATGGAGGAAATAATTGTCTATGATTGGAAAATGGCCATTCTCTTCAGATTAAAAACTGTAGACAAGTCTCAAGAGTATTAACTAGACTTCTTAGAGTAGATTTCCTATTCAATGGTTGACCAAATCACCCATTTCAAATCTAATGGGGTTTTTAGGTATTCTTCTTATCTATTTCACCTCATATTATATCAAAACTCTAGCATCTTTTCATAATATATGCATCTGAATATGTATGACCCAAGTTTCAGTCATAATAGGACCATTCTTGTGTCTACATGGAAACATATCTTATCTAAAATGTATGACCCATACGAATTTTGGAAACTTTTTTTTGCCCCTGCCTTTTGTCACTTAAGCCCAGAGCCTATTGAAAATAGATTAACTCCAAGTGTCAGAGTCTTAATGACAAATTGCACTATTCCCTGTGACTACTTTTTTGGATCTCATCATACCATCATTAGGGTCCATGGTTTTAATGGAGAACCAGTGTTTCTACCCATGATTTTGACTCCCAAGTTAGCATTCTTAGAGGTCACCTAGAAAATGCTTGTGGTTGATAATGACTATGGCACTGGGAAGAAGAAAAAGAAAATGTATGATATTCTATGGATAAAGAAAAACATGGCCCTAGAGGTCAGAGATGCTGAGCACTTATTGCTGAGGAAGCTAGATATCCTGGTTTTCTTTCTAATTGAAGATAAATGGAGATATGAGCCAATAAATTTCATAACCTTATGGGTCAAGAATAATAAGGTCAGTGCTAAAATTGTGCATGAGGGCCATCCTTTTTGGGAAGACAGAAGAAACCCTAAGGAAGATATTCCTGATTTGTATGTATAATTAATAGATTTGTCCTTTTAGGTGGCTAGGCCATGGGAGACCTTTCATGTTAAGGAAAAAAAATTTGACCATAAACTTAGAAAGACTTCTAGTTTAAAAAGGGTGTTAAAGAACAAAGAATGGAAACTCAAGAAAATAGAAGCCTATGGGAAGTATAGGCAGGAGATTTGTGAGACAACTCACTCTTTTGGTAATGTAAACTTAGATGAGAAATGAGAGGAAATTTGGGATGAATGGCATCCATCTCCTATTTCTAGCCCTGATACAAGCAAACTATAGACACAAGGTGGAGAGTCAGAGGGGGAACCAGAATCCACTCATACAGTGCAGGCCCTAGGATAAACCTCATCTACAGTCATTGTAGCTATCTGGGCCCAATCTCTTAGTGCCATAGAAAAACAAAAGAATGCGGTATCCTCAACACTCAAAACTTCTCCATCAGTGTTAGCCTTTGGGGTTCCCAATTTTGTGCAATCACCACTACCAACAATGGTAAACGTTGAAGAGAAAGAAGCACAACAACAAGAAGAAAGGCCAAGGAAACATAAGAAGCTAAAACTTTAGCCTGATTCAGAGGAGGTAGATCCGTCATAGCATCAACCATTGAGTACATCTATTACTTCTCATGTACATGTTATTTCTCCTTCTTCTTCTCAGTCTTTTTCTTCTTTTATAGGGGTGGCAATCCTAATTGGCTAAATTTTATCCCCTACCACCTCTGATGTGCCGATTTCCCAATTTTCCCCACCTATTACTACTCAGGCCATGTCATCATAGGCCACATAATTACCTCCCTTTTCCCCCTCTATCCCAAAGAGAATACCTCCCCAGATTCCCCCTAGCCAACATTTGGCTATTCCCTATGGCTTGCCATAGGGTTATCCTTTTGTAGGCACGTATATTACCTCTCCCTCTACCTTCAAAGCTCAAGCAAACACTGATAAGAAGGCTAAGGAAGCCTAGATGGATAAAAAAAGGAAAAAATATAATAAAGCTCTAGTTGCACCACACATGAGGTCACTATTTGACCCAATCCAATAGTAGCTAACTGTGACTCATTTGTCAGCTAATGTAGTCATGCCAAATGAGTAGATGCATCCTCAAGATTATATAATGAGTTCAATGGCTATGGATATGTCACTTTTCAGACCACAGGATAGGGTTGAGCTGCTAAATGAAACCACTTCTACTGTAATTATTGATTATTTGAAAGTATCAAAGAAGTTGTAGAAGATGGAGACTGATCTGGCTCAAGAGAAAGAAAATGGTAGCAATCTGGCTACAAAAATCAAAACAAAGAATGATGAAATAGAGAGTCTCAAAAAATAGTTGAAAAATACTATTTCTTGTTAGATTCACCAGGCTATTCAAGCCCTAAATGCTTCTTTGAAAGAGAAGCTAACATAAGAGAAAGTTGCAGTGATAGCCCTAAGGCAAGAAAAGGCAACACTACAAAAAAATGTTAGGAAAACCTATAACAAGTCACTCATTTCCAGTAGAAGTTGTTAAATGAGCAAAACAATACCACTGCCATACAGGCCCAACTTCAAGCTGAGCAACAAATAACAAAACAATTGACACTTGAGTTGGATAATAAGACAAAAAATGTAGGAGTTCTGAAGTTGGATAAGGAGCTACATGTATCATTATAGAAAAGAATCTCTGAAAAGATTACTCAGCTTAGAACCCCTCTAACTTTCCTGCTAAATGCACAAAAAATGTGCAAAAAGGTGGAGAATTCAGTCCAGGCCACTCTATCCACTATCTCTTTGTGAGTGTCTAATTCTCAAATGATGTTAAAAAAGCTATATGACACAACTGATGAAACATTATTAGTAGTAGGGATTAGTGATAGAATAATTACTGTAAAAAGGGTGAACAAAGTTCTTAGTTGTAACTCTATAGCAATTAATTGCAAAGAAATCCTAGATGTGGTAAAAGAGGGAGTAAAAGTCATGAAGAAGCATATTGAAGATCTGGTGCAATTGGGTCTCCCCTCCCCTTTTCCTGATAACAACACTATGTTAATCGTTGATGAGATCAAGCCTTTGTTGTTAGCCAAACAAAATGATCAATTAGTTTTCTAGGGTTTAATAGATGCTTCATTTGTGCCAGAAGTGGAAGTTGTCTTGATCCCCATGGCCCAGCTTGATTTCCAATTGAAGGATTTAGTTCATATTTTGTAGAGTTTTTTGCACAAGGACATCATCAACCTTGATTTAGCCTTCCAAGATTTTCAAAATAAACAGGGACTATCTGATGTTGAATGGTTTATTTATCAGACAGCCTTATAGAATTTGTGATTTTCACCATATTTTTTAATATATATTTTATGGATTCTTTTTGAGTAAGCTCAAAATTCCTTGGGGTCACCAAGAACTGTAGAGTAAAATACTCTACATTTTTTTTTAAGTTTTAGTTGTGCACTCCAATTTTTGTCCCTGCACATTTCAATTTTGGCAGTGAAGGTTTTGACATAGAGCATGGGTGTGGGTTTTCATTTTGCCTAAGTTTTGCCTAAGTCTTAGAGTCACACAAAACATGCCAAGTGTCATCAGTTGGGACACATTATAATTTTGATAAGTTTTGTGAAACATGTCATGTGTCTTGTTATATAATGATAGAGCTCACCAAGTGTCATCATCTGTGTTTCAGTTTCTTATAAGTTTCAAAAGGTTCTTTCAATAAGCTTCTCTCAGAGTCTAGTAGAGGGCACCAAGTGGTAACTATGAAATGTTTTAATATGTTTCTCTAAATTTATTGGAAAGTGCCACATGTCCCTTGTTAAAGCTCAACAGAGACGGCCAAGTGTCAACATCCACAGTTTCTTCCTTTTGTTTCATTATTGAGTAAGGACTGTGGTGGGGCCTGGGTGAGTTACTAAAGTAAGCAGAGCACACCAAGTGTCATCATCCGTGTGAATCTAAAATGAGTCCCAAATGTTTCTATAGTGTAGCTAAAACTTAGTGGAGACCACCACATGTCATATTTTGCAAGACTCTCAAAAAGTATCTAAAGCTTCTATAGACAAGCAGATGTTGCCAAATGTCCTTACCTATTTCATAGTGAAAAGTGCCACGTGTATATTTTTTATCCAATGAACTTGAAGGAAGATAAATATTTTAGATCTGAAAGATATCTTCTATTAGACACTTCTAGTTAAGTTTTAATTCAGTTAGACCATTGAGATTTGATCATTCGGACGATCTTGAGCCAGTCCTATGATATAAATATAAGTTGAGATCACAAAAAAAGAGGAAGGAGAAAGGGAGAGAATTTTATACATATAGTTTGTTATCAGAGATTTACAATGAGTTTTTGGAGACTTTCTTACTGTGGCCAGTAATATCATTTGCCTTTGTTCTATTTTCTTGATTCAGAAAGTTTGTATAATTGTGCATGTATCAATGCCTTTTATGTGACTAGAAAATTAATAAGAATACTGACTTCTATGCCTTTGCTGATATTTTCTATGTTGTTTCAAAATCATCTAAGTTGTGAGCCTCTGATTCTATTTGTTTTTATCTTTTACATTGATCATGCATTTTTTGCTCTTTAATGTAATTGAATCCTAAAGATAGCTTCACTGTGCTTAGTATTAAGGAACGAATCATACTCAGGCACATCATCATAGTTAAATTTTATTTCATTGCATTGGTGATTCCTTTAATTTTTATCCCTTTTTCCCACAATACATTTGAGATAAATAAGAGCCAGCTTCTTTAAAATATGGAGGCCGTTTCAGGTCACAAGTCCCACATTCCTAAAACTTCCCATGTTGGTGTTGGAAATAGTGCAATTTTAAGCATCAAGAGTTTCCATAAGTTTTAGAGGTATAATAGGTTTATTAGACCTAATATAGTTCAAAATTATGTTATGTTGTCTATAATATCTTCATGTATAGTGATTATATGAAAACCAATAAACTGGATTGGTTTTCAATCTATAGTAAGACCTATGCTCAGATATTGAAGTAGGGGAAGTTATGAATGGTTATGAATAAGTGTCCCATATTCAACATGGTCACATCATTGATAAGTAGGTACTTACCACCACTCAAAGTATACATGGAATGGCTTTGTCCGGATTCAAGGTATGAAGACTCTATCCTTATAAGTGAAAGAAAGTGGAAGATGGCATAGAGTCCTAAGATGGCGATATAGTCGTTGAAAGAAGTAGTTAGAGCATTTAATATATTTTTAGGGAATCTAGGGTTTTCCTTCATAATAAATATCATGACTCATCACCTTCAAAAAAATATTATCCTCTAGCATGTTATTTTACCAATGAGAAGATTTGGAATCGATTGGGACAAACGAAAGATAACTTGTCAATAGAGCACTACTGCTGATTTGATAAAAAAAGGTGGTGGCAGCTCAGTTAATGATCTAGGATGGCATGGTCACTCTCTCCTTACCCTTTTTCTATATATTTCATTTTTTGACACATTTTAACTATCTCTTAGTTTTTAGAAGAAAATTTCTCTAACTTTTGATAAGAAATTCTCTCTCAATTCTAGAAGAGTAGAGACTCTCATTTAATAAGGCTAGACTATATCAAAAATTTGTATGAAAGACCTCTTGAAGAAATAAAGAGTTTATTTACCTATCTCTCCCCTTTGAATTATGTGTAACAAAGATTTTTCATGATGGCATTGTGAAGGAAAATATTCCATGTTGATTGTCCTTCTTTCTTACTCATTTCTAGGTGTTTTCAAGTTAGTTACAGGTCTAAGTTAGTGTTATTTATGTCATCGATGCAAGCTCTTAGTGAGTCTTAGAAATCCTCTTTGAATTCATTCATTACTCATTTAACCTATTTTATGAAACACTTATGCAACTAACTAAGTTTTATAAGATTGTGTGAGCTAGAATTATCTTATGCTTCATCAATGTTTACTTCATGCATATGAGAGCCTCATTTAAATTTGGTGCATCACCTGGTTAATTTTATTAGGATCCCATTTCCCCCTTCCTAACCTATTTCCCAATGTAAACATTAATATATGTGATCCATCAAGATAAATTCATCCTTCTCTAGAGGTGTCTTAAAAATACCAATTACTATCCAAAACATTATAGAAATCATACACATATGACCCTCCACTTTGTGTAAGGGAATTACATTTGGAAATGATTAATTCTTATTTTAACATGGTAATTCAATCATTTTTAAGGACATATAGTTCATCCCCAAGGCCATAAACTTAGGGGACATGCATTATCATAGTGTTTATTACAATTTTGAGGGAACCAAGGATCTTGATGATTATGATACCATGTCCCATATTATTTAGCTCACTTTAGATATCCTACCAATCCAAGATGTAGGTATCCACAAATTCATATTAAAATGAGAGGTCATGCCATGCACTGAACTAGTATATGGCATCTTTGGGATGTCAAAATGTGAGGATGGATTGCTCAAATCCATAAACCAAGGGCTTTTTACTACCTTCATTTTAAGGCCAAGTTTTGAAAAATATTATGACCTACCCCTACCATAGTTGTAATACAAAAAGAACATTATTGACTGGTATGAGGTACACAAGCCATAAATTATCTTAGATTTATGGGTAACAAACCAAACTAGACTCTTCATGGATGAATAAGGGAATATACCCATTTCCTAGTTTAGAAAGGGAATCAAGATTGGCCTCACATTGATAAATAGAATATTTGACAATGCTCATATTGTGTATGTAGATATAAAATCTATCCCACTATTTAAAATAATTCTAGAAGATTAATAAATCACCTTACTTGGGGATATCACTAGCAGTAACTTGATTTTAGCTATGCATGATACATGCTAGAATGAGGCTCTATTATATATGATGAAATATTTATTAGATGTTATATGTGTAACTACAAAATTGGGACCAAATACATGGACTCCCGAGCAAGATGAATTTATGCCACAAACATATTTTGCAATGCATATTCATTTATTTAGGCACCATATCAAAATAATTTTACAAGATTTTTACCACTATTTATAAAAATATCACTAAATGTGACATGCCAATGGTCCCTTATATAAGTTAGAATGACATTGAGATACATGGGTAGCTTTTGGATCTACCATGATTGCATGGTTATCCAAGTAGAAGGGGTAATGATAGCTCCACTCATGTAACCAATATATGTACCAATGAAATTAGTAGAGGATGGGATGTCTTATAAAATCCTTCATGGAGTTGATGGTGCATTTTATAGGAATAAAAAGATACACCCCCATAAGGCTCTTTATAAGTTGGGAAGATCCAAGATAATGAAATGGCAGGACATTATAGTGGATGGAAGGCATAAGGACTCTTACCTATTACCCAAGTATGACTTTAGCATGTGGGATCTAAACCAAGTCATTTACAAGCACCTCTTAAAGTCCAAAAGGGATGTAACTATGGAATATAAACACCAAGATGAGGTATATGAATGGATATAATTAGATGCAATGAATGATTAGGTTCTCCTAAGAAATGTTGCAAGGAAGAATATAGTGCTTGAAATGAGGCTTAACCAAGAAAGAAGGAAATAAGACATAGTAAAGCCTCAACTCTCACCAACTCATGTGATCATATTCAATGAAGAATATGAGAAGAAAGAAGAGGAGGAAGAAGAAGATAACATACCTCTTATCACAAATAGGCCCTCTAGGCCTCCACTTCAGGCTACTCCAAGTGGAAAAGACATGTCTCTGAACTCTAAACAAGGAGAGTCAAGCATCCAACCTAGACCTTGACAAGGGCCTATAATAATATTTGTAGATACTATGAAAGGTCACATAAAACACTTGGGCCAACTTGATCCTAATTTCATTGATCTTAAGGAATAACATCAAATAATTGAAGTCTCAATGGAAGGACTATATGTACTACCTATGAGGACTATTGAAAAGGTTTATATAAGGAAGAGGTCCCCTAGGACTATAATGAGAAGAGAAATTTCCCCTTTATCGTATTACAAATATCCATATGTAAATAATACACCATTTTATTCTTTCCAAGTCATTGGTATATTTACAACTTCTCTTACTTATACTATTACTCAAAATCCCATGTTCACATCCCCCACCATTGCTTCCTTTATGGGAACCATTCCCTAATTTACCTCCTATGCTACCATCAAATTTCTACCTCCATTAAGCTCCCAAATCACTATTGATAGCTAGGATATGGGGTCTACTCCTTCCAAGGTAGCCACTATAATTTCATCACTCACCTTAGGTTCCCTTTTACCCACCAAGCCATTAAAACCCATTCTAAAGTCATTCACCTAGTAGAATCCACTTTGCCTCACCATAGTATCCAAAATGATTAGGCATTAAACATTACCCTCATTTGTGCTCAATATGAGCCATGTCAAGTCCTTATTTGAAGCACTTGGTCAATTAGACCCAACCAATTTATATATCCCATTTATAGCCCTAGCTTCTTCTTCTTCTTAGGTACTACCATTACAACAACCTCCCACACATCTAAAAACTATAGCCACCCCAAATTAGGTGACGAAAATGATGTAAATAATAAGTCAAGGGAGGACTCAGGTAATCTAAAATCTAACCCAAATTGGGAGTTTGGCCCCACTATTAGCACCATGAAGAGGGTAGTTCAAAGATAAGTGGAGTATCCACAATCAATCTTGACTATGATATATGAGAGTGAATATCCATGCTTCACTCTGACTAAGAAGAGGAAGGCCAAATATAGAGAGGTACAAGAGTATTCATAAGATTTTGTATCTTCATTACAATCACCATAATAATATACTATTGCCTTGATGAAGGGGATACAACAAGAGTTGAAGAGGTTGAAGGAATAAGCACTACCAACAGTGCCAGACAATACTCTAATTTCAATAATCAATGTCTTTAACTTGTACAATGTTATGAATAAAAGGTAAGAAGATAGGATGAAACAAGACAAAGGGGTCATTAAACTTAACGAAAGTCTTTTCCTCTATGACACCAAGTTATCAAACTTGGTTAGAGTGGAAAGAAGCAATAAGTTTAATGACCTAAAAGTCTTGCCTCTTGAAGACATTTCTCATGCATTGACCATCCTCATGAATAGGAAGAAGATTTTGAGGACATGTTTGGATCAACTCAAGCATGCAAATACATCCATTGAGAAAATTTAATTTAAGATATCCCACTTACTAAAGGATGTCATGATCACTAGAGGGACCAAGCCTCATGGATCTTTCATGGAAAATCAAGAGTTTAGGTCACAAATGAAGGTATTCATTGCATAATTCTAGTAAGATGTATTTAGTGCTAAGATGGATGTTGAGGTGATAGACATTGTGGCATTTTACAATTAGAGGCTATATAAAGTAGAGGCAACTGAGGAAATACTAAGGTCCATACTTAAGGAGCACAACAAGCTAATCTAAGACATGCCTGATTTATTTAGACCCATGATCCTAGAATTTTCTCAAACTAACCAAGATTACCAAGCCTTTGTAGAGGTATGAACCAAAGAAGAAGCAAAAAAATAAGTATAAGTAATAACAATAACAATATAAAC
Organism: Torreya grandis; assembly: GCA_037957365.1. Classification (NCBI taxonomy): domain Eukaryota; kingdom Viridiplantae; phylum Streptophyta; class Pinopsida; order Cupressales; family Taxaceae; genus Torreya; species Torreya grandis. The sequence continues at coordinate 181,005 of JARHVA010005929.1, forward strand.
AAGCATCTCAATAGCCTCAGGCACCTTAGGAATATTCCAACATGTTTTAATAATTTAAATTCAAGATATTCTATTGTGTATGGCATTTTAGGCCACTTGGTTTTATATTGGCCACCTTTTTTGGGCCCACTCAAACTTGTATTAGGATTTTTTAAGCCTTTAAATAGGGGTTTTCCCCTCACTTGTAATTAGAAACAATTATTTGTAATAACTAATACAATAAATCCAAAGAATTCACAACTTTGTCTGTAGTGCTTAATTTTCTATTTTTGTAGTTATTATTCCTCATGCTTTCAGATGTTTGATTATTTATTTTCTACAAATTGATTTGGAATTTACATTTTATACATGCATATGTTAGTTTTATATTAACGCTAGGATGACTAATATGTTAATATATTTTCTCTATTTTCATCTCTTTTACTACTAGATGTGCTTATGCAATTAACTTTGAGTGAGTTATCTTATGTAATATATGTTGTTAGACACATGCATTTCCCTTCCTTAGAAGATTAAAATTCATATATTTATCTTTGAACATTATGCTATGGTTAGTAGGTGTTGGTTTCATGTATTTTTCCTCAATAGTTAGAATAATTGGCATCTTTAGTCATCTCAAGCACAATCTCTTTTTTTCCCTACACTACTCACTCCTAGATCTACCCATGAATCACTTTAGTTTAGATCATGCTATAAATATCCACTATTTGTTTGTATTTTGGGTAGTAATGGAAAATATTAAGATAATTCACAAGGGTTAGCAATAAAATTTTCACTACATAAACATCTATTGTCCTTATAGTATGGTCTACTTGTAGACTTTCAAAATGGTGACCATATCTCTACTAGTTGTGTTATTCCTAGGATTGGTTGTATAAATAACACAAGCCCCAAGTCATTCTAGGAATGAAAATTGAGTTTCTCACTTTCCCCTTGTTACTTAGTGACATAGGGAGCACAATACGTTCATCAAAAAGATGCAAGAGTGAATTTTTTATACAAAGGGAAATAAAATTGATCTATTAATCAATCCTAGCTCAAAGAAGATAAATCTTACTTACACTTCTGATTGTTGATACATTAGATATTTAGGGTCATGACCAAGATGGATATGATATAACTAACCAAGTGATATATTACCATAATAAAATCACTAGGGAAGGTTACAAAGCCTCTAATAGAGAAAAAATATACAATAACCCTAGTTAGGTCCTATGTTTTCATATTCACAAATGTATAATGACAAGTAAAGTGAAAGACTAATGTAGTGCTCACCAAAGTTTGTGGCACAAATGAGGGTTAGTAGACATAAAATTAAACATGAATAAGAGAATCCTAATTAATATATGTATTAGTAAGACCCTAATACATGGAGATATAAATATATTCAAAATCCATTACTTATGCTAATTTTATCTACTAAAATATATGAGTAAAGTTAGAGATACTTACAGTGAAGATGAACCTGTTGAGACTCAATCTCTCCCTTACCCAAAGGTGTTTCACAAGAGTTTTTTTTGGTTTGTAAGGATCACTAAAAAATGCCAAAACATCCAATAATTTTTTGCAAGACAAGACTCTTATAAAAGTGTAGACCCTAAGCTATATATCCTCAAGTAGAATGGTGGAAGAGAATATTATAAAGAAACACAAATGAATAATTAACTCTTGTTATCTCTATAAGAAATTATAAAATAAATGTGTGTATATAGTTGAATCTAACCCTAAACCTTTTTAAAAGTGTAGCCAATAGGTTCAACCCAATTAACTCTACATCATTATTAATAAAATAAAATTAGGTCTTTGTCTAGGTCATACAGGGGCTGACATAGACCCTAAATAAGTTTTTTCAATAAGAGTACATGGTTAATGGGTTTGGCATTATAACATAAACCATTAGAAATGGTTTTAGGCTTAGGAAGGGGATAATAAAAGTGGAAAATGACTAGATGAGGGTTTAAAATAAGAGGTAAATCTTAGGGAAGTGGTTTTAGGTGATGGTTGTGTAAATAAAAATTGGTAGTATAGGGAAAATAATATTTCAAAACACCAATGGTCTACCCACCCCTTTCCTAGTGTACCCCTTAGGGTGTACACTTGGAGAGATTAAGACTCAATAGGTTTCAACAATAGAGAAATCATCATTAGTTGACAAGGTTTGAAAATATTATGTGTATACATATGCTCTACTTAAATCTCATCACGTGTCACTCAGGTACAATAGGGGATGGTGCTTCAAGAAAAGAACATAGAAGCACACAAATCTAAAGCTAAAAATTATAGTATTTTAAAGCATAAAATAACTGAAAGTAAATGATTAAAATGGAAATAAACAAAAATAAAAGCTATGCATGTATACCTTGACTTGCCTTTATTGATGAATGGTTGTTTGTTGCATTTGTAGTTTTGATTACAGAGGAACAATGTATGCTTTTTAAAAACCCAAGGATACAAACCTAAAATGTAAAAATAAGCAAATGTAGGAAAGTATAGATAACTGACGTGATATAGATGAGACATTATTAGAAATTTTGGAAGATGGGGTGAAAAATTCTAAGTTAGGACCAAATGACCAAGTCTAAAAGTAAATTAGGTAATTAAAAATCCAAGTCTACTAAATACTAAAAGCCTTAAACAAGTAAACCTTAAGTAAGAAAGGAAAGATCATCAAATCAAACCAAGGATACATGTTAAAAATGGTAATACAACATCAATGTGAAAGTAGTAATAATCCTTACTTAAATAAAGATGAAAAATCAAAATGGTAAATTAATATGCATGAGTGAATAGTAATAATACTTACTTAGTCATCAATGGAAAAAGTGCATGAAAGGGAAAACAACATTGGTGGATGAGAAGTAACAACCCAACCTCACTCAATAATGGAAAAATTACATTAAATTAGAAATAGATGAAATTATCAAAAAAAAAGGAAGTAAAACAATGAAAAAATGGTAAAATAAAGCAGGAAAATTCTATAAATGTAAAATCCATGGTATAAATAAAGTAATCCCTAGTCACTCAGACATGTTTTGTTCTAAAGATAGATAAAAAATGAAACAAAGTAGTGCTAGCATGTTTTTAAGAAATGAATAAGAGGCAATATAATATAATTAGAAAAATAGATTTAGAATCACACTTGCATGTCAATGGGGGGACAAGAAATGGGTGGAGGGGCAAATGAAGGAAAAATCAAGGTAGAGAAACTCTTTATTGAAGTCAAGACACTAAAATTAGGTTTGTCACAATAAGAGGACTTTTGACATTAAGGAATCTAAAGAAATTTTACTAGCCACACAAATCTTAGGTTAAAACATTAAGTATGAATATCATCCCATGAAGTCTATATGCATGAAAATTAATATAGACCTATCTCCTCACAAATTTTTCCTTGTTCCTCAGGACCCATTATGAAGCCATCAGTATACTATGAAGATTAGGTACTTGCATGAGAAAGTAGTTAACACCATATAGTTTTTTGAATTCTCCTATTCCAATCTAGTGGCCTACCACACCCTAATGGACCTCTGCTCTATCATGAGGCCAAATATGGAGTTTGAGCTTAGATTAGAGATAGAAGATGTGTTTTTAATCACATCTTTTGGTGTGGTTTTAAAATTTGAATTTGTATGTTGCCTTATATATCATTGCATTTTATTTAAAATTATTTGTATTTTAATTTTTTTGATGGATTTTTCTACTCCTTATCTATATGAATTTAGAGAACAAAACATAGGTGTTAAATATGACTATCATTTGAAAATTTAGACTTGGTTTCTAAGGAAGATAACTTAGAGAGCATGGTGTCTAAGAGTATTGTTAATTTAGGTGGAATAAAAGTGTTATATTGACTTTGAACTTAGTTTATCTAGATTGGAATGAAAGGAAAGGAAATAAAGAGGAATGAAACATGAATCAATTTGAATGATTTCAAATCACAAAAAATGTGATAAATATTAAAAAGGGATATAATTTTAGTGAAGCATGATTCCTTATCATAAGAATGAGGGAAGCATAAGAAAACATGATGACATATTATTATTATGTAAATTTTATCTACAAAAGAAATTAAAAACTAAATTTGAGAAAAAGGGATCATATACTTGTAACCACTACGCACACATTATAGAAAAGGAATACTTAATTAATTAAATATGGTGATTTAATGAGAATGTCCTAGACTTATCCATGGTATTACACTAAAAATAATAAAAGACAAACCTAAGAGGGTGAATAAATAATGAGTAAGATGGTATTTTATGAGGAAGGCTAGGTCCTATCCATGGTATTACAATGTAACTCACAAAAGAGATACATAAGAGGTGTAAAAAATGATTGTAAAGTAAGGAAATAATGAAAAAAAAATCATGAGGAAGATGGGGTCATATCCATGTTTTAAAAATGAAAATCATGATAAAAGAGAAATAAAAAGACCAAAGAGAATGATCTATGGCTTGGGGAAAGAGAAATGGATACATAGGGTGAGAACCATGTAGATATCCTAAAAAAAGTGTTAGAGGGATATCATATAAAAATCATGAAAAGAAGGGAAAGATCTAAGAAAAATACTTCCTTAAAAATTGTGAATTGGTGGGCTCTTTGAAAACATGGCCTTAATTATTTTTAAGGTGATAGGTGATAGGACCAAGGATGTATTTGACTAAATAAGGGTCCCACTATTTTTGGGCATATTTACCCTCTTTATCATGAGTGTATTCCAATTTAAGGACAATATCACCAAATTGAAATTGTGGAATTTAACCCTTTTATTTAGTTGTTTGGAATTGCAAGCCCTATATTGGTGGCTATTTTGTAGATCAAAAATATGGTGTTGATCAAGAAGATAAAGATCTATTGAGCATTGTTCCTATTGTTGAAGTTTGACATTAACATTATCACTGCTGTCAAAGTTTCTTAAGAAAAGTGTTCATAAGGTTATTGAAGAATGTTCTTGTTTAATAACATCATTGAGAAGTATGACATTATCTAAGGACCATGTAATACATGTGAAAGTGGTAAAAAATCATAAATAAGTGTTTCAATGTTAGTTTTTAAGTTTCAAGAGCTTGATAAGCCTAATCAATGACACTGATCATTACATAAAGAGACCTTGTAAGAAGATATGAGCTTGGTTGATGGTGATATGGATGAAAAGAGGCATAGTAGGTTTTATAATATTGTTTGAGAATGATTATGAAGCTTTGGAGTACTCAAGTGAATCTCAGGGTAAACTTACAGGGTTAAGACTATAGACCTAGTATGCAACTAGACCACCTATAAATATTGCTTGGCCTAATAAGGCAACATGAACTATTGAAAAGACACATGAAGAATGTTTGAAATTATTTACATATTATATATGTTGTATGAGAATGTATATGAGGTGGAGAGTACATTTAAAGATACTTGAAGGCTAATTTTAAGGCCTAATGTAATTTGCAGTTTAAGGCCTAAAGAGTAAAGAGAGAGATGGTGACCAAATGGGGTATCAAGATAAGTTTCCAAGGTAAGAATAAGTTTGTGAGAATTTTTAGTGGTATGATATGTTATCCCAAGTTTGTTTACCAAGTATAAGGTCCAAGTTTTGAAGAAAAGGAATGAGAAGCTATTTTGAGGTTTTTGGAGTGCACATAATGAAGGGTTCTGAACCCGATAAGAACTTTAAATTATTCATTGGCACATGTAACCTTTGAATGGGAACCTAAGATACTAAGTAGAGATGGGTAAGGGTCATATCTAATATATACATTCGTTAGTTTTATAAATTAGGGGTAATCCTTTATGAATAATCATTAACCTAAAAAATAGTGTTAACCTACTTTAAAACCCTAACAATGACCCAATGTGAAAGATATTATTCTAAAGTAATTAGAATGTTTTGTTATGGATATTTAAGTGATTGGATCATATATATATATATATATATATATATATATATATATATATATATATATATATATATATATATATATATATATTTCAAGCACCTATATGTGTGATTGCTTTTTCAGGTGATTGAGTGGACCCTATAGGAAAGGCCTTATTTCTTAGAGATTTGATATAGTAGTTAGAGTTGACCAAGTCAACATTGACAAATGGATGAATGTTGAATATTGAGAATTTTTATTTATAAAAATTTTTGGTTTATGATAATATTATATCCCTAAGTGGTGATAAAATGGTACTACAAGTTGACCTATCGCTAACAAATCTAATGGTGAAGATAGTAAGAAAACCAGCCACAAGTGAGAAGTTGATTAGGGATGTGCTATCATGAATTAGGGATAAATCCAAGTGCATGAATATGTTATTAAATACATGTATTAAATTTTCATGTTATATATTTTTTTTGAATATCATTATATATGATGAAAATTTTGTTCATAAGTTGACCTGTCTAGTTCAGAAGAGACAGTGAGATACAAGACTTAGATTGATCTACAAGACTAATATTACCATTTGAACATATATATATATATATATATATATATATATATATATATATATATATATATATATTTGAGAGTATTATAATGAACTCATAGGATAATATAAATACATTTTTAATCTTTGAAAGTGGTTCTACAAGTGTTTTAGGTCTTTGTTTCCATGATCGTGTTTTGAAGCTAGTTGGCAGTTCTGAGTGGGCTACTTGTAGAAGAGAGTTTGAGTCCTTTTTACATGTGTAATAAAGAATAATTAAATTGGTGTATTTATGTAGGTATTAAAGGTTATATTTATATTATTTTTTCTATGTTTTTTTGGCAAGATTGTATTTTTTCTTTAGTTGTTCAATACAGTTTTTTTGGGTATGCATAGGCCTAATTGTGAATAGTGCTTATGACATGCTTCAAGTGGTGGTTGGAGATAAAAGGTGTCATGTAAATAATGTGAGATTGGTATGGTTATATTTAAGTTTAATATTATATTTCAATTCCATGTAATAATTCTTAGAGTGTTCCAAGGTGTTCAAAGGATAACATGTGCTAATGAAGGCCTAATTAAATTAGGCCTCCATAAAGCCTAAAAGGGATTTTGGTCATATATACCATGACCAAATTTATTTAATTTTTAATTAATGTTTTTTTCATTTAATAATTCTTATATTTTTATAAATATAAATTTTCAAGCATGTATGTTCAACCAAGGAGTGTATGAGCAAGAACCTAGTATATGAACAAGGTAAAATAGGACTAATTATCTAGTTAGAGATTGAGTGAGTTGAAGCAAATGAGATATAAATTCAAAAAGATAAATGAGGTATTTAAGACAATCAATAGGCTTAAAATAAACCATAATGAATATATAATTTGGGAACTATACATTATTATCAAGGCCATATGACCTAACGAAGTCAAGAAGAGGGCTAATTGAGTGATGAAGGATATAAACCAATTCAAGAAAGATAAGAGTGTGTGAAGAGATAAAAAAAGATATAATCATATATTTTATGAGTAATAAAGTGTTATAAATGTGATAAAGGGTTTGAATATATAATTGGGGAACTATACATTATTATCAAGGCCATATGACCTAACCAAGTCAAGAAGAGGGCTAATTGAGTGAAGAAGGATAGAAACCAATTCAAGAAACATAAGAGTGTGTGAAGAGATAAAAAAAAGATATAATCATATATTGTATGAGTAATAAAGTGTTATAAATGTGATAAATGGTTTGATGTGGATTAGTTGATGTTGAGTCATCTAGGGGGTTGGTGCCTTCTTTCAAGTGGGTGTGTGCTAAAGGCTAGCTGAGTTGGTGCTTAGCTAGTTAGGGTTGGTGCTCCAAGTGAAGTTGGTGATTAAATAAATATTTATGTTTGTATTATAGGAATATAATCCATTTTCATCATTAGTGGGACTTATTCCCCTTGAGTATTTCCCACTCAAATAAGTGTTCTATGTGTTATGTTTTTGTTTCATGCTCATCGATCTTAATGTGTTGCTAGTTCACTCTATTGTTTTGATAGTTCATGAATGATAAAGTAAATTTGAATTTTTTTTAAAGGTTTATTCACCCCATATTATTCATTTTTCTTCCAATAATTATTATCAAAGCTTGGTCCTCTTAGACAAGTCTAATAGCTTGAAGGTGATCCTAAAAAGCACAAGATGTCTCGTGATCAATAGGAAGAAGACAACATGTATGATGAAAAAGTATTATATGATATTAAAGAAGGATATTATATATTATACCTTTAAATTGGTCTCATAATTACTATTTATGATTTGAAACATCAAAGTAATACTATAAAGGACCTTAGGAGTCAATTAGAAGAAGTTAACATAAGGTATAAGTCAAAGGTAGTTGGGTATGACCAATTGAAGATAGAGATAGATTAATTCAAGGTTAATAATAAAAAAATCATATAAAAAATGAGAAAATTTGATATAAAGAGTGATAAGTTAGAAAAATCAAGATTACCAACCTCAAAATACTAATCAGGCAACCCAATGCAATAAAGCAAAAGTCATCAAAGAATCATGGTAAGTATAGAAATGTTATTTTCTACATTTTTGACAATATAAGACACATTGATATATTATTATCTAAAATATTTTAAAGGTCCACAAGATTTGACATGACATATTAAGATCCTAGAATTCATAATAAGGATCAAACATTGTTATGGAAGCCAAAGTAATCTAGGATGGATCAGATTAAGCTCAAAAAGTAAGATGGACTATTTGCCAAGGAAGAATAGAAGACTAAAGAGGACTCTATACTAGCTAAAACTGCCTTTCACATTCAATATAAAGGCATGAAATTCTATATAGATAGTGATTTCTCAAAACACATGATAGGAGATAGAAACAAGTTCATATCTTCAAAAAAGAATGCTACAGGAACAATGAGGTTTGGAGACAACACAACCACTAATATAGTTGTAAAGGGTATCTCAAGCTTGGAAAATGGAAAGATAAAGACACAAAATGTGTTTTATGTGGAAGGTTTGAAACATAACCTACTTAGTGTAAGTCAAATATGCAATCAACGACACAAATTGACCTTTCATGATAGAGGGTGTGAGATAAGGAGAGCCAAATCAAGTAGGCTAATTACCAATGCCAAGAGGACTGAGAATAAACTATATGTATTGAATGATATCAAGAAGGATATATGATTCATGAGTAAGATATATGAAATTTGGTTATGGAACATAAGGTTAGGTCACCTAAAATTTGACAACCTGGTCAAGATTAGGATAAAAATGTCTATGAATAACATGCCTAAGATCACCAAACCTACAAACATATTGTGAAAGGCTTGCCAACATGGTAAACATATAAGAATAAGGTTCAAGTCCAAGGAGTAATCTACTACAATAACCTTATATCTAATACACATTAATCTCTATGGGCCTATAATAATTCAAATCATTCAAGGAGATAGCTACTTTATGTTACTCATAAATGATTACATAATAATGACTTGGGTTGCATTCTTGAAATAAAAATTAGAAGCTCTTGACAAGTTCAAAGCATTTAAGGATGTTGTTGAAAATTAGAAGAATAGGAATATCAAGTGCCTAAGATATGATAGAGGAGGAGATTTTTGGTCTAATGAGTTTGATGATGTATGTGAGGTTAACGGAATAAGGAGAAAATTATAAGTAGCTAGGACACCTTAGAAAAATGGGGTATTGGAAAGGAAGAATAGGATAGTTAAAAAGATGGATATAATTATTCTAAATGAATCTATATTATCTGATGGATATTGGAGAGAGTTAGTAAGCACTATTGTCTACATTTTTAATAGAGGATAAATAAGGACTAATGATAAGAAGACTCATTATGAACTATGAAAGGGTAGAATTGCCAATGTAAAACATATTAGAGTGTTTGGGACCAAATGTTTCATAAAAATAGATGATGAAGACTTGGGTAAGTTTGATTCTAGATCTAATGAAGGCATATTCTTAGGATACTCATTAATGAGCTCAGCCTATGGATGTTATAACAAGAGACTACAAAATATAGTGGAAAGCAATAATGTAAATATTGATGAGACAAGGAAATCTCACTCACAATCAAATAATACTTTAAAAATTCAAGAATTTAAGAATGAAGAGGATAATATAGAGGTTGATGAGGAATAAGAAGTTTAAGAGAGATAGGATTCAAAATAACCCTCAAGATATATTCAAAGAGATCACCCTAAATCTCAAATCATTGGCAACAAGAATGCATGTATGTAAACAAGGAAAAGATTGATAAGTAGTCTAAATCAAGAGGATGTTTCTCTATTATCCAAGATTAAACCTAAGAGTCTTATAGAATCAAACAAAGACAAATTTTGGATATGTGCTATGAATGAGGATTTAGACTAAATAGAGAAGAATGAGACTTGGGATCTAGTTCCTAGGCCTAAAGACAAGAATGCCATTAACATAAAATGGGTGTTTATAAACAAATTGAATGAAAATGGATAATCCACTAAGAACAAGGCCAAATTAGTATGCAAGGGATATACATAAATTTAAGGGATAGACTTTGAAGATACCTTTGTACTAGTAGAAATATTAGAGGCCATTAGACTATTTATAGCATAAATATGATTCAATTTATACCAAATGGATGTCAAATCTGCCTTTTTGAATGGGAATTTGGAAGATGAAGTGTACATTAAGAAACCTAAAGAGTTCTCACTATAATATGACAAAGGCTATGTTTTTAGGGTGAAAAAGGCTCTCTATGGTCTAGAGAAAGCGCCTAGAGCTTGGTATGCTAGATTGGACAATAATTTGTTAGATCAAGGATTCAAAAGAGGATTTACATATAGTAATATATATGTCAAAATAAAATAAGACCATCATTTTATTGTAGTTATCTATGTGGATGAAATCATATTTGGTGGAAATAATGAGAACATGACCAAATAATTTGTAGAGGTGATGAAGAAAAAGTTTTAGATGTCCATGCTAGGAGAACTATCATTATTTTTTGGGTTACAAATCACTCAATCTAAAAAAGGTATATTCATCTCACAAGACAAATACATATTAGAGATGTTGGAGAAATTTGAGATTGAAGATTTCAAGGTAGTTAGTACACCCATGATCATAGGATATAAGTTGAGAAATGAAGATGAGTCTCCAAAGGTTAATCAAACGTCATATCGGTAAATGATTGGATGTTTATTATACACCACTACCTCTCAACCTGACATCATGAAAGTAGTAGGTCTTGTGGGAAAGTTTCAATTAGATCTAAATGAGAATCATTTGCAATAAGTCAAAAGGATACTCAGGTATCTCAAGGGGACTATGAATTATGGATTGTGGTATATAAAAAGCAAGGAGTTCAATTTGATAGCCTACATAGATGAAGATTAGGTAGGAAGCATAAATTATAGGAAGAATACCAATAGAGGAGCCTTATTTCTAGGTGGGTACCTAGTTTTATGGATTAAAAAACACAACCATTGGTAACTTTGTCTAGTTGTGAGGTTGATTACATTGCCACATCTTCATGTTGCACTCAGGTCTTATGGATGAGAAAAAACCTAAAAGACTATAAGGTGGAGTATGATGGTCCTAGCCCTATTTATTATGACAATATAAGTTCTATAAACATCTCAAATAACTATATAATGAACTGAAGGATAAAACACATTCCCATCAGGTATCATTTCCTAAGAGAGAAAGTAAGTGAAAAAAGCGTCAAATTTGAATATGTTTCTACATAGGATCGGATTGTAGACATCTTGACCAAACTACTTCTAAAGGTAACTTTTAAACATCTAAGACAAGAGTTAGGTGTAATTATTTCCCCTTAAAATAATTAAAAAAGTAAATAACTTAGGGGGAGCTAATCATTCTCATTAGATCCAAGAATAGGTGATTTTTTCCAATAAGGTATGCATAGAGATATAGAAGCATGTTTTAATTATTTATTATAAACTCATAAGTCATGTACGTTGAGTATTTTTTTTGCAAGGAATGTGATTCAAGGAGTTACAAGCATCACTTTATCATTTATGTCAAAGGGGGAGGAATAATAGAATGGGGAGATAAGAATGATTAGTATATAGTATGTTTTTCCATCAATGACAAAGGGAGAGATTATGGAGCATTGTTCATATTGTTAAAGTTTGGCAATAATGTTGTCATTGATGTCAAAGGTTCTTAAGAAAGGTGTTCAAAAAGTTAGTAAAGAATCGTATTGCTTGATATAATTGAGAAGTATGACACTATTTAAGTATATGTAAGACATAGATCAAGGTATAAGAGCATCATGAAATGTTTCAAGGTCAGTTGTCAAGTTTCAAGAGCTTTAGAAGCCTAGTTAATGACACTAGTCATTGCATAAAGAGACCTTATAAGAAGATATGAGCTTAGTGGACTAGTGAAATGGATGAACAGAGGCATAATAATATGTATAATATTATTTGAGAATGTTTATGAGACTTTGGATCACTCAAGTGAGTCTCAAGGTAAGCCTACAAGGGTAAGACTTAAAGACCTAGTATGCAACTAGACCACCTCTACATACTACTTGGCCTAATAAGGAAACATGAGTTTTTGACAAGACATTAAGAATTATTGACATTTTTTTAGTATGATATATGTTTTATGAGAATGTATATGAGGTTTAAAACACATGGAAAGAGACTTTAAGGTTAGTTTCAAGGCCTAATGTGACTTGCAGGTCAAGGCCTAAAGAATAAAGAGAGAGATGGTGACCAGATGTGGTATCAAGATTAGTTTCCAAGGAAATAATGAGAATTTCAGAATTTTAAATGGTGTGATAGGTTTTACTAGGTGTTTTTACCAATTTTGAGTTTAAATTTTTCCATAAAAGGTATGAAAAGTGTTTTTGAGGTTTCTTGAGTGCACAGAATGAAGGGTTCTCAACCTAAGAATAGCTTTCAAGTATTCATTGGCATGTTTAACATATGAATGGTAACCTAAGATATTTATTATATATGGGTAAGGGTATTATATAATATCTTCAGGCATTATTTTTGGAAATGAGGGGTAATCCTTTATGAACAATCATTAACACCAAAAATAGTGTTAAACCTCTCTGAAACCCTAACTATGACCCGATGTATAATATATTATTATAAAGTGATTTTAATGGTTTGGTATGGATATTTAAGTTATTTTATCATGTATCCAACTCTTTCAGGGACCTCCAAGTGTGATGGGTTTGTTAGGTGAGTGAGTGGATAGGAAAAGCCTTGTTTCTTAGAGATTTAATGTAATAGTAATATTTGACCAAGTCAAAATTACCAAATGGATTAAGGTTGAATATTAATAATTTTATTTAATTAAAATTATAATTTTTTATTATATTATATCCCTCATAGGTGCTAAATTGGTCATCCAAGTTGACTAGTCGCTAACAGACCTAATGGTGCAGATAATGAGAAAACTAGGCAGAAGTGAGAAGTTGATTAGGGATGTGATATCATGGATTAGAGATAAATCCAAGTGTATTTATATTTTTTAAATAAACAAATTACATGTTAATTTTAAATATTTGTTTTTAATATCATTTTATATGATGAAAATGTTGCTCATAAGTTGACCTGTCTAGTTTAGAAGAGACAATGAGATATAAGACTATTAGATTGGTCTACAAGACCAATATTACCATTTGAACATATTATATATCTATCTAAGAGTATTATAATGAAATAATAGGATCATATAAATCAATTTTAAATATTTTAAATTTGTTTTACATGTGTTTTAGGTCTTTGTTTCAATGACTATGTTTCGAGGTTAGTTGGTAGTTCTGAGTAGGCTATTTGTAAAAGAGGGTTTGAGTCCTTTTACACTATGTAATGAAGTATAATTAACTATTTTAATTTGTTTAGGTATTTAAGTTTATATTAATAAGGTTTTTATCCATGGTTTTTTGACATTATTGTGTTTTGGGTTTAGTTGTTTAAGATAGATTTTTTGGGTATGCACAAGCCTAATTGTGAACAGTTCTTATGGCATGATTCAAGTGGTGGTTGGAGCTAAAAGGTGTCATGGACTTAATATAAGTTTTTTAGGTGTCTATTTAAGTGTAATATTATATTTTAATACCATGTAAGAAGTATAGGAGTGTTCTAAGGTGTTTAAAGGGTAACATGTGATAATGAAGGCCTAATTGAATTAGGTCTTCTTAAGGCCTAAAAGGGATTTTGGTCCTATATAATATGAAAAACATTTTTAAATGTTTTATTAATGTTTTTTGACTTTAATAAGGCCTATTTTTTTAAATATAAATTATAAAGTGTGTATGGATGACCAAGGAGTGTATGAGCAAGAACCTAGTATAAGAACAAGGCCTAATAGGCCTAATAGTCTAGTTAGAGATTGAGAGAGTTGAAGTGAATGAGATAGAAATTTTAAGAGATGAAGAAGGTATTTTAGAAAATAAGGAGGATAAAAATAAACCATAATGAATATCTAAAATGGGAATTATATATGATTATCAAGGTCATATGACCTAACCAAGCCAAGAAGAGGGCTAATTGACCGAAAAAGGCTAGAGACCAATTTGAGAAAGATAGGAGTGTGTGAAGAGATGAAGAAAGAGATAATAATTTATTATATGATAAAAAAATTATTATGAAGGTAATAAATTGATTTATGTGGATGAGTTGGTGCTAAGTCATCTATGGTGTTGGTGCCTCCTTGCAAGTTGGTGCTTAGCTAGTTGGAGTTGGTGCTCCAAGTGAAGTTGGTGCTTCACTAAATATTTATGTTTATCTTATAAGACTGTAGTCCATTTGCATCATCATTGGTTTTTATTCCCCTTGAGGGTTTCCCACTCAAATAAGTGTTATATGTGTTATGATTTTATTTCATGCTAATGGCTCTTAATGTGTTTCTAGTTCACTCTATTATTTTTATAGTTCATGAATGATAAAGTAAAGTTGATAAAGTTTTAAAGACCAATTCACACCCCCCCCTCTTATTAATTATGATTTCAACAAGAGTTTGAAGGTGATATTCATGTAATTATTCATTAGGTATGATACCATGAATATATATATATATATATATATATATATATATATATATATATATATATATATAAAGAGAAGGAAGATCAACTTATAATGGGAAGATAGATTCAAAACCATAGACTAGAAAAAATGGTGTTTCCATAGTGGAAATGTGTATGATAGTGTGATAGGATCAAAGAGTGAGATATAGATGAATATGACAATCTATGCGAGTTTCATATAATTTCTTTCGATTAATTTTATTAAGAATTGTTTTAGTAGACTCAACTTGGCCATTATATTTTGGATGATTGGGCATGAAAAATTTATGATTGATTTTGAATTTGGCACAAATTTATTTGACATCCTTATTTTTAAAATTACACCATTATTAGAAATGATAGTATGAGGGGAACTAAAATTATAGATAATTTGATTAAGGATGAATTTAGAAATGGTGGTTTTGGTGACATTAATGAGAGGTATGGATTTTAACCATTTGGTAAAATACTCAGTAGCCATGATGATAAATACATGTCCATCCTATGATCTAGGTAGTTTGCTTATGAGATATAATAGCAACATTGAGAATGACTAGGGAGATTACATAGTTTGGAGCTTGACTAGAAGTGAATGGATTAGATCATCATGAAGCTAGCAGAGACTAAATTTTTTAGTAAACTCAATGGCATCCTTTTCAAGGGTAGGCCAAAATTAACCCATGTGTAGGCATTTGCATATTGTATTGTGTTCACTATAGTGACCACCATAAATTCCCCCATGTGCTTGTTCAAGGACAAGAGGAACCTATTATTTTATAACACAGTAAAGAAGGTTTCCTTTAATGTTGGGATAATAAAGGATGTTATATTAGAAGACATATTTAAAAGATCATTTGTGAATTCAAGTATTTTTGTGGGAAATCATGTTTGGAGGATAGGCTTGATGCTCAAAGAATTGAATGATGTCTTTGCACCATGGGCTATGTCAAATGGTGATAGCGTCATTATGGAAAATAAGTGAATCTAGTGGTTGAATGGAATATGGGGACTTTATTATTTGGATGATAAAGGTAGAATTAGTAATAACTTAGTGTAGATGAAAAAGATATGCTGAAGAAACAAGTGATCAGTGATAGAATTCTGATCTCAAATGATGGGATTAATGGTAAAATAAATGAATTATTTGGCAAAGGTAGTGGTTACTTGATGATAAGCAATAAGGTTTTCACTTTTGCATTGATATCACCATTAAACTATCAATACATAAGTTAGGAGTCACCCAAAGCATATAGATATGTGATATTTAAATAAAGTGACACTCTCATGCCCAAGATTAATTGTTCATATTTCACCATACTATTAGTAATGTCAAATGTAAGAAAAAATTCCAAAGGGATAATTATACCAAGTGACCTAGCGAGGATACAACCTACCCAACTCCTTAAAGACATTTGGCACCATCAAAATGAAAGTTCCAATTCTATTAATATAAATTGATGTTGATTTTAGGTAGCTCTTCGATGACTACTTTAGATTTAGTAGTATCGATAAGGATAGAGGATTCTTCTAGATTAATTGATTCAAGATCAACAGTGAAATTATGGAAGTAATATTTAAGATATATAGCTTGATTAAGACCTTAAATATATAGGATTTTATCATCTGTGAGACTACATTGATGGTGGTTGCTAGTAGGTATGGGAGATTTGATAAGTTAGTTAAAAATTATTTGTCCTTTGATAGATTTTTACATAATAATGTAGAGATAAAATTCTATTAGAAAGGCCATCCACTTGCCAGTTCTATCTCTAGGAAAAAACTAATTAGAGAAGAAGTTTTGGAGTGGATTAGAATGAATGATAGCATAAGTTATTTGATAAAGCATATAATGACAAAGATTTTTAGCTGAAAATTTTATAGAAAGGTAACCATTTTCTACTTTTTATAGCATTTTTCATAGTCAATGAGGCTTAAACTGATATAATAAATGACATATTTTTAGCTAGTATCATCTTATTGGGAAATTATTGCCCTAAATAATACATGAGTGGAAGAAGTATATAATATTAAAGGATAATTTTTAGAAGGTGGATGAAAGGTGGATGGATGAAGCAAAGATTCTTTCATATTGTCAAATGCTTTAAAAGAGGATCCATCCATTTGATATCATTACCTTTATTGTGAAGAGAGTTAATAGAATAGATATGGTAAGCCATTTCAAGGAAAAATCATCTTATTGCCTAAATATGGCCAAGGTAAGTGTAAATATCTAGAATGGAATGAGGGATAGGTATGTTGACAAAAATGTGGATATTAGTAGGATCAACATCAATACCATGAAGAAAGAATAGGAAACCTAGAAATTTTCTATTTTTAATGCCAAAGATACATCTATAGGGGTTTAGTCTAACTTTATATTTGATGAGATGATCAAAGATGATATCAAGATTAAAAAGATAAGTTTTTCATCTTTTAAACTTGGCAATGAGGTCATACACATATGTTTTCACAATCTTATAAATGAGGTCATGGAAAATGTGGGTAATAACCCATTGATAGGTAGCTCTAGAATATTTGAGGTTGAAGGGTATTTTAACATAATAATAGGTTCCCCATTCTATGGTGAGAGTTATCTTATGTTGATATTTGGGGAAATGTGAATTTGATTATAACCCAAAAAACCATCCATAAGGGATAAAATTTCATATTCATCAATGGAATCGATGATGGCATCTATGGAAGGTAAAGGGAATTTGTCCTTAGGAAAAACAAGATTAAGGTTATGAAAATAGATAAAAATGTGAATGACCATGGTTATTTTTTTATGAATAAGGACAATGTTTGAGATTCATTTAGAATAGTCCATAGGTTTGATAAATTTGGAATAGATAAGTTTAGTGATTTATGTATCATATAAATTGCAAACTTTGGGTGGAAATTTTGATTATTTTTGTCTCATGGATTTGGCATCAGGATAGGTGATGATGTTGTGCACCATGATGATAGGATCAATGCCAAACATGTAATCATAATACCAAGTGAAAGTATCATGATATTTATCAAATAATAAACTAAAGTTATCATGATCATTTGGTGTAAGTCTTTTAGATACTTTGATTGGTTAAGGGCATGATGGGGTACCATATTTGATTCTTTTAGTTTATTTGATAAGCATAGAATTTACATCTTGGAAATGATAAAGCTCATTAGGTAGAGAAGAAATGGGATTTGTTTTAGGATCAATGCTAGAGATGAAGTTGTTGAAACAAGGGGATTTTTTATTGAAATTCCCAATTTTATGATGTTTTTGAAGGAGTTGAGGTTCTCTGGCATGGATTAATTCAAGAATGAATTCATCCCTAGGAAAAGTGGGAAGAGGACCATAATACACCACATCCACTTTGAGATCAATAATTTTATTACCATAATGTTCATATTTAGTATGTAATTTTTGTATATCTTTTTCCTTGGCATTGAGTGTAGTCCCAAGAGTAGGTGGAATAGGTGAAGAATGTTGATTTGATTTTATTGATTTATTGTTAGTATTGTTTATGGGGAGAGGATAAGAAATAATTATTGGTTTGATAGGAGGTAACAAAGTGGATATTGATTAGTTTTGTCAAATCCACAACATGTCACAAGTTTGTTTAAGATGATCTTTGTTATAACCAAGTTGTTGGATGAGCCATAGAGATGTCACATTAATACCAAACCATTCATCTACTAATACTTTATAAACGAGGGTGGTATTAATGGATATTTTAATAAATAGGGATAGATAATCCTATATAAATATAATATCATTGTTGATCATGTCTTCTTTAAGGATTTGTATGGAGGGTTTTTAAGAAGGACAAATGGATTCAGTGGTGTGTACTTCAGTTGGTTAGGGCTCATAAGACTACCATTCCTATTCTAAGGAAGATGAATATTTAATTTATTGATTTTTTTGCATGAGGAACTTGAAATTATAAGGAGAGGTGTGAAATAACTCCATAAGATGGATTTTCAAGGCATGGAGTTGAGTTCTTCTAATAATTTCCAATGGGTTTTAGAAGAATACCCGACATAAGGCTTAGAAGGTAAAATAGGTTTAGGAGGAAGAGAACTAGTTGGGGGTTTGAAAGGAGGAGATTGTTTCTCATTGGTTTTCAAATCTAAGTAAATAATCACAATATCTTTGAGGAGTTAATATTCCAAATATGGTTTCTTAGGTTTTGTGACAGGATCTTTGTGAGCTAGTTTATGTTGATTAATTGAATTGATATATTGGGAATTGGTGTAGTATTGGTCATAGTTAGTGTTAATTACAAAAATATCCTTGTTGGATTTTTGAGTGTCATATGTGGAAAAATAATTTTGGTTTTTAGAATAATAAGCTTTGGTATCTTGTCATTTTCTAGAAGCATTAATGTAATCTTGAGAATGGAGTTAAATCATGGATTTGTGATTGAAGGAATCACCAAACATTTAGGACATAAAAAATTTTGTAAGCATTATAAATGTTTTATTGGAATTACCAATGTTAGAATGGAACAAAAAAAATTTATTAGGATCATACCATTTTGGAGGATTATTGGGATAAGTAAATGGTTTATACGGTGTTAAAAATTGTTTCATTTATTGCATAGTTAATGGCATATACAAAGGTTAGGGAAAATTTCCTATTATATAATTAGTTTAATTTTGAAAACATCATTTAATGAGTTTATTATTAGGTTTAAACTATTTCATTAAGAATTCTTGACACTTAGTTTGGTCAAGAGTCTCATTTAACATTTGAAGAGCAAAAGTTTAAACCTTATATTGAAGTGGAGTTAATGCTATTAGAAAGAGTTTTAAGAAATTATCATCAGTCATGATATGATTGGACTTGTGAGATATATATTTACATTTTTTGATAAAATTATGAGCCAATTTAGTGGGACATTTATTAGCATTAATGAAATGGCTAAGGTAATTCTCAGGAAGATCATTCTGTTGAAACTATTTAACTAAAGGATTGACTAAATCCTCTAGTTTTAATATGGAATGTTGGGTAAGTTAATCATACCATTCCAATACATTACTGGTGATATTTTTAACTAATTTTTTAGTTATGGTGAAAGTATTATTTTAGATCTACTCCTTATAAAGATTTTCAAATTCCTTAAGAAAAGATGTAGGATCTTTAGTCCCATCATATTTAATAATTGGAGATATGTTACCAATATCAATAGAAATAATTAAATGGGATAAATGCTCTTTTTTTATGTGTTGAATAATATTATTATGCATGATAGGTTGGGGAATTAATTTTATTGGGGGATCTATAAGAGGGGAGGAATGAAATTTTGATTATTTTGAGGGAGAAGAATGGGAAGTTGATTATCCATGTTGATCAAATGATGTTATAGTTGTATCATTTGGGAGGTGTTAGATGTTTGCATTATGTTCATTTGTTTCATGATCTGGGTAAGAATCTAAGTGGTATCAATTGGTGTATTGGTGTTTTTATAAGTATTCCCCAAATTAGTATTAGGGAGAGGGTTGTTAGGTGGTGGATTCCATGTAAGGTTATTGGATAAAATTATGTCAATTTCCCCCACATTATGGTGAGATGTTTGAAAATGGAAATTGTCTTGATAGGTATGAAAAGGATATAATCCACCAATCTCATCTTGTGGAGTGATTTGAACCATGTTTAAATCTAAATATGAGGGAGGAGAAGTACTCCAAGAGTGAGGATACTTTTAGGAGATAAAGAAAGGAAAAAAAACACCCCATATACTACCTAAATGGATTTAGGTTGTTCAAGAAGATTTTGATAGAATATTTCATGATGCTTGATGAAATAATCAGAGATTAGGAAACAAGAGGGGAGAATATGGATAGAGTTAGATGGATGGAGAATAGACTCAAATAATAGGTATAAATTCAACTGGGTTGATAGAGTTCTATAAATAAAATTCACATAACATAAAGGTAAGGATACATAGATGTGTAGGTCAACTATGTATTATTGAATAGGGAACTAAATAGGAAGATAAGGATACAACGTCAAATAGATTGAATGTGTATTTTAGGAAGGAAAGTTAAATAGTTTATAAAAGACTATACTAACTAGAATGATAGTGTTCTAGAAAAGAGGAAAATTTTGAAAGATAATTTTGAATAAAGATGAAGTAAGCACACAATCAATTGGATCAATGTGGTTGATCTAATTAGAACACATAACACAAACCTTACACCAAAACTGGCCAATGCAAGTTTTGTAATACAACATACAATGATCAATGAATAAATAGTAATTGGAAAGTAAATTCTAACTAATTAAACATACTAAGTGTTATTAAGTTATAATAAAATTTAATTTTAATTTGATTGGGAAGTTGGCTAAAATAAGAAATTAAAAATCAATCTAAGGTTGGTTTCAAGATGTTTAGGTTGAAAGGGATCTATATTGACAATGCTACTAGCTTGGTATTGGGGCATACCCCCTCACTTTAAAATCCTATAGTGATAAAGGTGTTTGATACTTTTCCAATATATACCATTAAACATTTATTTATGATTGGCCATAAAACCAAGTCAGCTTCCCCCTTGGTGATAAAATCTAAGTAGGTAGGCCTTGGGAAGACAAATATTTAACAATTTTTAATGTAAAGTGATTTGGTAGTGTGTGAAAAAGAGAAAAATAGTGTGGATGAAATGATAATTTGAAAAAAACATATTTAATCTATGTGAGCTACTCTAAGCATGCAAATAAATTAAAATGAAAGGTGAATTAATTACTAGTAAGTAGAGTTTAATTCTTTGATTGATAATAGTATAGAGTTAGTTTAGGTGACACTATATGCAAATAATTCAAAATAGAGTTAACTAGGGTTGATACTATACTATAGAATCAAGATCTAAAATAAAACAATTAAATAGGTCAATTGTGTCTTCTATATTGAAGATAGACTACCAAAAAGTCGAACTAGTCAACCTAGTTTATTGTAGGGCTATAGTTTTACAAACTACAAACTTGTGAAAAATAGTATTGAAAGAATAATTAAAATGATAGAGAGAGAAAGGAAGGAACCTTGATGGGATAAAAGATGTTTTAAATTCCATATTTTTATGTTGTGATGTTTAAATGTTGTTTTAAGTTGACTACTTTGACTAATTTTTTAAAACCCTATATGTTGAAGAAGAAATAACAAATAAAATTGACTAGTTTGACTATGTTTGAATACCTATATTTTGATAAAAGAGAATAGAAGACAAATTCAATTGGTTCAAATATGTATGTTGTTTTATTCTTTTTAGGTATTTTGTGCTTAATTCCTAAGCAAATAAAGGTCTGAGTAAATGTAAATTAGTAAATAAATGTGTCTTAATTAGCCTACTAATTTATGTAAATAGATATGTATTTTACCTTTTAAAAAAATAGTAAGTGTAGAGAAATCAAACTTAGCTTATTTTGGGTTGAAATAGATGAGGCAAGGTCTAGAAATTACTTTACAGGGATGGAAAATTGTCATAAATAGGACCCAAAACTCTATTTTTTGGATGAGATAGGAGCACAAAACTTAGGACACCCTATAATTTGGTGATATAGTCTATGTTTTGGCATTGTTGTCCACTTCTAATGTTGTTCTGCATTTTTGGTTTTATTTTTATAGTGGTCTAACTTTTTTGGGTTATGTTTGGTAGGCCTATGACACCCTAAAAGTGAAATATCAAAACTTGGGTTTGTGTGGAGCTTACTATGTGTCTGATTCAATATTCAAAACCCTTAAGAGCTCCTAGTACTCAAAATTGAATATAAAAACTTGGGATAGAGAGGAGGGGTTAGTGTGTAAAGGATATGTTGGATGCACTTCACACCTCATGTGTGGGCACACTACCTACATACCAATACTCCAAAGAGGGATCAAGATAATGTAGTTCTCCCATTTGAAGTGCTTGGTGTAATTGTGTGATGTATGCAACTAGATGCAAAACCAAAATGTACTTTGGATGACTAGAGACTAATATCAGTGCTTTAATAGGATTGAATTAGTCTTGGAAGGTTATATGTACAGAATAGGGAAGAGTGCTTAAGTGTACTTTTTTGTATTCTTGCTTCTTTCTTGTGAATGAGTGCCAACCATTCTAAATGGAAATTAAATGGAATTTTATAAGGAAACTAATTATCATGGGTTAGATGAACTTGTATTAGGCCAATAGGGGAAAATATAAGGAATCAAGAAAATTTGATCATTTGAGGCTAAAGTGAACTTGGAAAACAACACTAGAAACAAGACACCCCTAAATTCTAGTGATCCTATCCAAGTTGGGCACTATTTTCCTAGTAGGATGAGACATGGGGGGTGGATCTAGGTATGAAAGTGTTTCTTGGGTCTCAAAAAGGTAAGTCTAGGAAGCTACGGGTGACTAGGAATCAGTGAAAGTCTAGTTAAAAAGGGTTGAGTGAGCAAGAAAGAGGTCCAATGCCTAAGTCATCCAATTTCACATTTTATATGATTAAATTTCCCCCCCTTTATTCTAGTGATAAATAAAATTAAAATACTAGGATAAAGTAAAAATAGAAAACATACCCAAACTTACCTATAAGGGAAAATTTCATCAAGCTATGTCATGTTGGATGTGCATAGAGAGATCATGCTATGATGTGTGAATCTAAAACTAAAAACATGAAGTAGATAAGTTATTAATAGATACACTATATATAAAATAATAATGTATAAAATTTGAGTAATGGAAGAGAGAGGAATGAATACAACTCATTGAGTACGTGAACCAATAAAAAACCTATTATGATGTTGGATTGTGATGAATATGTATTGAATCAAGAATAATATCACAAATGGAGATGAGTGCTTAATTCCATGGAATGTGGCTCAAGAATGCAAATTTTGGCCATTTGGCTCCATCATCACCAACTAAGTGAAGTTAATGAATCATGAATGTGTTAATCAATGTTTGGATTGTATGTCTAATCCCTCTAGATAAGTGCCTCAAGAATGTAAAGGCTATCCATTTGGATCCATCATTATCCCATGAAGTGAAGCTATGAAGTGAGATGAGTATAGAATATATGTCATATGAGATGGCTCATGGAGCTCATGAATGTGATATAAATCTGACACTGTGGCATGTATAGTCAAATGTGTACTGGAAACTAGGACACTCTTGGCCATTTTGAAAGATGGATATTAGGATTATATGAAAGCCACTCTGAAACTAATGTACTATGATAATATGAAAGCCAAATCAAGAACTTAGGTTATAAATCTAAAATTGTATGAAAGTTTAACTTGAATGTGATGCCAACCACCTACAGATGGAGTAAGGCATGCAACTACTGAGAATGTATGGAATAAACTAAATTCAAAAATAAAATAAGACCAATGTGTCATACACATTACCCCCAATAATTAATGTCTAAGACATGGATTCCAATTTGGAAGTTATGCAAACTACCCAATCTAAAATGACAATTTATATCTAAGAAAATTGTACTAGAACTACTGAATCTAAAGGATCTAGAAGTGTAAAAAACTATCCTTGAACTAAACTTTTTTCTTATTTATAGAAAAACTGAGTGTTTTTATACCTATATAGGAGTGAAAAATTATGGACACCCCTTATTTTTAATGCTACTATCCATTTCTGGTGTTATTATCCATTTTTGGTGCTACTATCTAGTTTTGACACTGTTGTTTGGTATGAAAACTAATTACTGATTAGAGACTATTCTTATTTTTTTGCTCTGATCTGACTGGTTTGACCTCTAGATTCTATGCTGACTATTTTTAATGTTTTTGTTTTTATTTATAGGAGGTTTTATCTTTATGAAAAATCCCCTATTTGATGCCCTCTATTCTAAGGGTAGGAATGATAAGTCTGTAATGACTGCCCTCAAAAGAAAAGAGTCCTACAAGTGTGTTAATCTAAGAAAATATATGATATAACATTTGATGTTTGAAAATATGTTTCAAGATATAGTAATGTTTGTATTGATATATATTGTTGGATCAACATGGGTATGCCTAGATAGATATAACAATGTGAAAACATGCATAAAGTATTAAATTATAACTAGAAATGTTAATTATTAGTTATTAGTTGGAGGGATGGAGCATGATGTACATCATGGCATATAATAACTAAAATAAAATGAATGATATGGATTATGACATTGCACACATTAAACAAGCAACAAACAAACATGCAATAAGCTAGAAGCAAACTATATGGGCCAAGGGGCCATGAAAACAAGGTACATGGGCACATGTCACTCAAACTAGAAACAAGCATGGAAGGCATGTTCAAATGCCTCATACACATACAATTGAAATAAGAAAATTTAGAACATAGGCCACATGCATATAGAGGAGTAAAAATAAAGGACATTGGCAAATTTCCTAAGGCACACAAATGAAAAAGAAGCAACGAACATTGGAAAATGTCTTAAGGCATAAGTAAGGGACAATCTAGATTTTGAAAATGTAATCACACAAGCTACACTAAGAAAGTAGAGAAAGAATGTAATAAATAGAAAGAGATAAGCACATCTAAATAATTAAAGCAAATGTGAAAGTATGAAAAACATGTGTAGTACAAGACTAGATGTTATGCTACAAAATACACAAGTGTTAGATACTAGTGAGATGTTGATATAGTATTTTATGTAAGTTATAAATTAATATACATCATCATGATAACTCAGAGTGTGTGGTGTAGAAATGACATAATTTGGATGGTGTATTCATGTAGAAGATTTTCCTAATGGATATGTATAATAATATATGTCTTGAATGTAAAATTAGGAATGCCCCCTTTATGGGTAGAATGAAGCAATCAAAGAGCTAGATGTCATTTCACACACTCAAAGGATTAAGTGAAGCATGGTAATGTAGAAAATTGACATAAAATAGAATGAAATAGAAAATGTAAGTCCTAACATGATAGTAGTGATGTAAAACATGGATGATGTATAGAATCAATATATTTTTGGCATTTTTAAATTTTTTTGAAATTTTTTGAATTTTAAAACGTCATATTATTTTCTTATATATATATATATATATATATATATATATATATATATATATATTGAAAATATTTGAACTATGTATAAGTAGAACTAATAATAAGTGATACTAATTGATGAGTCTTAGGTGAGATTCCCTATCCTAGTATCCTATGTCAAACAACTAAATTGTGCATGATCATGAGGCATGAGTGTATGATTGAGATTGTAAAGATAAATTGTGTGTACATTATAATTTCTATAAAATCTCTAGAGTGGAAGCTAAATGTGGGTTCCCCATATAACTCTAAGAAGTAGATGCAACTATAGGGATCTTAGGGACCCATCTAAAATTAGGAGAAGAAGAAGCTCTGTGAACATGTTTTCTTTGTGTAGCTATATGAGATCTTAGTACAATTGCTCTAGGTATGAATGATTTCATTGGAAGATATCTATAATCATAAAGTTATGGGGGTGTATGAACCCTCTATACTAGAAATAGATGTTGTAACTATGGCTGAGCCTAAAGTGGAACTAGAACAAAAGCTAGAGGAGAAGCTAAAACCAGTGGAAGAACTGGATCTGGTGATTAGAAGCTGTTAGATGGATTTGAAGTGGGGAGTGGTGACTCATAAGAAACTCTACCAACTATAATAATATGATTATCATGAATGATCTTCATGCATCTATGAATTATAGAAGGTACTTCCTTGAATTTTTAAATCCATGGTCAACTAAGTAGTATGTCAAAAACTCACATTGGGAACTATAGTGAATAGTGTGGCCACATGTATAGGACCAACCTATAGTGGAAGTACTATCTCACCCGATGAAATTTGAATATGACCACTAAAACCATTGATAACTATATCAGTTTGAGTGATATCCTACTCTAAATAACCTAAATTCTCTAGTAGTTTTAAGGTGTACATATTAAGACTGGAACCATTTTCAATGAGTACATTATGGATAGGTTGATTATGGATATGTGCTTTATTAAAAAGTGTGTTATAAAACCATGTTAGTGAAATATCAAAACTTGGGTCTATGTGGAGCTCTCTATATGTCTGATTCAATCTTCAAAACCCTTAGGAGCTCTTAGTACTTGAACTTGAGTAGAAAAAATTGGGAAAGAGAGGAGGGGTTAGTGTCTAAAGGATACATTAGATGTACTTCACACCTCATGTGTAGGCACACTACCTATATACCAATAATGTGAAGAGCGATCAAGCTAATGTAATTCTCCCATTTGAAGTGATTGGTGTAATTATGTGATGTATGTAATTAGATGAAAAACTATATTGTACTTTGGATGACTAGAGACTGGTATGAGTGCTTTAATAATCTTGAATTAGTCTTTGAAGGATATATGCAAGAATAAAGAAGAGTTCTTGAGTGTACTTGCCTGTATTCTTGATTTTTTCATGTGAATGAGTAATAAACCTTCTAAATGGACATTGAATGGAATTTTATATGGAAACTAATGATCATGGATTAGATGAGCTTGTATTAGGAGGACAAGGGAAAAGATAAGGAATTGAGAAAATATGACCATTTGAGGCTAAACAAAACTTGGACAATAGTGCCAAAAATAAGACACCCTTGAACTCTGATGCTCCTATCCAAGTTGGGTGCTATTTTCCTAGGAGTATGAGATATTAGGGGATGGATCTAGGTCTGAGAGTGATACCTAGGTCTAAAAAATCTAAGTCTGTGAAGCTATGAGTGACTAGGAATCAATGAAAGTATAGTCGAAAAGGGTTGAGTGAGAAAGAAAGAGGTTATATAGGTTAGGTGATATTAGCCATGCCTAAGTCATCCAATTTATTATTTTATATGATTAAATATGTGAATGGAGAATTAAATAATAATACTATGCCAAATTATTTGATCCAATAACTTGTATTTGGTGAAGACCTACACAAACATAATAGAGTTGTTTTACATTCATTATGTGTTAAACATGTGCACATCAACGTAGAACTATATTAAATGGTTAAATATAATACTACAGATATATAAAACTATAATATGATGACAAATTATGTCATGAAAGAAAAATTACAAGGGTTTGATTCATGTTGGGTTCACTATAATGTATATAGAGGGAAATTCAATTGATCTCTGAATCAATCCTAGCTGAAAGAAGATAAATTTGACTTACACTTTTGATTGTTGATATATTAGATATTTAGGTTCATAACCAAGATGTATCTGGTAAACCTAACCAAGGGATATCTTACCATAATAAAATCACTAAGGAGGGTTCCAAAGCCTCTAGTCAAGCAAAACTATGTAATAAACCTAGTTAGGTCCTATGTATTCATATTCATAAATGTATAATGATAAGTAAATTAAAAGACTAATCTAGTGATCACCAAATATTATGGCCCAAATGGGGGTTATTAAACATAAAATTAAACATACATATGATAATCCTAATTAATCTATGTATAGTTAAGACCCTAATGTATGGAGAGAGCAATATATTCAACATCCATTACTTATGTTACTTTTACCTACTAGAATAGAGGAGTAAAACTAGATATACTTACATTGAAGATGAACCCATCGATACTCAATATCTCCCTTTCCCAAAGGTGATTCATAATGGGTTGTTGTGGTTTGTAAGGATCACAAAGAAAGGCCAAATCATCCAAGATTTTTCCACAAGTCAAGATTCTTCTCCAAGTGTAGATCCTAAGCTATAACTCCTAAAGCATAATGGTGGAAGAGAAGATTGTAAAGAAGTGAAATTGAATAATTAACTCTATATTTATAATAAATGATGAAATAAATGTGTATATATATATTTGACTCTAATTTTAAACCTTTCTAAAAGTTTAGCTTGCAGGGTCAACCCAATTGACTCTATATCATTATTAATAAAAGATAATTAGGTCTTGGTCTATGTTGGCCAAGGGTGGACCTATACCCTAAATAAGTTTTAAAAATAATATGATAGGGTCATTAGGGATAATAGTGTAATGCAAACCATTATATAGGGTTTTATGCTTAGGAAAGGGCTAATGAAATCATAAAATTACTAGAGGATGGTGCAAAAGAGGAGGCAAATCTTAGGGAAGTGTTTTTAGGAGATGGTTTTGTAGATAATAAGTGGTAGTATAATGACAATAATCCTAAGAAGAGCTAATGGTCTACCCACCCCTTTCTTAGTGCACCCCTTAGGGCATGCATGTAATATCCCTTCGAATATCAAAACAAAAGCTCTAAATTGCTTATCTGAATTTCTACAAAATATCTTCAATTAGATAAATAAAACACAGTATAAACTCTTATTTATTTGCTCATGAGCTTACAATAGAGATCCTCTGTCAAGTATACAAAAAATTATCAAAAGTACAACTTGAATAGCCTGAATATTCTGCAAACTGGAAAAGAATTCTGAATCTGGTTCGTCTCGGCCTGCTGTGTAAAACACATAGTCACCGACGTCGGTTATACTGCCATCATCGGTCGACCTGTATTCGCTAAATTGCCGACGTCAGTGGTATGTCGACCGATGTCGGTCCCTATAGGTCTCTATTCATCGATGTCGGTGCCTGAAATTTCTGTAGATGCGTACGGATTTTCACGAATCTGTGCGAAATTCGTACGGCCGCTGATATAACACAACCTATATGCTTGATCCTGATCTGTAGAATTATGGGCTAATACAAAAGATCTATATCTAGATAATTCTTGAATCAAAACCCAAAAATAATGAAAATACCTGTAAACCCTTGTGATAGCTTCTGAGTGAAGTTATCTCTCAAATACCTGTAATGCTATGATAACTTCTGGGTGAAGTTATCTCTCAATTTGGCAATAGATCGGCTGATCTTTCACAACCTCTGAATCGCACACAATGAAGAGTTGACGTTATTCAATGCAATTGGAATCCTGGAACCCTTGGCTCAGTCTTCACAGAAGAATTTCTTAACAAGAATCAATATCAATAATAGTCATGAATACAAACTCTCTCCCATGAGAGATTCTTATACACCTCCAAAGGTGTGCTTGCTAAAATTAGATTCCCTTAAATTAGACTGGGGCTTACTTAATTTAGAACTAGGGTCTTAAAATTAGACCAATTCTTAAATTAGAATTAGGATCCTAAAATTAGACCCAATAATTAATAATTAATAATTAATTAATAATTAATTAAAATTGGACCAAATAATTAATATTTGATTAAATCAATCAAATATTAATATCTCCCTTAATTCATGTCCGAAGGAGCCCAAACGAAAGCCAAGCCCAGCTCCATCAAGACCCTCTATCCATCTCATCAGCCTACGAGGGTCGCATAATAGGCTAATCATCTACTCTGCACATGTCGACTAAAAAGGGGACATGACAATCTGCCCCTCCTGAAATTGCTTGCCCTCAAGCAATCGCTGAATACCTGGATCCCAAATGAAGTCTTGATCTACAGTGCTATCAACCAACACAAACTCCAGGCCCTGTCCATCACCACTCTCATCCAATGGCGTCACATCACCTCTATCTCCTGTACGCATATCATCATCAACATGTGACCCCCCTGTAAAAGAAAGCCGAGCCTCTACCACATGTGCTAACTCTTGAACTGAACTCACCTCAAGACAAAGCTCATCCTCATATCTCTCCTGTGTTGGTGCCAATGTGCACTCATCATCACACTCTGTCATGTCATGTAGTATAGGCATCTCCATCCGATGAAAAAACATATGCTTGAAGCTGCTGCCCCGTATTGCCTTAAGAATATGTGTTTTCCCATCAACCTAAAAACGAACCTCCATATCTTTGAGATGAAGAGTAACTTCCTCAAATGAATGAAGCCACTTCATACCCAAGACTAATTCTATGTCCCCCATGTTCACTACAAAATAATTAGCCTTGAACTCATAGTTGTTCAAGCGCAATGGGAGATCTCTAATCATGCGCTCACACGTAAGAGTGTGACCATCGACTACCTTAACTCTAATTCCCTCAAAATCTTTGGTAGTGAGTCCACGCTCCTCCACCAATCTAGCATCTATGAAATTATGTGTAGCTCTTATATCAAGAAAGGTGGTAACCTTTTGTCCTGCCAAAACTCCTCAGAGTCTGAATGACTCATCTGACTGAATGCTGGATAGGCGTGCCTCCTATATATGAAGCTCTAAATCTGCATCTGCCTTAGGCTCTGAAGCCTCTACCTCCTCACTACTATCCTGCTATTCAAAATATTCTGATTCCGTATCCTCATAATATGCCCACATCACACGATTTGCTTTGCCCTTAGGCCTCAAAGGGCAATCGTGATGGATATCATATGGAACTTTACAGTAGAAGCAAAGCTTCTTCCTGCATAGATCATTAAGCACCTCACGATCCAAAGGTGGTGCTGTTGGATTGGCTTTTGAATCATTTTTAACCCCAGATTTATCTATGTTAAAATCCAGTCTCTCTATATCCCCGTTGGAGTGCTTATGGTCTCTAGATGAAGAAGTACCTCTGGAGTTAGACCTACTTGATGGGGCTGCCATCTCCATACTGCGCACCTTCTTCATAGCTTCCTGTAAGGAAGGAGGATCAAAGCCTTTGATCCAACCTCTCAATGGTTTTGTCAAGCCCTCCATGAAGAGTACTATTAGTCGCCTCTCTGAAATGTCAGGAACCATAACTGATAACTTCTGGAAGTCACCAATGTAAGACTCTAGACTGCCGCTTTGGCGCAACTATGCCAATTCTCGGAAATAGGACTCTGGATCCCTCCTGTCAAAACGCTCCACTAACATGTCCACAAACACCTGGTAAGATGTGATCTGATCATGATGGAGTGTCACCATCCTGTGGTGCCACCAATCGTGAGCTACTCCCTCAAGATGTAGTGTCGCATATCTGATAGCATCTTCCTCACCCATCAGTCGTAATGTGAGAAATGTATCCAGCTTACTAACCCAGGCCTGTGCTATCACCTTACCACTACCGTCAAACATTGCTAGTGTGAGCCTGCTCGTAGCATGCTTCAAATCATTGTTCTGGGGTCTTGGTCTCCCATTTTGTCGACCTCGATAATGTTCTTTCCTTTGTGTGAGGAATCAGTCAAAATTAATCATCTCCCAGACCACAAGTGGTAATGACTCCCACTCATCAGTTGCTACCCTAAATGTGTCTATAAATTCCTCCTCATGCTCTTCACCTGCTATCACCTCCTCTGCTTCCTGTCTCACAAAGATAGGCCTAGTAGGCCTATTCACTGTACGAGAAATAGTCCCATGGCCTCTTTGTGATCCTGCATCACTCCTGACATCTTCACAGTGTGGGGAATGTCTCCTCAGAGTACCCAATCTTGGTAGTGCTGCTGCCAACTACTGTAATACCTGGTTATTCTGCCTTTGTCCTTCTCGTAGTTCTCTAAGAGCAAGTAAAACCTCTGGATCATCTTGATCTCTCAGATGGTGAGGAATACGGGCCCTGCCAATATCATCACCCATGTCTTCCGGCAGTTGTTCTATAACTTGAGTGCCTTCAAGCAAAGCTCTACTACACGTGAAATACCCGTGTGGTCCCAACCCTTGTGGCTGCATAAGATCTATCAAACCCTCAGGATGGTAGGATTTAGCTCTGATACCACTGTGATGTCCCTAACCAGTAGGGATATGCAAACATAAGAAGCTCTAATATATAGCAATAAAAAGCTCTGATACCACTGTAATATCCCTTCGAATATCAAAACAAAAACTCTGAATTGCTTATCTAAATTTCTGCAAAATATCTTCAATTAGATAAATAAAACACAGTATAAACTCTTATTTATTTGCTCATGAGCTTACAATAGAGATCCTCTATCAAATATACAAAAAATTATCAAAAGTACGGCCTGAATAGCCTGAATATTCCGCAAACTAGAAAAGAATTCTGAATCTTGTTCGTCTCGGCCTACTGTGTAAAACACACAGTCACTGACGTCGGTTATACTGCCATCGTCGGTCGACCTGTATTCACTAAATTGCCGACGTCGGTGGTATGTCGACCGATGTCGGTCC
This sequence comes from Torreya grandis, assembly GCA_037957365.1. Lineage (NCBI taxonomy): Eukaryota > Viridiplantae > Streptophyta > Pinopsida > Cupressales > Taxaceae > Torreya > Torreya grandis. The sequence continues at coordinate 213,980 of JARHVA010005929.1, forward strand.
CTGTAGGTCTCTGTTTGCCGATGTCGGTGCCTGAACTTTCTGTAGATGCGTACGGATTTTCACGGATCTGTGCGAAATTCATACGGCCGCTGATATAACACAACCTATATGCTTGATCCTGATCTGTAGAATTATGGCCTAATACAAAAGATCTATATCTGGATAATTCTTGAATCAAAACCCAAAAATAATGAAAATACCTGTAAACCCTTGTGATAGCTTCTGAGTGAAGTTATCTCTCAAATACCTGTAATACTATGATAACTTTTGGGTGAAGTTATCTCTCAATTTGGCAATAGATCGGCTGATCTTTCACAACCTCTGAATCGCACACAATGAAGAGTTGATGTTCTTCAATGCAATTGGAATCCTGGAACCCTTGGCTCAGTCTTCACAGAAGAATTTCTTAACAAGAATCAATATCAATAATAGTCATGAATACAAACTCTCTCCCATGAGAGATTCTTATACACCTCCAAAGGTGTGCTTGCTAAAATTAGATTCCCTTAAATTAGACTGGGGCTTCCTTAATTTAGAACTAGGGTCTTAAAATTAGACCAATTCTTAAATTAGAATTAGGATCCTAAAATTAGACCCAATAATTAATAATTAATTAATAATTAATTAAAATTGGACCAAATAATTAATATTTGATTAAATCAATCAAATATTAATATCTCCCTTAATTCATGTCCGAAAGAGCCCAAACGAAAGCCAATCCCAGCTCCATCAAGACCCTCTATCCATCTCATCAGCCTACAAGGGTCGCATAATAGGCTAATCATCTACTCTGCACATGTCGACTAAAAAGGGGACATGACAATGCACTCAAATAGATTGAGTCTCAATAAGGTGTTATAAGAGAGAAATAAATAGCAATACACATTCTAATCAAATCATGGAAGAATTTTGTTGATGTTATTAAGGAGTATTTATTCATCTTCATCACTTTGAAGCTGAATAAAAAAATTTACAATAGTTTTACCAATGCAAGGATTAGTCAGTGGAAGATTATACCAACTCATTCCATGACTACTTTGAATGCTTATAAGAGAACTTAAGTGAAAAACATAGGGTGTCAAATTACCTTGACATAATTTCACCTTAATTTTTGATAAATATGGAGTTCTTGAATTCCAATAATTTAGGTCAAACATATCACAATGATTTTAAGATCAAACCCAAGGAATGAATCAAGTAATGTGCCACATCTTCATCCAATGTAGTGCACAAGGCCCTACCAACACATAACTTCACATCACAACCTTTTTCATATAATCAATAACATACTTCTTGAAAATTTGAGAAACACCAAGAATATTTCTCAACACTCAAAGGATATAACACCTTCTACTTTAGGGAAATTAAAAAATAAGTCTAGTGATAAGTATATCATCATCATCACTCATCCACCCATAATGACTTTGAATTCTATTCATAGTAGTCTGTACTCATATAGTCTAAATCAAGACTCATTCCAATGGATAACACTCATGTATATTTTTCTTGTCTAAACACCAACTCTACTACAATTGGCATATCTAAATAGGAGGAATTTATCTTCCAAAATCAATTATGAGTGAATGTTCAACCTATCCACATCATCATCATAAATAATTTTAGTTAGAATAACATCATTATGAAATCCAAAACTCAATGCCTTGGTCTTGCCACTAAAATTCACCCTAGATCATACTCTTTGGGATGGTTATAGTAAGGAAAATATATAAAGGTTTGGTGATAATACACTTTCTAATATAAGGTAAATCTAGTGGATAATTTCACTTGTAACATTACACCTTTAGAGGTCTATTACATCATATTGGGAAGACTATATGAATTCAATTACAAAGATACATATCAAGCTAATCCAAAACATTAGATTGTTCACATGCAAGATTGCTTCTATAACCTTTTTGAATTCACACCCACAACCAAAGTCACCTTGGTATTTTCTAAGCAAGATTTCAAACTCATATCACATGTAAAAAAATTAATGTTACTCAAGGTTAACCCTAATACACTTACACAATGAGGAATGAAAAATCACACCCTAATAATGTGTAGCACTCACACATCATCACATCAATAATAATATCTTTATAAGTTACTAGATCAATAAAATGAATTATTCATTGAACTTAAAGGACTTATATCACATTTCATAGTAAAACATCACATTTATTTGGTTCTTAGATCCCCTCATTTAAATAGCCCCTTTATCATAGATCAGTTAGGGAGAATGATGAATTTCAACACTAGATACAAGTTATCCTCAATCAAGGCAAGATCAATCTTATCTCTTCACCTTATGAGAGTATGATAGTCTTCCCACCCAATAAGTATGGGTCATAGTGACTTTACATAGACTTTCACATGTTTAAAAATATAATGGTGAATAAGAACTACCCATTACCACACATTGATGGCCTCCTATACCAACTCCAAGGCACTCAATAATTCACTAAGATCAAATTGAATTTAGGTTACCATTAGGTTCTAATTCATCCTAAATATGTCTATAAGATTGCATTCAAGACATAGGAAGGATTTTATGAATGGTTGGTCATGCCTTTTGGACTTACCAATATGCTAGCCACATTCATGCACTTGATGGATGATTTACTCAGGAATTTATTGAACTCCATCATCATATACTTACATGATATCCTCATCTTTATAAATACTTATGAGGATCACATGGAACACATCTCACATATCCTAGACACTTTGTACTAGCATAAGTTACAAGCCAAATTTGTAAAATGTACATTTAGTGACATGTAGATTTAATACCTATGTTACATCATTAAACACACTAGAATTAGGGTATAATAATCCAATATTGGGTTACTCTAGTCCATCTCATAGAATTGAGGAGTTTTATTGGACTTGCTAAGTTATACTATAGATTTGTCCTTAGTTTTTCACACATCTCTTGAGATCTCAGTTAGATGACATGTGCCAAAGCCAAGTTTTATTGGAATAATGAAAAAAATCACTATTTATAGTCACTTAAATAATGCCTTTATGTATCACCTATTTTATCAATGCTTGACATTGTATAAACCTTTAAATTCACATTGATGCATCTGACTATGTACTTGGTGTAGTGCTCATGTAGTATGGACATCCAATCATATACCATCCAGATACATTTAGTGAAATGGTGAAAAGGTACTCCACCTATGAGAAATAACCATATGATATTATTCAATCAATAAATGAATGGTGACACTAAATTATTAAGAAGGAGATAGTTGTTCATTCAGACCATAATCCACTTCAGTTATTGTAGACATAAAACAAGATGGAAAATGCCTACCATATGCAATGGATAAGTTAAATTAATTACATATCATGATAAAAAATAAAGGGAAGGAAAATAATTTATAAAATTACCTTAGTTGACTACTGGTTCATGCACTCATCATAATATTACACATGCATGAATAGAACTTCATAAACTAGGTATCCCTCTATTCATCTAACTAGAGATTCATAGTGAATTACATGATCCTCACACAAGGTGAACAAATGATAGAGTTATACTTATCTAATTATCTTATTTATAAGATCAAAAATCTGTGTTCCCTGTAGTGTACCTCACTAGTGAATCAACTAAGAGGTGTACTACACCAAGACATCATGACACTTTGGAATAACAAACACTCTAACTGCATTATGATCACACTTTTTTTGGCCATACATGTGCACATATGTGTAATTACATATCAATAATTACATTCCTTGTTGCATCACCAAGCCCATGAATAATAATCTAAGACTTTACACATCTCTATTAGTTATATCCAACCCAAGAAATATATCAACATGGATCTCATGATTGGGCTACCTATGATGAGATGACAACATGATTCTATTTTCATTGTAGTGGATAGGTTTTATAATATAGACATCATGGTTGCATGAAAGAAAGACATTAATTTAGTTTGAACTGTGCAATCTTTATTCAACTATGTTTGGGTTCATTTTTCGCTACCAACATCCATATTGTTTGATCGAGATATGCACTTTATGATTAATTTTTAGAAAGCACTGTAGGGATTTATGGTTACATAATTAGATCAGTAAATGGAAGTAATAGATGGAAAAATTAAAGTTTTCAATCACACACTTTCATATTTTACTAATGTATAATCATGTGTATTCTCACACTTGGGAAGATAATTTCTTGTACATTCAACATGCCTACAATAGGGCTCTTCAAAACTCTACTAGCCATAGTCCATTCTAGACATGTCTTGGGTTTCAATCTTGGGAACCTCTAGAAATATCCTACCATGCACCATTAGGAACTAATTCATACACAAAATAATCGGAAGCAAACAAATCTAAGAAGTTTCTATGCCACATGCATTATATTCACCAATAGGTTTAGTATATCCTCTCTCACACCCAATCTAGGTATAAGGAGTATAATTATTCACATCACACACCTCATCCATTCTAATTTGGTGACAAATTTTGTTTATAAATTTATAAGGATAACTTGAAATGTCCACACTAGAATATCAAGCTTCTACACTATGGTTCTTACACCATTTTACAGTAGCTAGTGAGAACACATTCATTATTGCTTTACCTCAATATTCAGGCATGCACCTAGTCTTCAATGTGGAATTTATCAAGCCTTAAACTTCACTATTTCTTGATTTAGTAGTGACACAACATCCTTCTAATTTTTATCCTAAACACTTGTGCCCCACAAAAAAGGACTAGATGATTGAAGTGATAGACACACACACCGACTATGACATACATCATATTTTTAAAGTGGTCAAGGTTGGGCAATATGTTAATTGAGTTAAGAGGTAAAATTAATAGAAAATTTAGGTTCATTTTTAATAATTGTGTGTTGATGTAATGGATACCATTTATTTTCAAGAAAGGGTGAATGATCCATGTGTAGCCCCTACATAGTTGATTTCACTCCTTATTTTCTCTACTATTTAGAGAATGCACCTCACACCCAATTATGCACACATTTGAATAAAGCTTAATATTAACCATTCACATTAGTCCTACACTATTTCATGGAATATTATTCACCACTTTCACTTATGTATAAATTCCTATACTTGCTCACTAAATTTTTCACACTCTATACCCCATAGTCTTGTGCCAAGTCTTGTGCTCACTCAACGACTTCTGTGTACTCCATGTTTTTAAGTCCTACATCAAGTCTTATATGCTCTCACTAACTATAGTGTACCAAATTTACCACATTCCTCACATTCTCATTCCAAGTCTTGTGCCTACATTTCATATAGTTATGCATGTATTAATAACTTATACACCTTCCACACCTTATAGTTTCATGTGCCTCACTAGTGTCCACTTGGACAAATAAACTTTCCTCAACCATGTGCCCTAAGTGATCTAAATATCATTTCTACCAAAATAAGATCCCAAATTTGAATTCAAATGGTTGATAACCTACACATTAATTATTCTAACCATTTCTAACTAACACTTTTGATAGGATTGATGTATCTCAGATATCTCTATTGGTAACTAAATAGTATTTATGAATACTCTTTTATTATTATGCTATATATGTAAAATACACATCTAGTTTATAGATATATAGAACCCAAATCAATGCCATTACATAGTCATAACATAATTTAGCTTGCTTTGAACATCTATTATATACACATGCTCTATTAACATTTTACTCTAGACTATTTACCCTATTCTCCATTAATGAATATTAGTTGAATTTCCTACAAGTTAAGATTTACACTTCATTGAATGTGTTTTGTTTATTATTCCTAAATATTTCACTATGCATTCTCTCTACATAGACATATATTGGTTCTCCATTAGACACCTTTGTCTTTATCCCTATGGTGTAGATAAGAAGGTGTTTAATTTTTCTATTGATATAGTACTTGAATCAATGTCATCATCCAAATCTCCATATAAGATGAATGGTGTTGATTTGAGATAAATCAAAATATAAATAAGAATTATTCAAAAAGTGATGATTAGGCTAAGTTTCTTACCTTGGGGAGCCCCAATTATATTTGTTAAGAATAAATATGGCACCTTGAGGCTTTGTATTGACTATCGGATGCTTAGCAAAGTCACTATAAAGAATAAGTACCCTATTTAGAGCATTAGTAATATTTTAGATCAAATAAATGGGGTGGTATGCTCTCTAAAATTGATCTTAGATTGGGGTATCACCAACTTCACATAAAGTATGAATATGTGCATAATACAACTTTAGAACAAGTTACGATAATTATGAGTTCATAGTTATGTTATTTAGTTAAACCAATGCTCCTAATGCCTTTATGAATTTGATGAATATTTTGTTCATGGATTTTATTGATAACTTTGTGTTAGTGTTCATGGATGACATTTTAGTTTATTCCAAGAATGATAAAGACCATGAATAATACTTATGTTTAATATTGCAAAGGCTAAGGATTTTTTTTTTGAATCTATCTAAGAGATTATTTTTGTAAAATCATATTATTTACTTAGGATACATCATATCAAGGGAAGGTCTCCTAGTGGACCCTAAAAAATTCAAATCCATTATGGAATGATTAGATCCTAAAAATGTGCATGAAGTGCACAACTTCATGGGTTCAAAAAGCTATTATATAAGGTTTATTGAAAACATTTATATAATTTATAACCCTATAACATATTTACATAAGATAGGGATAAAATTTTTATGGTATCTTCAATGTAATAAATCCTTCTTAATGTTTTAAGATCTATTAATTTCATCTCTAATAATTTTTATACTAGATCCCAATGGGAATTTTGAGAACTAGGATGATGCTTGTAAATTGGGAATTGGAGCTATTTTGACCCAAGATGTAAAGGTTATTTCCTATGAGTCATGTAATATCAAATTCTATGATCAGAACTGTCCAAATCATGATTTGTAAATGGATACTATGGTACATGATCTTAAGAAATTTATGAATTTACTATTTAGAAAGCACTTTAAGGTGAAAATTAATCATCATAGTCTTGTGAGTATGTTTTCCCAAGATGATATAAATGCCAAAAAATGAAGGTGGTTGGAATTTATCAATATGTTTTATACAGACATTACCTATGTCAAATCAAAGGAAAATAGAGTGGCTAATGTACTTAGTGAAATGACATATTTGGTTGAATAACAATATTGAGATCAAAATTTAATATTATTTTACTAGAACAAAATCAAATAGACCTTAAATGTAGTAAAATTATTGTTGAACTAGATATTAGACATATTGAAAAGGCTATATTGAATTATTGATTTGAATTAGATGGAATTATAAGGCACCAAATCATATTTTTTTGTTCCAAGTTATATAAATATAAGAGATAAAATATTGAATGAAGTGCATTCAACACTTCAGTTCACTCACCCAAGTGACACCAAGATGACACATGAGATGAAAAGGTTCTATTTTTGTCCTAGATTGAATAAGGATGCCATTATCTTTGTGTAAAAATATTTATAATGTCAACATGTTAATGTTGAACACTAACATTTAGGAGGCCTATTGTATCGTCAAAATGGGCTGAAATATCCATGGATTTCATTTCTATATAACCCAAATCTAGGGGCATGCATGATAAAATCCTAGTGGTGATTGATAATTTCATAAAACTTTCTTATTTCATTATTGTAAATCTTACTGATGATGTCTTACGGTTTACAAGAAGTTTATCAAGGATGTTGTTCACATTCATAGTGTTCCTAAAGTCATTATATATGACAAGGATAAAATATTTACTTATCAATTTTGGAAAATATTGATGTTTAATTTTTGGACAAAGTTAAACTTCAGTTCAACATACCATTTTGAAAATGATAGCCAAATTGAAAGGATGAATTAAGTAGTGGAAGACATGTTGATAATGTATGTAATGGATCAACATTATAAATGGTAAGACTACCTCTATTCATTTGAATTTTCATATAATATTACCTACCATTTTATTATAAAAATATCACATTTTGAAACCCTGTATAGTTGAATGTGTATAAATCCCATTAGTTTGGATGATTTTTAAAATTGGATCATTGATGGTCTAAAAAGTATTCATGAATATGATGAGAAAATGGATACTATTAAGAAAAGGCTCAAAGGTACCTATTATAGGAAAAAGAGATATGTTGCTTTGAAAATATCACCAAGAAAATTTTAGGTTTAGGATAAAGTATTATTATGAATTATACCTTAAAAGAGCTCAAGAAACCTTGGAAAAACATTCAAGCTAGCTATACGATATGCTAGTCCATTTGACATAGTGGAAAGGATAAGTCTTGTTGACTATCATATAACTCTTCCTCCCTCTCTTTGAAAAATATATGATGTGTTTCATGTGGAATTATTATGCAAGTATGTTTATGATTCATCTCATGTTTTGGATTTGTATAATATCTAGGTGGTATAAAATGAGATGATTCAGCTAGATCCCATCAAGATCCTGGCCCATCATAATGTTGATATGTGAAAGATAAAAATTAAACAAGTTTTGATCTAATGGGATTAACTTAGTGAAATTAGAGTAACCTGGGAAGACAAGAGTCTTTTCAAACAACATTATCCTAACATTTTTGTGTAGGCCTTTGTGATAGTTCCTCCTTAAAGGGGTAAATGTTATATCCATCCTATGTAGACTATGATCTTTTTGGCTATTTCACTATTTATTGTGATATTTGGTGTACCCAAAACATGCCATTTTAAATTTTTTGAATGAGGACCCATATTGAGATAAAATTTCATATTAATGTATAATTTGATATAAAATACCTTAGAATTTGAAATTGTGGGTTACTCTTTCAATTGGATTATTATCTTATGACCTTTAGTTTAAAGGCTTAAATAAATGTTAGTATCAATATTATTCTTGTACATCTATTTGGGAGTTAAAATTTGATATGTTTAGTAAATTTAGGTTTTGATTTTATGGACTAATGAAGCTAACTATAATTTTTATAAAGTTTTTTATCCCCTTTCAAGTCACATTGACTTTACAAGTTAACAATTCTCTTTTTCATGTGTCTCTTTTGTGCCTAAAAAATACTAAATAAAACAATGGTTGTGTATTTTGGATGTTTGATCATTAGGGTGAAAGACATAGTGACACATATATCAATCGAGTTTACTAACTCTCACTAATAAGTGTTCGACTCTTAATCTATCATCAAACATCTAGATCCATGTTATTTTTCCACTTTCCTTAATATTGATCATTTAAGGTTTCATCCAAATATTTATCCTTAATGGTCATTTTGAAGAGTGAAATCCATCGACGTGGAAACATCACATCTACTCATAACCTATGTACCAATAATATAGACATAGACACCTTGTGACCTAGTGGATCAATAAGGTGGTTACACTTATCATCATCTTATGTACTCACTTCTACCAGCTTAAATTTACAAACCTAAAAAATTATAAAGGATATAATCAAATGAGATCATTCCATATGTTTGCATATCACTCACCCATAATGGTACATTAACTTGTATAATTTTCAAATCTCAAAAAACATCTAGATAATTAAGATCATGCCATTTGTCAAAATCCCACTCATCTATGATTGAAAAATTATTACATGGTTTACAAGGATCCATGACCAAATGGATTAATATGATTTTTCCATGTGTTAACATCTCAAAGAGACATAACATATATTTAAAAGGTACATAGTCAAATCCTAAAGACCATCTGAAAGGGTGATAGTTATCCATGATGAAAAATCATGTAAAATCATAGATTTCATATATGAAAAAGATAATATAGATACCACAAATATGTATATAAGCATGCTCATGCAATGTGTTGACATCTTTTAAAACGATGACTAGAGGTACAAATCATAGAAGGTAAAATATAACATCAAGTGATTAACTGACTATAGGCCATGTGTCATACTTTATCTAAATGGACATGTGGTATAATAAAATGACTCAACAATATGACTAAACAATCAAAATCAATGAAAAGGCACCACATAGAAAATAGTCTCATGAAATTCTAATTCATGAACTCAAATTAAAAAATGGGATTTGATAAGAAACCAAACAATTTTCTACAACTAATTCTTTCTTAGGAATGATCTAAGGCATTGAAGTCCTAGTCCTGAAGAATTCCATGATATATTCATCCCCAAAATAAAAATTAAAGATATATTTTCTATGAGTTAATTGATAAATTAATATTACTACAATAAAAATCCCTAACCTTAGTAAGTATACTCAAGACTATATGTAAAGTTGTAATGGGATCATCATCTAGGGAATCATCCCTATCTAAATTTAGTATTGTTAGGAAAATTAAATACATGGATATAGTCTTTGACTTAGTGGCATAGGAGCACAAGTTCAAACATTATACAATTTTTTTGAGGTTGATGGAGTTGATCCATATGGTATAAACAACTAGTTTTCCTCATTCACAAAATTATACATAGATGATCTACTAGTGATCAAGGAAGTTAGTATACATAATTATACCACCAAAGTTGAGGTGTCTCAAGGCATTGACCTTTTTTTTAATTTATTTATTTCTAGGAAACTATCAAAAAATATCCTTCACCTGTCATGAAATCCAAATCCCTTGGATAATTTAGGAAATGTCTTTAAAAAATCCTATAGACTCCCTATTCTAGACATGACCTACAACCAACTATAGACACTATTTATAAATTATATATCACCTTAATCATATACACTTTGAAAATACATATCATGTATTTAAATTCAACTTATAGACTTTTATTGCTACCAAAAGGCTTGCATATGATATCTGATTGTGTATACTTATCTCTTAGTCCAATTAATGTTATTTTGATGACTCAAAACTTATACCTTACCCAAAATGTTATAAAGTTACTTATCCTATCTCAAAAATTTCTAAACCTGCACCTATTTTCCAACTTCTTAAACACTTGCATCCCAAATAGATGTTTGTATTAACACAAGTGTCTTAATATAATGCAAGTGTTTAGTGCCCTAAAGTCATAATTTATAAATAAAATGTATTATTATGGATGACCTAAGTGATTTAATATTATATATTATACAAAGGGATTGCTATAAATATAAGATCAACCCTCATTCATTCTAAACCTATCACAGACCAAAAATAACATGATCAATCACTTAAGTGAGTAAAGATTCCCTATTTTATCATATTTACATATCAGCCATATGGACAACATATTTATAGGTCTAAAGTATTGAAGGAGAACTATATGAGCAAAAATTTTCAAGTTAAAATCTAGGTCACTCTATATACTTACTTATCTTATATTAAATGATTCACACACAATCCAACACATAGCAGATAACTAGATAAGTCTAAGGCCCTATTCATAGTATTGGATATGTAGGTAGGATCATTGATAGAGGGGCCTTTGGGGTAGCATGACACCATGTTCTTGTTGACCATTTTTGACTCTTATGTCAAAAGGTCAACCCCTTTTATTGGAAACTTGACTGGTCATATCCAAATAGTCTTGTTCATATCCATTTTGTACCTCCTAAAGTCTTAAAATGGTATTTGTAAGGTCTTATTAGCATATTTTAAGGTTATTTTGACAAGATTAAAGTAATATTCTATGTTGGTCTTATACTGTTTATCTTCACCATGGTATGAAAAGGTGTAATAAGTTATTAGGTTGTTCTTCAAATCATATTACCCATTAATAACCTTAAATAAACATTTCATACATGTTTGAAAAGGTTAAGGTTGATTTAAAAAGTTTAAGCTAAATAAATTTGAAGAGAAAAGTGAATATAACTAAATCCAATGTTTATCGAAACTAATAATGATGAAATATTTGTAAAACATAATTGTTAATTCCTATATAGGAGTTATATAACTTGAATTTTATAGTAAATTATGATAAGTTAGTTTCAAATGATGATAATTAGTTATAGTTTTGTATTCAATGCTTAAGAGAGGCTTGTCACCCACTTGTATGAACTAAAAAGGCTTTTTAAGGTGAAAGTGGTTCATGATTTTATATTAATCTTCCATAGGTCAAATCCATACTTGGAGTGTAGGTATAGGTCTCATAGATGCAAAATATGCTTCCTTTCTTCAATCTCTCCCTTGGAAAGCTCACAAAGGTAAATTTTACATGATTGGTATATAAAACACAAGGAGAGTTATGATCTAAACATTTTACCAAATGAGGGGTTCATAATGAAATTAAAATCCATCTCCATACTTGTCAAATTAGTGGCCATTAATTTATGAATAATCCTTAAGACCCCAAGGTTTTCTAAAACTACATATAAACCCCATTGGCTCAATTTCCAATAGTCTTAGATTAGAAGAAAGAGAGTAAATGAAATGGAAGATTCAAGGAGGTCCTATATAGCTTCAATATATTTTTCACAATAATTTTTATTATCCATTTAGCACATGTGGAAGAAAACTCCTAATAAAATGGTGGGTAACTACATTAAAATTTTAAAAACTTTAACATTTTAAGCCAAATGTTTGACCCATCCTTAGGAAAGTAATTAGGATTAATAAAAATATTTTTAATGATTTAGACAATAGATACAACCTAACCATATAAGTAAAAAAGAATAGGAAATCATGGCATAGGTTGATAGCAGAGAAGACAAGTTAAGTTTGATCAATGATGTGATTTTTGATACATTGAATAATTAGCTTCCAATTTGTGTTAAGCCTCCAACCATCATATTTATTAATATTAAGAGGATTCTATTCATTTTCAACCACTTGTTATATCCTTCTATTTAAATAAAACTCTTCTTTAGCAATGACACTAACCTTGTCCATGCATATGTAATGGATCATGATTTATGAATTTTCAACAATAATGGACTTTTAGGTATGATTATTCACAAGATAATCAGAGTGTTATTTTATTCTAACATAAATATAGCATATTATTTGGCTAATATAAACTTTATGACAACTACATGGTATAGAATAAACACCATTCAAATAATTAGGATTATACATATCTTTCATCTTATCAAACATTTTTCCAATAGTATTAAATGGAGAGAAACTCCATTTAATATTATTTTTATTAAGAATATTATTAAAAAAATATAGAATGCCTTTAATTTGTGTAAGAGATATTATGGCAATACTTTCATCCTTCGGGTGATTAGGATGCAGAGCTCTACGGGCCTTCTAAATAACTCTCTTAATAGAATTATCATGATAACCATTCATTTTAAACACATTGGATAAGTATTAAAGTTATTATTCAAGATGAATCAGATCTGAAATCCTCATAGCATGAGTGACAAGGTTATTGACAATACTGACTTTTTGATCTAGATGATGGGTATTGATAAGAAAACTCTTCCTTTACATAGTTTATAAGGTGAAAGTCATGGCCTCAATTGCTTTAGGGTTTCCAATAGTTTAAAGAGTGTGAATAATGGTCTCCCATCATATGTTAATTATTGTTTATGTATGTATAGGTAAATTAATGGCTCTAACGGCCTCTCCAAATAAAATTTAGTGTTTTAGGCCCAAAGACTATATTATGAGGCTACTTGGACATGAATGACTTAAAAAGGTCTAAGTCTACATTTTCAAAGTTGTATGAGGGTTATAAATTCTTGAGGATTTTGGTGAGGTAGTTAAGTGTGATTTAAGGGTTTTAAAATATCAAGATAGGCCTCATCAAAGGTTTATTGCATTGAAAATGTAGATCTATAGGTCTGCCTAGACTTGTAGGTTTATTTTCCACATAAATTGCAAAACTATTGCACTAGAATTGAGGTTTCAAGGGATAAATGAAGTTGAGAGTACATGAATAGTATTAAAGTGCATTATAAAACATTATTTTACTTTCCAAAATATCTTGACATGTCTGAAAACCTATACACTGTTCAATTCATCTCCTCAATAGATTGTGTGAGTTTCAAAGAGATTAATGAAAGATTAAATGTTGTCATATGAGACCAAAATCTAGGTAAAATGAAAAAAGAATATCTGAAATAGTATTTCATCTTTCTATTTTCTCGCTCCATCAGTTTATGGAATTATGAATGGAGTCATGCCATGTAGCCTACATGCCATCTTGAGATAAGCAGATTCACCTTCAAGTATTCTAAGAGTAGATGCAATGTTTTATACGAGAATTTATTTTTGGATGAATAAAAGTGTGGAGTTAAATATTTAATATTTTTCAAGATTTAGGGTGTAAATAATACAAGGTCTATTCTCTTAGATAAAATCAATACTCAGTCAAGATACCCCACATACACCTATAGGCTTTCTAGGAAGATAATGATATGTGAATTCAGGAAGGTGTGAATGATATGGAATTCATGAGGTATAAAGAGAGATAAATAATATTTAATTTTATATAAATATGAATCATATAGAAGTAAAATATTAAATTGGCTAGAAAAATTACCTATAGGGGGATAGGAAAATATGAACTATGTCTAAAGGTAGAACTCACATAGGCCTATGTGAGATATGAACATAAACTTACATGTTATAAAGAGATTTTGGGATATAAATGTCTATAAATAATTTTATATATCCTAGATATAGACCTTAAAAATATTCAAACTTAAATGAAGTTTGTGAGAAAAGGTCAAATAAAATCATTAAGGTCTTTTGCATCATTAGGCTCATAAACCCTAACTTAGCTGATGATGGTTATAGCAGGTCTAGAGAATAAAAGTGGTGAAAATGAATATTTAAATGTATTATTATGTATTTTATAAACCCAAAAAGGTAATTTTTATCTTAAAAAAAATATCAAAATAACACCTTCAGGCCTGAATTCTCTCTCTGCCTTACTAAACTTAGCCTGTCTAGCCTGAGAGTCTCTTAAACTTGCTCACATATTACATGAAGAGATGCATCATGGCTCAATATTTTAGGAATAATAAGTAAAACATATAAACTAATTATTCATGTCATTTATATTTTCATCTAGGGCCTAAGATCTATGAATAATCCTTAAGAGTGAAAGGCACTCATAGGTTGCCAACAAGCTCTCTAATGACCCAATTGAAGAGTTTGATCTTATAAATGACTAAGGTGGATTTTAAAGGCATATAAAATACTTGTATAGAATTTTTTTATCATTATAATAAATTGATAAGCTATTGGTTGGTCTTTTCTAAGGGTAAAACTATATGGAATTAGCTTAAATACTTGGATGTAGGCTCATTTATGAAGGTACAGGCTAAGGAATGGTCTCTAAACCAAGTAAAAAAGCCTAATAATATTGGTGATAGGTTACCTAGTCTTATAAACACTTTTTTAGGTCTACTTAGAAGGTATATGACCTTTTCAAGTCACTAAGTAGGGTCAATAATGGATAAATTACTATTTTATTAGTCAAGAAGACTATTTATAGACTTGAAGGTAAAAATGGAGAGCCTCTCCTTAATAGGTTTAGTTTTATGATGATGTTTCAGGCCTTAAAAAACCATTTCCAAGCATTATAACATACAATTTTTTTGTCGAACCACTTCAATCACCTCTCATGCATGTATAAGCACATAGGCTAGGGTTTTAGCCATTTCATGTTTCACCCATCTGTACAGGGTCTCAAGTGTTCAAATTTGACATGGAGTATGTTAAATTAAAGGTAAAAGTTAATAAAACACTTATTTGGATTTTAACATGTGTGGGATAAGATTAGAGACAAAACTTAGTTTCTAGGCCTAGAGGCCTAATTAGAGAGGTAAAATAGGTTAATAAGTACACTTCCACTTAAGGTATTGTCAAAAAATTTGATAAAACTATGTAAGGGAATACTAGGTACTAAAATCCATGATTATTTTATCAATAGAATCTGTACATTGTCATACATAAGGAGCTTTATGTTTTTTTAGGGTTATAAGTTATTGAAGAAAAATGCAAGATCTTGGTGTAAAATGAGGTCTTTGGGAGTATTTGATAGATAAAAAATTGGTTTATTAAAGTATGTAATGATTTATATATGACATAAATGAAGATATTTTTCACTCATAAATGTGGAATACAAATTTTATGCTTGCAAGCAAAGAGAGGCATAATAAAACTAATGAGCTTCAAGACATATAAGGTGTAATTATCATTATAAAATCAGTATATAAGATTAATAAATGGATGTAATGTGTCAATAACAAGGGAATATATCAATTCAATAGGAATTGATGATGAAAGAGTGTCACTTGTCACTTCCCAAGCTAAGAGACAGGTAGTTTAGAGAAGAAAATCAAGGTGTCAAGTAAATATGAAGACTCATATACCATTTGGAAGAGGATACATATTCAAGGAAGTAAAAAAATTATATGAAGACCTAATTAAACTATTATTCAACCTATTTATTAATTAAAAATCCTTATTAACACTTTTCATTTTTCTCTTATATGCCTTCTTTCTCTCTTCTATTCTCATTCTCTATAAATTTTGCCTTGTTTGGATTTGTATTCATCCTCCACCTAGGTATGGTGAATCCCTACCCATTTGTATTCCATTTATCAATGAAAAACTATTTTTTAATCTCATTTTTTAATTCTATTTATTGTGTGTGCATGACTAGTTGATCTTGTCAAGTGTTTTGCTTAGTATACCTTGGCATGTTATCCTTTTATAACACTCATATAAAGTTTGAAAGCTTCTTTGTAGGTCATTTGAAGTGTCCAATTGAAGTGTGAAGGTTGAGTGAGTCATATACTCATTATTATCATTATATTACCTCTTGATTATTCCTCCTACCCCAAACATCTATCACAACCTTCATAATGAAGTGCTGATGTAGAGATGTAGATTAGGAGTAATGTATATTCAAGCTAGTTTCGTGATTGATGTGCACATGAAATTGATTAGTAGTGGTCAATTATTTTGGTGAATAACCTCCATTATATTAGGTTTCTCTCCCTTTTCCTAACAATTTGACATATTATTTAATTATCCTAAGTGATACATCAAGGAGATCTATCCCTATAACCTAGAGATTCAATCCAACTATTATTCTACCCATAACCTAGGATTATCTCCATGTTACCATAAATTTATAAGGCTGAAACAATATTCCAAGGGTGAAAATTTGGGTGATAATAGTTATATAATTCTTAATGGTATTAGATATATAATTATTTGAATAGTTCTTGGTGTTGATCTTCAACATATTAGCCTTTGGAGGTATTCTTATTCAAGCATCAATGTCAACTCTAATTATTTATTAGCTGGTATAAGTAGTATAATTACCTAAACATCATAATTGGTATGAAATCTTACTCTCTTGATCAAGAAGCAACATTTATTGCTACATATCCTTCATATAAATATGGAAATATTCAAGTTTTCACCCCAAGCACTCCTCAAACAGCAACATACCCACCTTACCAAGTCTTTCAATAGTCATACTTGCCTCCTCCTACTCCAACTCATCCTAATTGGTAGCTTATCGATCCCTCTATCTAAACTTGTCAAAATAATGTTTTCCCTACCACATCATTGTTGTAACTCAATATAAATAGTCTAAAGTCTGAATGGGTAATGAAAAATTGGGATAGAGGAGTAGAGTTTGGAGATATGATGCGTTTTCACCTCATAAAGATGCTAAGGAATTCAATATAGATGTTGAGGGGAAAGTAGGCAATAGTTGAAGAGGAAAATCAATATGTTATAACTGATGAGTTTTGGGAATGGATAACCTTGATCCAATAGTGGGAGGATAGACTAGTGAGGTGGGATAATCAAGAGATCCAACCCAAGAAACCTCAACCATCATATCCTACCCCTAGTCAACCTCCTTGTGATCCAAGACTCCTTAAAACTACACCCAACCTTCCTCAAGAACCCAAGATTATTCAATATTGAAATCCTTCTTGGAATATGACTCCTATTTACACCATTCCAACCCTTATTAATGAATCTTCTCCAATGCCTACCCAAGACCAATAAAGAGAAAATGTCTTAGAAGCCACACCAAGGGCTTTTCCTAATTGGAGACAGACCCTTCAAGTGTAGGAGAGGGGTAGTTTTGTTAGATTATAAGGTTTAAATATATCCTCAATATATTTTACCACTCCTTAGGTCCTAATTATATGATAAAACCAAAGCATATCATACCTAGAGAAGATAATTCAAGAATGGAAAAGAAAGAATGAGAGAGTCTTAGCATAAGGGTTTCCTCCCCTTCCCGAAGAGCTTCCAAAGAAGTCCTTAAAGGTCTCTAGTTGGAAATACACTCTTTTAATAATCAAGAAGTATATATAACTCCTTTTCTCTCCCACCATTTTCCCTTTTAAATAATAACCTATGATGTGTAAGATTCAATAGGAGTATCTAGTTGCAAATGAATCCATAGACATTCATGATGAGGAAATCTCAAGTGTGTGTGAAGAGGATATTTGTATAGGTACTCCCCTTGGTTAATATAAAGGAAATTTAACTTTAAAACATGATGAAGAATTAGTGAGTGAGGAATATGATTAGTTGGCTATAATATATTCTCAAGATTACCATGAATATACTCTCAAGAGTGAGAAAAACATCATTTAAGAGGTTGTAGTAGAGGGTAAAGGAGATGTTAGAGAGTTTAAAATTGGTGTGATTGAGTATGAAAATGATAAAGGTAATTCAATTGAAGTGGTTGAAATAGTATATCAATTATTTGACCATGACAAAGAAGTTATAGATAATCAAGAGGAATAGTTATTAGAGCATCTTGATAAGTTTGAGGAACTTGTTATAGTGGAGCTTCAATTAGATGAGCCTCATGGTACTTCAGACATGTATGATAAGGTAAGTATTTTATCTAATATCCCTTGTATAAGTCAAGATAATGAGTCTACATCTTGATATAGTGAATATTTTGATGAATCACCAAGAAACCTATCAAAGTTGCAAGTGAGTAAAGAGAATGGTGAAGACTTATTTTAAGCCTTGTAATTAAGATACTCATCTCTTGCAAGTTATTATGAGTTGGTTAAAGAAATAAGAGGTAATTTTAGGGAGCTAATCAAAAATATAAAAGGATATATTCTTAAAAATCTATCTTTTTAAGAGGCAACCTCACTAGATGATGACTTATTTGAAATCTTCAGCATGGGTTATCGGCCTCTCATTCCATTTATAGACCTTAGTACACTCTTGGATGATAATGTGGATCTCTTTTGGACACAATCCCTCAAGGAACAAAAAATATCTCTCTTGGAGATAATTCTACCAATATGCCATCATTTTCATCTCAACTTGATGATTTTGAGTAGCTATAAATAGTAGATGGAAAAGTTGAGATCCTTCAAGAGGATATTGAAGTCCAAACATGCTTCTTCAACCAGCCATGTGAGATTCATGTTATAATAAGCCTTAAGAACTAATGTCTAACCATCTTGGAGACCATTACCAAATAATAATAATAGTAGAGGGTAGAGGTTAAAGTTTTTGACTGGTTTGTGTTTATTGAAATCTATTTATTATTGTAGACCTTTTAGAAGGCATGTCAAATGGATTGGAAGTTAGGAAGAAGGCTCAACGAGGCAAGAGCATAGTCAAATATGCTCTCTTATACCACTGCATACCTCATGAAGGAAGTAACCCAAGGAAATTTCCATTTGATCTAGGAGGGACAATATTTTTGTAGGTTAATTATAAATATATAGGTGTGTGTTTGTTTTCCATAAGTATTGAGTAACACAAGTGTGGTTTATTGTGTTGGTTAGCGTGTGTTTATCTTTTGCTATTGTGTGTGTTCTTGGAGGTAGTTTCAATTCATTTTATTATCTTGAGTTAAGATTTTTAGTTGGTCATTCAAGATAAAGTCAATTTTTTTGAAGATTTCACTCCATAAGCCCAATGGATGTGTAGAAAACTAGTCTAGTAAGCATTTCAGACATACTACCCTTGTGAATCACCAATTTGTTAACCATTTTTGACCCCCAAGTCAAAAGGTCAACCCCTATTATTTGAAACTTGACTAGTCATATCTAAATAGCCTTGTTCATATCCATTTTTTACCTTGTAAAATATTTAAATGGTCTTTCTAGGGTCTTATTAGCATATTTTAAGGCTATTTTGACAAGATTAAGGTAATACTATATGTTGGTCTTATGATGGTATATCTTCACCATGGTATGAAAAGGTGGATCCAAAGGGTGTCATAGGTTCTTAATTTTATATTCAAGTCATATTACCCATTCATCACCCTACATGAACTTTTCATACATGTTTGAAAAGTTTAAGGTTGATTTATAAAGTTTAATGTAAATGAAGTTGAAGAGAAAAGTGCATATAACTAACCCCAATGTTTGTCAAAGCCAAAAAATATGAAAGATCCATCCAACATAATTTTCAAGACCTATAGAAGAGTTGTATAATGTGAAATTTGACAATAAATGATGATAAGTCATATTTAAATGATGATAAATAGTTATAATTGAGTTTTAAATGCTTAAAAGAGTATTTTCACCCACTTTTATAGACCAAGAAGCTTGTTTGTAGGTGAAAATAGTAGAGTAGTGTCTCTTCATATTCCAAGGGTAAAATCCATACTTTGATTATAGGTACAGGTCTTAGAGATGTAAAAGATGCTTCCTTTCCTCCATCACTCCCATGGAAGCTCATAATGACAAATTTCACACGCTTGGTCCATATAACATAAGGAGAGTTGGGACCTAAAAAATTTTCTAGGTGAGGGGGTCCTAATGGAATTCAAATCCATTACCATATTTAAAAGATTTGTGGCCCTTCCTTTATGAACATTCACTAAGACCCTAAGGTTACCTATAAACCCTAAAGGCTCAATTTATAGTAGTCTCATAGTAGGATGAAGAGAATGAACAAAATAGATTATTCAAGGAGATCCTATAGAGATTAAATATCTCTCTCATAAAGTTTTTTAGTGTCCATTTGGCACGTGTGGGCTCAAATTGACAAGAAAACTCCTCCTTTGCATTTTTTGGATGCTAAAAGTCATGGTATCTTGATTACTTTAGGGTTTATAATAGTTAAAATAGAGTGAATAAGGATATCCTATCATATTTTAATTTTTTTCAATGTAGGTATAGGTATATTAATGGATCTACTAGTCTCTCTAAATAACATTCAATATTTTAGGCCTAAAGACTATACTATGAAGTTGCCTGTATAAGAATGACTTGAAAAGGTCTAAGTCTAAAATTTAAAAGGTGTATGAGGACTATAAATTCTTGAGGAGTTTTTTGAGGTAGTGAAGGGTGATATAAAGGTTTTAAAATATCAATACATGCCCCATAAAATATTTTTTGCATTGAAAATGTAGACCTATAGGTCGCCTAGATTTGTAGGTTTCTTTTACACATTAAATGCAAACCTATTACATTAGAATTGAGATTTAATGACGTAAATTAAGTTGATATTAAAATAACTATATTTTAATGCATGATAAAACATTATTTTCCTTTTAAAAATGTCCTGACACATCTAAAAACTATACACTATTGAATTCATCTCCTTAATAGACTGTATGCTCTAAAGAGATTGCGTGAGTTTCAAAAAGAGTAGTGAAAGATTAAATGTTGTAATATGAGACATAAATCCAAGTAAAATTCAAGAAAAATATCTGAAATAGTATTCCATCTTTATATTTTATTTCACCATTAGTTGATGGAATTTTGAAGGGACTCATGCCATGCAACCTATAGGCCAACTTGAGAAATGTAAATTCACCTTCAAGTATTCTAAGAGTAGATGTAATGTTTTATATGAGAGATAAGTTTGGGATAAATAGAAGTGTGAAGTGAAGTATTTAATAATTTTAAATATTTATATTTTAAAAAATTTAAGTTCTCTTCCCTTGGAGAAACTCAAGACTCAGTCAAGATACCCCAAACGCACCTACATGCCTACTAGGAAGATAATGATATGTGAAGTCATGAAGGTGTGAATGATATGGAAGTCATGAGGTATAAAGAGTTATATAATATTTAATATTATGGAAATATGAATACTCTAGAATGAAAATATGGCCTTAGCTATAATAAGTACCTAAAGTTAGACTAGAAAATAGGAATTATGTCTAAAGGAAGAATTCACATAGGCATGTCTGAGGTATGAATAGAAAACTATAGGTTATAAAGGGAATTTGGGATATTAAGCTAAATAAATAAGTTTATATAGCCTATAAAAATACATTAAAAAGATTCAAACTTAGAGGAAGTTAGTGAGAAAAGGGAAAACATAGTCATTAGGTTCTCTTGCATTATTAGGCTCATAAACCCTAGACAAAGTTGATGATGGTTATAATAGGTATAGAGAATAAAAATGGTGAAAATGACTATTTAAATTTATTATTATGGATGTTAAAAACCCAAAAAAATCATTTTAATCTTAAACTAGACATCAAAATAGCACCTTTAAGCCTGAATTCTCTCTCCACCTTACTAAACTCAACTTGCCTAGCTTGAGAGTCTCCTAAACTTGCTCACATATTACATGAAGAGATGCATGGTGGATTAATATTTTGGGAATAATAGGAAACCCATATACACTAATTATTAATGTCATTTTTATGTTCATATAGGTCCCGATATTTATGAATAATCCTTAAGAGTGTAAGGCACTCACAGGCTACCAACAAGCTCTTTAATGACCCGATTGAAGAGTTTGATTGTCTAAATGCCTAAGGTGGATTATAATGACCTATAAATTAATTTTATGGAATTTTAAATCCTCCTAGTCACTTAAAAAGCTATTTTTGGGCACATACCAAGAGCAGAACTATGTGGAATTAACTTAAATACATGGTTATATGCTCATTTATGAAGGTATAGGGTAAGGAATAGTCTCCAAATCATGTACAGAAGCCTAAAAATATTAGTGAGATGTTACCTATTCATATAAACACATTTTTAGGTATCTTAATAAGGTATATGATATTTTAAAGTCACTAAGAGGAGTCAAGAAGGGAAATTTTCATTATTTAGTTAGTCAATAAGCCTATGTAAAGACCTAAAAGTACAAATGGAGAGCCTATCCTTAGTAGGTTGAGTTGAATGATGATGTTTCAAGAATAAAAAAAACATTTACCATAATTAAAACCTAAAAATTTCTTATCAAACTACTTAAATCACCTCTCATGCATGTACAATCACCTAGGCTAGGGTTTTAGCCATTTCATGGTTTACCCATCCATATAGGGTCTCAAGTCTTCAAATTTTACAAGGAGCATGTAAAAGGGATGGGAAAAGTTAATAAAAAACGTTTTTGTATTTTTACATGTGTGGGATAATATTAGAGCCAAAACTAAGTTTATAAGCCTAGAGGCCTAATTAAGGCCTAATTGGAGAGAGAAAATAGGTGAATAAATACACTTCCACTCAAGGTCTAGTCATGAAATTTAGTAAAAAAATGTAAGGTCATACTATTTATTGAAATAAGTGCTTATTTTGTCAATATAATCTATAATTGTCATACACAATGAGCTTTGTGTGTTTTCAAGGTTACAATAAATTGAAGACAAATGTAAACTTTGGGTGCAAAATGAGGTCTTTGGGATTGTTTAATGGATAAAAATGGTTTGATTCAAGTATTTTATGACTAAGAGATGCCATCCATGAATATAGGTTTCACTAATAAAGGTTGAATCAATATTTTATGCTTGAAATTAAAGAGAGGCATTGTGTAACTAATGGGCTTCAAGACATCTAAGATGGTGTAATTATCACTGTAAAATCAAAATGTCAAGAATAAGGGCATGGATAATTTAAACATGAATTTATTACCAAATATTACCACTTTTCACTTTTGAAGCCAAGAGAAGGGTTGTTTGGAGAATAAAATCAAGGTGTCAAGTAAATATGAAGGCTCATATGCCTTTTGGAAGAGGATACATATTCAATTAAGAAACACATGTATTTAGATAACTAATGAAACTTTTATTAAACCTTTTTTTAATTATAAATCCTTATTGAAATTTTTAATTTTCATCTTTTATGTGCTATTTCTCTCTCCTAATCTCATTCTCTACAAAACCAACCTTGTTTAGCTTTGTATTCATCCTCCACCTAGTATGGTGAAGACTGCCCATTTGTATACCTTTTATCAATGATAAGATACTAGTTTTACCTCCTATTTTGATTTTATTTAGTGTTTTTGCATGAATATTTTATATTTTCAAGTGTCTTTCTTAGTTTTTATTGTCATATTATCTTTTTCTAACACTCATATGCATTTTGAAAGCTTCTTTGCATGTCATGTGAAGTGTCTAAGTGAAGTGTCAAGTTTGAGATAGTTTTATACTCATTGGTGTCATTATATGACCTATTTAATACTTCTCCTATCCCAAAAATCTATCATAACATCCATAATGAAGTGTTGATGCAGAGATACAAATTAAGAGTAGTGTATATTTAAGCTAGTCTCATGGTTGATGTGCACATGCAACTAGTTGGTAGTTTTCAATTGTTTAGGTGCATAACCTTCATTAGAGTAGGTTTATCTCCCTTTTCCTAACAATTTGAAATCTTAGTGAATGACTCTAAGTGATACATCAATTGTAGCTAGCCCTATAACCTAGAGATTTAAGCCACCTATTAGGCCACCTAGAGCCTAGGATTGTCTCCAATTTACCCCAAATTTAGAAGGATTGAATAGACTTTCAACGGTTAAAATTTAGTTGATAATATTTCCCACTAATCCATTTTTCCCATATCCAATAGACATATGAATAACTAGGGTTTTTTCTATATGACAAGGAGCAACAACCCATAACCTAGATCTGAATGCATTAGAGTGGAGGTGAAAAAGAACTAAAGATCATCTAGGTGGTCACATCTAGTTTCAATAGGTATTAAATAATCAACACCTATGTCCAATTTAGATAATAGCTTTGACATAACCATCCCAGGTGGATGGAAGTGTCTATAGCTATAAAGGTCAAAATTACATAATCAAGCAACTATTCTCAAATTTAGATCTATTCCAATTTCTACCTATTCTAGATCCAAATTTTAATTATCATCATATCTAGCTAAGTATATTTTTTCATTTTTATTTTAATATATAGCATAGATTTACAGTCTATCTTTACCATATTATCATAATAAATTTATTATATGTTTATACGAGTTTAGTAAACACTTGGCCTAATTTAGAGAAAGTCTACCATCCTTGTGTCCTAGGTTATCTCTACCCATTTAACCCTAGATTCCATATATATATATTTTAGGTTTAAATATTTGGTGTACTTGATTCATATGAATGAAATTTTTTATGATTTTTAGGGTTTTCATTCATCTAGGGTTTTAGATTGATGTACTTTTTATTTCCTATTGTTTTTTACAACTTAGGCATAGCCTTAAATTGGGAAGTGTTACTATTTAACACATTGAGTTTACCCTCCTACCACCTAATATGTCTAAAACCAATGAGGAGCCTAATACTATGGATCATGATGATACTAATGTTGAGAATGAAAAACATAATGATGATGTTATCATAGAAGAATAATTTGATAATGAAAACAATGAGTCTAATGAAACAAATGAACTTGAACAAATAGATCATGAGCACCTAAAATAAATTTCATTATTTCATAAGTGTATTCATAAAAACCCTAGAGATCTTGATGAAATACTAAGAAACATATAATAAATCAAAAAATAAAAAGTGTAGATGAATAAGTAGGTCCATACATTGATCATTTTATTCAACCTATGGGTCATCCCCATATACCAACAACCCTTTCCTTGAACACATTTGCACTTCATACATATAATGGGAGAATGAAATATATATTTAAACCATTTTTCCCTAAAGTAATATTGCCACATATTACATGGTAAACTTTAATACTTCAACCTAATTACTAGTACCTATGGGTACACCTCCTTTGGTGACTTATCAAATATCCAACCTAAAGGACCAAGAGGTGTAAACTCTCATCCAAAGTATACAAATTTTAAAAACTAAGGTTAAAAATATTGAAAAATATTCTATGAAATAACCTTATGCTATTGATTCAAAAGAGATGTTACATAATCCTCTTAAACTAGATATATCTTTTCACCCCTTACCATCTAGCTTTATTTCACTTAAGCTCACATTTTATGATTTCAATGGTGATCCTAAAAATCTTCACTATTTTTGTTGGGCATGCCTTGATTATGCCTCCAATTATAAGCTTTTGATTAGATTATTTATAAGGAGCTTAAAATACTATGATTTTAATGTGTTTATATGATTTACCAAAGTAATTGTTAAAGGCCTTAAAACCCCTTGATAAATGCCTTCAAACTCCTTGAGGATCATTTTTTAGTGCACTTCTCTATTAACATTATTTAAAAAATTTCCAATTCTCAAAATGAAAAAAATCAAATGAGGAACTAATGAACCTATCAATTAAAATGTCTTAATATACAAAACAATGTTAGCTAAGATGACCAATCATACGGAAAACAAATGACTTCAAGATATTTTCAAGCAAAGTTTGCTTTCTACTTTACATGAGTCCATTATGTTGAAAAAATTCAAATATATTGATGACTTATGCCACATTGTTCATGATCATGAAATGAAACTTATATAATTTAATGAACTTAAGTATGTAGAAAATACATAAACGACATCTATATATAATACCAAGTTTACCATAAAACCAAGTTTTAAGGTCAAACCTCTTGAGCCTAAAAAATAAAAATCAACCCCTATTAATGTGTTGTCACAATAAAATAAACTTGTCTTATCCAATGCACCATAGAGACAATTTACATTCTTTCCTGATTCTCCCACTTCATTATTCCCATGGATTGTAGATTATCACCTCATATCTCTCCCTCATCCTATATAAGTTGATATGATTATACCTCTATCCAAAGGGTATGATGTGATTTATTATTATGACTATAACCAAGGCTCTATGCATTATATAAAACATTTTTTTTACCTTGAAGAATAATATCTAAGAACTCATCAATGACCAAAAGATTACATTTAATGATTCTCCAAAGGAATTATGTTCACAACTTGGTGGTCACTAGAAATAGAAAATATTTAATAATCTTTTGCAAGATAATTCAAAGAAAGATCTAGAAGTGCAAATGGAATATAATGTGTGCCTTTCTCCATCTCATCATAAACACCCATTAGATGGGATTGTTGGTAACTATATGTGGCATACACATCTTATTGTTTATTGAGATTAGGGATGATTACTCAAATCTTTATTCCATATTAATTTGATCATACCTTGACCACAAGACGATACACAACCTTATGATTTATAAAATTACAAGTGAGAAAATTTATACTATGACATTACTTATGCATTTGGGTTATATAAATCATGATTTACATCCTTCAACCAGATCAACTAGAGCATTTTACGAGACCTCATAATAGGTTGTCAATGAGATTAGATTACCTTTATATGTGGGTCTTGCCCATGTTTTTTCTACCTTATTAGTTATAAATTCCATGGGTGTCTTTGATATGTTATTAGGATGACCTTGGATACATACACTTCTAGTAGTACCTTCTATAATGCATGGGTGTGTTAAATACATTAATGATAATCAAGTAATTATAATTTCTAAGATTCCATATGAAAATCCTCTTGATCAAGATAAATTTATACCCATGTAATTAATTATAAAACCTATTATGATTAATTCTCTACAAAATGGTAATAAATAGGAAACTCCCCTTACTAGGTGGCCAATACATGAGATACCATTTCATCAAATATCTACAGTGGCTTCCATGGAATCCTTATCTACTACATTCCATAGTTAGATATACAAATAACCTATACATATTCCTATAACTATTATTAAAAATAAAATTCATACCATTCATTAATGGTTCCACAAACCCCTAATCCTACTAAATCTACTTCATGACCACATATTATTATTTTACATATGCAAACCATCACATATACTATAGTGATAGATATTGCACCTATATATGATTTCCAAAAACATCAAAAATTTATTAAACCAGGTTTAAAATGTTCATACATTTATGAACATACTTTGGATGTGATCATAGGATATTTTTTTTCTTTTGAAAGTGCCAAAAATACCAAAAAATCATAAAACTTCAAAAATCTAGAAATATTTTTATCATTTACATATCCTATTGGCTTATTGGCATATATATTGTTGGTTCCATGTTAGTATATGGCATCTTATTACTTCCTATATACACGTGTTTCAAATAAATTTTGGGTGTTTTTAGGTATACACATATAAATAATCTATACACTAATGGATGTTAGGTTGTTCCTCTACTCACATCACTAGGAAATTGGGGGCATCTACCTCTATGATCATGGTATACCTAAGTTATATCATTTTATGGTCACTTTATAATATCATGTTTTATCTCATATAAATATTTACACATGCCATTATCCATGCTTATATATTTCACAATGCACGTCATATGATATTCACTTAACATTTTTTTGCTAACATGTATACCTAGGGGCTAGTATGATATGTTTATGTTGGATGATTTTACTTTTATTTTATGTACTTACTTGAGTGTCTTGTATATATTATTTGATTATTTTAATATTATTTGTTTTTTATAGCCCATGTGCCTTTATTTTCCTTTTTTGACATTTGAATATGCCATTGCTTGTTATATGTTGACATTTGAATATGCCATTTCTTTCTTTGTAGACATTTTACTATCATGCCCCTTGTTTGAGGTATCTTTGGGCTATTATCTTTTGATTTAATTTTGATTTATCTTATGTGTGTGCTTAATTTATTGTTGAAATTGTAATGTTACTATCTACACATTGACATGATCTACATCATGAATCTTAGGAATTGGTGTGATTGCATTATTTATGATTCAATGATTTATATACCTAGACATGTTCCCTCCATATGATACATGGTAAATTCATAGTTTACATGGTTATATTATCCTTTTGAGGTAAGGTAACTACCTTATTATACTTTCCCTCACCAAAAAGTTAGGGCATATCAATGGGAGCATGTCATAGAGGCATGACTTTCATATTACTTAATATGTTCATATTGTAGTGGGGGCATGTTCTAAAAACATGTTCTCTACATTTGTCACAATTTTAGATTTAGCAGGGGAATATTTTGGAAACATGTTATCCACACTTATTCAATATTTAGTATACCTAGATTATAGTGGGGACATGTCTTATAAACATGTCATCCACATTGGCACTTATATCAGTTTTTATATTTCTCCATATATAGTGGGGGAATATTTTAGAAACATGTTCTCCACACTTCAATTCAAATTGGCCAAATTGCACAACTGAATGATTTAGATACATAGTTGTGGTAAAATTATTTACATTGGTACCATTATTATACATAGTCTAAGCATGAGATAAATCTAACGTAAATATGCTATAAAATATCCACCTAATATTGTAGAATAAAATTAGTTACATATTTTAAACACTTTTAGTGACTACCACCACCCATCAGGTTGAACTGTTATGAACTATATTGAACCAATCTAATAAAGTAGTTGGTTCACTTTTTGGTATGGTTGAGGTGATTAAATAACTCAATATTGATAATTTTATAGTTTTGAATTGGTTACATCATCCAAACTAAAAACATTTATAGTTTGATTTGACTTGGTTCACTTAGACTTACCGAGTTATAAGTATGATTGGGTTGTACTATTGAGCTAATATAAATTTCTAGGTGGAAAGTCACATTTTATCCAATTTTGGGGTCATGCATTATCTAATCTCTCAATATATTTAGATATATACACTTTATATATTTTATATTTTTCCTAATCTCATTTTTAATAATTCATAATGATACATATTTCAAATCAAATTTCTAAAAGGCAAGATGGTTGCATCAATACACATGTATAATCCTAAACCTTGCTCTCTTTCAATTTAAATAATTTTAATGTTTTCAATTTTATATTATATTAATTTATTATATATAGTAACATGTTCTTGGTTTTAGGTCAATCACTATCAAATCACATAGGTTGGACTCAAGCAAAGATAGGGTGTGTTACACACACCTAGATATGTATTTAATTTCATTTCAACTAGCAATTTCATTAATAGAGTAAATGGGGGACCGTAGACACTATTAATGAATTATATAACATCTCAATATTATAATCTTGGAAAATACATGTCATGGATGTACCTTTAACTTCTAGACCTTTCCTACTATCAAAAAGCTTGCATATGCTAACTCTTTATGCCTAATTGGTTATCTCTTAGTCTGACCAATGTTACACTAATGACGCAAACCTTCTACCTTGCCCATAATGTAGTAAAACTGCTTATATTATCTCTCTGTAATTTATTAAATTACACTTATTTTCTAGCTTATTAGACACTTATATACTAGTTAAATGCCTACATTGATATAAGTGTCCTATTATAATGCAAGTGCCCAATGCCCTAAAGTCACCCAATTTAAAAATAAAATGTAATCTTATGGTTATCCTAAGTGATTTAATATGATATTTTTTCTAAAGGGATTGGTATAAATATAAGCTCAATATTATTTCATTCTAAACTTAACACAAACCAAAAATCACTAAATCAAGCACTCAAGTGAGCAAAGCTTCCCTATCTTTTCCTATTTCCATATTAGTCATAGGGAAAACGTGCTCTTAATTACTAAAGAAAAACTCTATGACTAATGATTTCCCTATGTATAGGTCTTAATTACTAAAGGAAACCTCTATGAACCATATTTTCCAATTTATAAGATAGGTCACTCTATGTAATTGCTTATCACATATTACATTATTCACACACAAGCCAACACATAGGGGAGAACTACATAAATTTAAGGTCCTTTTAGAGTATTATATTTTTATGTAATGTTCATTGACATATAGTTATTTTGGTAATCTCAACACTATGTGCACATTAACCTAATTTTACAATGAAAAATATGAAAATAAATAACTAGGGTTTTACTATTTGACAAGGAGTAATAGTCCATGACCTAGATCTAAATGCACTAGAGTGAAGGTGACATAGAATCCAAAATCATATGGGTAGTCACACCTAATTTCAAAAGGTATTATATATTATACATATAAATCTAAGTTATATGGTAGAGTTGATGTAACCATCCTTGGTTGACACGTGTCTATGGCTATAGAGGTCAAATTTCTAGAATCAGACAACTATTCTATAATCCATATCTAATCCAATTTCTATTTTTTCTAGATTCATATCTATATTAGCATGAAAACTATATATGTATCTTATTATCATTTATATTTTAATATATAACATAGTCTTACTTTCTATCTTTAACATCTCAACATAATGAATTGAGAATATGTTTATCTGAGTTTTGTAAGAAATTAGCCTACTTTAGATATAGTATACCATCCTTGTGCCTTATAATATCTCTAACCATTTAATTATAGATTCCCCATATCTATATTTCATGGTTAAACACTGGAATATAACATATGCTTGGTTAGCTAAGAATAATATCAAGGATACATTGAAGGCCTAGGTAATAGACCCAAATATTGTCATGTTAAGAGGCCAAATTAATAACACTCTAGTCATAAGATTTAGTCCTAGGGTGTAGATAAAAATGGCCCTACTAAAAAATTGTGATTTAAAATATCTCACCTATATCATGGAAATTTGGGTCCCTTTACTTGACATCTTTTGACTAAAAATCAAATTTTGACCTTGGAAGAGGTTGTTAGCTTCAACTTGAAGTTTCATATGAGCAAGATCGAGAATGGGCATAATGATCATTTATATATGATATCATATCTATTATATTACATAACTTCTACTATGACCCTCATCAAGAGGAACCATGGGAACCTTCTCATAAATATCCAAATAATAAAATATGTGATGATATTATTGTCTTCCATATCTACAAATTTAGGTGCTAGATGTAGAAAATTGTTGATGTATTCTACCCAATAGTATATCAAGCCATGAATGGGTAAATAATTCCACTATTTTTAGACCAAATCAAAAGGTCTATTATAAAATTGGGTGATTATTGGTTTTATCTAGATGATACAGTGGTTATAATTGAAGGAACCTATGAATCCCCATTAAATCTACCTATAGGTACTAGGATTTGCATAATAATATTTGTGCTAGTGTAGGTCTTATGTCCCATTTATTATTCCATACCAATTTCACCCCATGTAATTACTTTTACCAAATTAATATTTTACCCTTACCTCATGTAGATAGTTTGATTAATTATTGTTTCACTTAAGTAATTTATTTTAAAAAATTACTTGTAATTAAAATCTAGCTGAATCTATAAAATCATAATAAAAGTAAACAATTTTAACCCCCTAACAACTCCATCACCATCCAAAATACATTCAACAACTTAAAGCCTATTTTAAACTCATGGTTGAAACCATTTCAATATTATTTTTTTAAAATAAGATATAATAGGTAACGATCCCCATGATCAACATCAATTCTATTGAATCAACATTGATTTAACCATAGGCATCCCTTGAGTAAAGGAACATAATTATAAACCTATAATTCTACAATGGAAAATTGAAGGAATTTATTTAGAATGTGTGCTAGTCAATTTATCACCTTTTAGAAAGCCACACTCATGCACCAGCCCCTCAACATTCTTCCAAAGGTCATACATCAACTGGTCAACCTTGTAATTACTATAGAATTGAAGCATTGTGAAATTAATTACATTACATTATTTTAAGAACTTATATCTTTTTATGTTCTATTTTACAATCCTATTTACCTTCCTTATCATTCTTAAACCATCCTAGATCCCGTCTAACTTATCCTAGGCTCCTATTTTCATATTATTGTCCATACTATTATAATCAACACCAATCCTATAGAATCAACATTGAACTCTATTTTAAATCCTTTTCTATATGCAATCCAAACCAATTTATTTTATCATACCTGATCTAATCTTAATTACCTATTTCTTAAAATATGAGTTTTACTTGTAGATGACATTAACCAAAGTTTTGCATGATGTAATAAGCATTCGTGATTTGAATATAATATGATATCCTTTCTTCTCTAACTAAAGTGACATTGATTTTTAACTAGGAATCTACATAATTGTATTTTCCCCCACCATAGAGGACATTTTTGATTAGTTAAAACTAATACAAACATAAGTAAACTTAGTTGAAGCTTATTGGCATGCTTATTTTATTGATCTTAATGGAATGGATGTAGATTAAGTTAAATTATTTCAATTTCTTATCTATATCACTACATAAATATTATAATTTCATTTAATATTTTTATCTGCTTATAAAATGGGTTGACATCTTTATTGTGAAGTGTACCACTTTTTAGGACTGGTGTATTACTAGGAATCACACTAATATATCTTATTAATCAATCTTTTTCAAGTTTTATCTTTTGTCTAGGTAGTCTTTCCTAGCTAAAAAAGAACTCCCACATTCACTGGATCAATGGTGCATACTCTTTTGAATCCTAGGTAAGACTTAAAACCTTGTATTTCAATTAAAGTTTTTAGTAGTCTATTTTATAAAAGAAACAACAAAAACTACTTAAACATTTTGGCATACTTGGTGGGACCCTTTTTGGGCCTCATTATTCTTGATCATTTATTCTATTTTTTTTTTAGTAAAACTTTTTCTTCATGTTTGTTAAAGAAGTAGAATAAAAAAAGTAAAATACAAAAAATATAAATCACTTTTCTTTTTTTAATTTAATTTAATTTGCTTATTTAAGAAGCATATCTAGTGTAAGTATGATGATTAATTTAATATTTTAGTCACACTCCTTTACACACACTACCAAATCATGATAATCATAAAATATTTAGTAAAACAAATCCTATCAAGGTAGACCCACTTGGATTTCATCAACAAGGAGAAAACTAACTTGGTGTTCTGGTTGAGTATAAATAATTGGTTGGAAAGGCAAATCACTCAACACTCAACAAATTTATTATTATAGGGTCATGAAATTAGGGGGAAGGCCCCAATACCAAGCCAAGTACTTCCACCAACATATATTCAAGCCTCACTGTACCTTTGTGTATATCAAGAATTCCATCTTTAAACAAACCCAAAACTAAACCTAGCTTACCACTTCTTAGGACCTTTTTTAACCCAATTCCCCATCACATTATAAAGATTATTTCTTAAGGAAATAAAAAATATTTAAGTACATTTAATAAAGTGTGTGTTTTATCCTCACTAAAAGGAGATAAATAAAACAAGTTATGTGATTTTACATTTACATTTTATTTTTATAATTTTAGTACTACATGGTTTTAACATGATAATAGTTACTAAGAAATACATAATTACCATATTCATCATCCTCAACGAAACATTCACCATCACCTACTCCCAATTCCATGAGGGACAATATCCCTCAATTTTAACCTTAGAGTAATCTTAATTTTGCAAATATATTGGATAATAATTTGATCACCCTAAACCATTACCTTACCATATTATCCATATGAATCCATATTTCCCATCATGACCAATCCTCCCAAATTTTTTATGGAATGCCACCAAAAACATCTAAAGGTTACATGGTGGCCATGGTTTCCTCATTTGTCAAACCACCACTACCAACAACTTCAAATACTACCATGGCATAATCTCTAGATATCCATCACTATTGATATCTAGTAGTCCTATTGTAACCATTATTCAAACTCAAACCATTACTAAAATATAACATATATAAAATCAAATACCCTCTCCTACACTCCATATTTTAGTATTCTCTATCCTAATGACTCTCCTTCTGATCCAAACTTACGTAACCCTCAATCCTTAGCATACCCCTCAACTTCTATCATCCATAAAACAAATCCCCCATAATTCAAAAACTCCAACAAAAAATCCCTTTAACTAATTAATACCAAATTCCATCACAAACCCTTATGATTACTTATCTTAACCCATCCCAATAATAAAACATACCCTTATTATTTTTGGATTATGTAGTTGCATCTCAATCCACCATCACCACTTCTATCAATTATCCCCTTATATCACCACTCCAAACATTGCTTTTTATTTATCAACATTTGAAAAAAATGTTTTGGGAGTTATCCCTCAGTATAATACCCATCTTGACCTCATGCGTATTCTCATGGATATGATGACAAAATTAGAAGCTTATGCCTTTGGGTAAATAAACATGATTACATATGAACAAATTTGTAATGAACCTATTAACCCCACTATTATAATCAAGCCATATTCAACATAGTGGTAACTTCCTAATTTTATGAAGTTTTAAAATAAGGAAGACCCCCAACAACATATTAGGGCATTTAGGTATGCATTTTACCTGATAGCCCATGATGATGCCTTATTGTTTAGGACTTTCCCTATGTTTCTTAGGGCCAACTCTAGATTAGTATAGTTATATCCCCCAACACTATCTTTTTTACTTTAGGCAATTAACTCATATTTTCTTCTAACACTTTTCAATTAATATAGCAAGGAAAGTAACCATCACTAAACTTTATGACATTAGACAATTTGAAGATGAGTCTATTGTGGACTTCATTTATATGTGGTGAGAACTTATAAATCAATTAACATTATCCCTTCCTAAACCTAAATTGATTGAGTTATTTTCTAAGTCATGTGTAAAACACATCTCCTCCATGATCCAAGTCCAATCATTTAAAACATTTGAGGAAACCTTTATCATGTCCCATAAGCGATAAATTTGAGCATTAAAAGAGGGGAAATTTAAGTTAGGAAATAAAACTTTAAACCTAACCATTATAAAGGAATTAAAAATCCTAAGCCAAAAGTCATAGCTAATGTTGTTGTCCTAAAGTCAACTTTTCCATCGACAACAAACCAACCAAGCTCTTCCCAGATGTAACTATTTTCACTTAGATTTTCATCCTTTGAGGAGTTTTCTCAGCTCTCCTCAACTAAGTGGCACAATTAAAACACCTCTAGGCTATGGGTAGCCTAAGAATGAGGTGAATCTCTAGATAGGGCTAGATCCCTTAATGTACCACTTGTAGATCACTAATACATCTATGATTGTGAGGGAAAAAAGAGAAAAAGTAAAAGTAAACTATCCTAAATGAGGTGATACACCAAATTTTTTTATGACTACCAACCATATTCATGTTATACATTTGACCACGAGACTAACTAAACATACACTACTCTAATTTGAATATTCTCACATCAATATTTCATTATGAGGTTGTGATGAATGTTTAGGCTAGAAAGACTAGACAACAGGTATAAAATGAAACTATTTGAATATACTAACTCACTCAACCTTGACACATCATAAAACACTTCATATGACCTTCAATAAGAAGCTTTTAAGCTACAAATAGGTGTGAGAATCAGATAACAATGCTAAAGAAACAACAATCATCAAATGAGCAAGATCAATCATTCAAGTGAAAAAACTATGAAAAATTATGGAAGAGGTAATAATCAGTATTATTTATTAATCCATGTGATATGAAAATGAGTAGGGATTCACCATACTTAGGTGGAGCATAATTTACAAAGGCCAAAATGGCTAGTTCTTATAGAACTTGAGAGAGAGAGGAGAAGAGAGAAGTCCAAATGTCACAAGGACACTTGTAATGATAAGATAAGTAGTTACATTTACATGGGAAGATAATTTTAAACTGATCATGCAAACTTTGGAAGCATAAGTGTCAATCCAAGGCATGAAACTCATGAAATATGGCATGAAATTCCCTTTGTTTGATAAAAAAACTACCTTCATGATTTATCCCTATTTGAATGTCCAAAAAATTATCAGGGGTAGTTATAATGATTAAAATAATAGGTAAAGATTTAATACATGCATCTCCATGCATTGTTTGCATTCTTAATCACTTGGAATATTTTGAAAGTGAGCCATCAATACCTACAATTAAATAAACTCCTTTTTCTCACACCTTGCACACTTGGCCTCAAATTTGGCTTAATTTTCCCATGAAAATACATGAAAGATAGTGTATGATACTTTTAAATATCTTTAATGGCCTTATAATACTTAGGTAAACCTTAAAAAGCCATCCATTTGAAGTTCTTACCCTTCTCAACATCTTGCTCACTATGCCAGTTTTGACTAGATGAGATGAGAGCTATTATGGGTATAGTTAAGGGTTTTTAAAAGGAATTAAATGGAAATGGGGAGTTATATTAATTATAAATATTCCTTGAAAATTTTATTTCATCTCTTGAAACCTCCTGAAACTTTCACAATGCACAAAATAGTAAAAAATACCCTATTTTGTACTCCATCCATAAAATTTTGTACATTCTGAAAGTATGAGGAAGAGCATGAGAGAATATTCTACAAGGTTCAAGAAATTTCATTGTCATTTCACCCCACTTCCATATCCATTCAACCTCATTTTCCCAATTCAGTCCTTATCTAATAGTTTGCAAGTGTTTTGAGTCACTTAAGCTTTGTTCATAAAACTGGGATGTTGAAGTTGTAAAAAAAAATCACAAATAAAAATATTAGGAACCTTGTCAATGCTTACAAATGTTTTATATCCACATGCAAAGCTTTAGAGGATATGTAAGCATTCAAAGTTAGCTTATTGAATCCTTCCTTTCATCTACATAGGCCTAATTTTTCCTTTGTGCCAAAATTAGGTTCTCATGAAATTTATTTTCCTTACACAAGATTGATCACCTCTGTAATGACCCCAAAAACATGTTCCAATAGGTTAAAATTCATATCTAAGAATATAAGTGTGAATGAATCCTCATTTGGACACTAGGCCTAAATCCTACCTTTTATGTTTGACTACAATTTTGGACTTATAGGACACTCTACTAAGATTCTCCCCTATGTTCTTGATTCGTCATATTTGTCTAGGTGTATTTCAACTTCTCACACCTTCTTTCCATGTTTGACTATCCTCTAACTTGCTTAACCATTGCCATTATTCAAAGCCTCTTAGTTTGTGCATAAAGGGAGTGCCCTCTATCTAAGATAAAATAGAGGGAAGTTCCCCTATTTGCTTAGGATAATTAAGTGAAACTATGTGAAATAGACCTCCCAAATTTTCAAAAAACTAAGACAAACTATGTGAAATAGACTGTATGTAGGATTTCCTCTAATGGACTATGTGTTACTTGTTTAAAGTCCTTTATTTAATTTGTATCTTCCTTGAGAGTGATATGAAACTATTAATATTATTATGGATATGTTCTCATCTTCACTCATAAATACATTACTCCATATTCTCCTTATACTCCTGCGTAGTCCAAACTATCTATACAAATTCCTAACTATGTTGACCTATTTTGGAGGGTACCTATAGATGACCTTATATGGATGATATTTTTTAAACCTTACATGAGACTCTTGGACCCCCTTCAAGATCATTTAGAAATTTTTGGACCTATTAATTCCATATTTGGGTTATATTTACTTCAAGACACTCAATCCTTTTGCTCTTTATTCCTCACAATCAACTATAATTGACTATGTGGGGTCATGTAGGTGTCTTTTACCTTGGGAAAGACTTCACATTATATTTTTATCCTCTTAGGAATTTAAATAATATTTTACTATCCAAGATTGATACCTACTCCATGTTTAAGACCTTGCCATGAATAGTGTGGAGGTTGGCAATCTATAGTAAGTGAATGTTTTCAAATGAGGGGACCCCTATAGGTGTTCATGAGGCTTGAAACACTAAATATCAACCTTATCATAATGATTTTCATGCTCATTGGTACACCATTCCATTAATAGGGTCATTCCAAAAATGAGAGTATGTTCCATTTTCTTGTTAGGATGTCAATGATCACTCAAACCTCAAATCCTATAGATGTGAATGTAGGGTTTTAGTGCTTTAAAGGCATCTTTGTGGCCCCTAACCATCACAATCCATCAATCCTCTTGACCTCATATTTTTCATAACTCTTCTCCTTGCTAGAGGATACAATTTTTACCTATCTATATGCTCTATAAATCTTTTCAACCTTGTTATAAGATATCTATAAAAGGGCCTTTGACCTCTATTTTCACTTTTTTGGAAAAATATACCTGAACTCAATCATCACATCTTCAAAAGTGATTTACACTATCATTTTACCATTTAATACTTTATATATGTCTATAATGATCAACTCTCCTACTTTAATCCAAAAGAGAACCTTATCATGATTCAATCTTCTGTATATGTACCTTCAAAGCTTTATAATGTCACTTATAGGTGACTATTTGCATATACAAGTTGTAAAAAAAACATGGGTAGTATATAAGGTACAAAGGTTTATGATAAATTTTATACCATCACCAAGTGTTCAAATTGACTCCCACAATTCTTAAAATATTGAAGCACCTAACCAACTTTCCATCTCAGCATGATGTCATCAAAGAGGCTCCTATAGGTGTGTATGAATTGTATGTAGGCAGTGAGCATCAAATGAAGCAAAATATGTGGATGACTGGCATCATGAACAAATCCAAATCATTTTTAATCCCTATAATTCATGATTTACATTAAGGATATCTTAATAAAATCTCCAAAACAACCATTCCAATGTGAAAACCTCTTGCAAACACCTGTTACAGAGTAGACAAGGATAACTGGTGATTAGTTGGTGTGGTGCATGAGATTATAACCAACCTTAAATTTATTAAAACATACAAATTAAATATTATCATCTCCTTATGACTTTAACAAATTGACACACCTTCATTACAATTATATAAATAATCTAAAGAAGATTTATAAATGTGACTGTAAGTGGGATTGAGTGAAGAGTTGACTATGATGAGTGGTAAGACTAAAAGTTACTCAAAACATGGTGTGATGAAACCAAACATTGAAAGAGGTGATCACATGGCCTTGAGACCTATGTAACACCATCTTATTTTCATTTGAGACCTTTTTAGAAGACCAATATTATGTAATAAGGAAGAACTTAACTAAAGCTTCACAATACTGACACCTTCCTACAACATGAGATAACATGCCCATGAAAAAACCATGAAACATGAAACCAATCATGAAGATAATTTGAGAAGATATCCAACATCCTCTAGAGTCAAAAAAACCAATTGGATTGTATGGACTTGTCCAAATTGGAGAAAAATCTATAGGGTGTAGAAAATAATGAGCAAAAGAAACATATTCAACTTGTTAGAGATGGTTCATAAATCATGGATTTCCAATCCTTACACTCTTATTATTGAAATGAAGATATCTGAGTGTAATTTTACTTCCCAAAGGTTTTTGGTTTGAAACCTCCTCAACTAGTTATACTAATCATAAAACTATCAACCACTTCTATGTGTCTAGAAGGGAAAAGGAACATAAAGGTTTTAGATAAAAATGGTTTGAAGAAGTTGATGAGTCATCGCAAAACTTTATCCCATGTGTCACACTCCCTCATGGATTATACAAGTGCTAAACTCTTCCTTTTTAAGTTGATTTCCTAATTTTTAGTTAGATAACCTATAAGTTTTAGATGAATTGAGATTATTGACAAGGAATATAAATTTTTGGATGTTTTAAAGGAAAATAGGACACTTGGACACCTTTAAAACCATTCCACTTGCATTTATGACCCTTAAATGCCTACTAACAGACTTAAAATTACATACTAAATAATTAAACCAAGACCAAGGCTAATATAACATTAAATAATATCAAATAATTTATAATACACCCCATGGAAAAATATTAGACCCCCTATAACATCTAAAAATATTTTTTTTATCTATAGGGGTCCTAATTTGATCTACAAGGTCAAATTTGGTCAACAAATTGGTGACTCATAGGGGTAGCATGCATGCCATGCTAAAGATCAGTAGCCTTATTAGTCCATTAGGCTTAAGGAGTCATCTAAAGTCTAAAACACAACAAGAGGACTTTAACCATTGACAATAAGCTTTGATTAAGACAAGACCAATTTACTATCTCAACTAAACAAAATAAAGGACACACATAAAGAAAATCAAACAAATTAACAACACACACACACACACACACACACACACACACACACACACACATGTGATCAAAACACTTGGGGAAATCTAAAAATAAATAATCATGCACAACTAGAAACTAAGCATACTTCCTTTCTAGGATCAAAAGGAAAGTTTCTTGAATATTTTTCTTTATGAGATGAATCATACTTCCAAACATGTTTATTATTGGATTGGATGCTTTGTAGATCAGACCTATTCCATGGCACTTCAATATGATAGTCATGGAAGAGGTAAAAATTAGTAGTCTTTATTGATCCATGGTATGTAAATGATAAAGGATTTTCCATAATTAGGTGGAGCATAATTTACAAAGGCCAAAATGGTTAGTTCCCATAGAACTTGAGAGAGAGAGAGAGAGAGAGAGAGAGGAGAGAGAGAGAGAGAGAGAGAGAGAGAGAGGAGAGAGAGAGAGAGAGAGAGAGAGAGAGAGAGAGAGAGAGAGAGAGAGAGAGAGAGAGAGAGAGAGAGAGAGAGAGGTCACAAGGACACTTTTCATGATAAGATAAGGAGTTATATATGCATGAGATTAGAATTTAAAATTGATCATGCAAATTTAGGAAGCACAAGTGTCAATCCAAGGTATGAAACTCTTGAAATATGGCATAAAATTCCATTTACTAGATCAAAAAACTACCTTCATGATTTATCCCTATTTGAAAATCCAAAAATTGATTAGGGATAGGTATAATTATTAGACTGAGAGGGAAGACTTTCAAACATGCATCTCCATGCATTGGTTGCATTCCTAATCACCTAGAATCTTTTGGATGTGAGCCATCACTACTTGTATTTAAATAATCTATTTTTTCCCACATCTTACACACTTGATCTCAAATTTGGATTTATTTTCCCATGAAAATCCATAAAATGGAGTATATGACACTTTTAAAGACCCTCCATGGCCTTATAATACTCAGCTAGATAGTAAAAAGCCATTCACTTGAAGTTCTCACCCTTCTCACCATCTTGCTCACTATGCTAGTTTTGACTGGATGAGATGAGAGCTATTATTGGAAAACTTATGATATTTTATAAGGCATTAAATTTACATGGGTATTTATATTAAGGGTCAATATTCCTTCAAAAGTTTATTTCATCTCTTGAAACCTCCTAGAACCTGCACATTGCTTAAAACAATAAAAAATACCCTATTTTATACTCCATATGTATAATATCATATAGTCCAAAAGTATGGGGAGGAGAATGAGAGAGTGTTTTTAAAGGTTAAATAATTTTCATATTAAT
The DNA here is from genome assembly GCA_037957365.1 of Torreya grandis. Taxonomy (NCBI): domain Eukaryota; kingdom Viridiplantae; phylum Streptophyta; class Pinopsida; order Cupressales; family Taxaceae; genus Torreya; species Torreya grandis. Next base: position 256,175 of record JARHVA010005929.1, read on the forward strand.
CTCACACCACTTGGATATCCCTCTAACCTCATATTCCCAATCAAGTCCTTATCTAAGGGTTTGTAAGCGTTTTGAGTCACTGAGGCTCTTAATCTCTATTCATAAAAATAGAACATTGAAGTTGTAAAAAAATTTCACAAATAAAAATATTTTTACCATTTTAAACACCTAAAAATATTTTATATCCCCATGAAAATATTTAGAGGAGATGTAAACATTCAAAGTTATCCCATCGAGTTCTTCCTTTCATCTACACATGTGTAATGTTTCCTTTGAGCCAAAAGTGGATTACACTACAACTTATCCACCTTCCAAAATATTGATCGCCTCTATAGTGACCAAAAAAAACATTATAAAATATGTTAAAATGCATATCTAAGGCTAGAAGTGTGAATGACTCCCTATTTGGACACTAGGCATAGACCTTGCATTTTAGGCTTGACTATAATCTTGGAGTTCTAGGACACTCTACTAATATTATCCATTATGTTCTTGATTTATCATGTTTTTATTTATGTATTTCAAATTTTGAAACCTTATTTCCATGTCTGACCAATGTCTAAATCACTTGACGATTACCATTCTTCAAATCTTGTCAGTTTATGTATAAGTGGAGTGCCCTCTATCTGAAACAAAATAGAGGACACTTACTCTATTTTTACAAGACAAGTAAGTATTTTATGGGTTTATTAATGTATTATATATGATATATATGATAATTTACCTCTTTATTTTATGATTTAACCTCCCAAATTTTCAAAAAACCAAGACAAACTATGTGAAATGCATTGTAAGCAAGGTTTCCTCCAATGGACTATGTTTTACTTGTTTAGAGTCATTTATTTTATTTGTATATTCCTTGAGAGTGATATGACACTATTAGGATTATGATGGATATGTTCTCATATTCACTCATCAATCCATTACTCCATATGCTCCTTATACTATTGCCTAGTCTATACTGTATGTATAAATTCCTGACTGTGTTGACCTATTTTGGAGGGTACCAATAGGTGACCTTATATGGATTAGATTTTTGAAACATTTAATGAGTCTTCATAACCCACTCCAAGATAATTTATCAATTTTTGGACTTTTTCATTCCATATTTGGGTTATATTTACTCTAAGACACTCAATCCTTCTACTCTCTGCCCCTCATAGTCAACTATAGTTGATTGTGTGGGGTCATATAGGTGTCTATTACCTTGAGAAATACTTCACATTACCTTGGGATACTTTGAGGAATTTAAATAATCTTATACTATCCAATTTTGATATCTATTCCATGCTTAACACCTTTCCATGAATGATGTGGAGGTTGACAGTTTGGTGTAGGTGAATGTTTTCAAATGAGGGGATCCCTATAGGTGTTCATGAGTATTGAAACACTACATATGAAACTTATCCTAATTATATTCATAATAATTGGTACACCATTCCATCAATAGGTTCATTCTAAACATGATAGTATGTTCCATTTGCTCTTTAGTATGTCATTGATCATTCAAACCTTAAATCCTATAGATGTGAATGTAGGGTTTTATTACTTTAAAAGGCATCTTTGAGGCCCATAATTATCAAACTCCATAAATCCTCTTGACCTCATATTTTTCAAATATCTTATCCTTGATAAAAGACTACAAATTTTACCTATCTATATTTTCTATAACTCTTTACAACCTTGTTATAGGATATTTATAAAAGGGTCCTAGACATTTATTTTCACTTTTTGGGGAAAATATCCCTGAACTCAGTCATCACATTTTTGAAAGTGATTTACACTATAATTTTATCATTTCATACTTCATATATGTCTATCATGATCAAATCTACTACTATAATCCAAAAGAGAACGTTACCATGCTCTAATCTTCCATACAGGTAGCTTCAAAGCTCTATAATGTCACTTATAGGTGAGTATTTACATATACAAGCAGTGAATTAAACTTGGGTAGTATACAAGGTACAAAGTTTTATGATACATTTTATGCCCTCACCAAGTGTTCAAATGGACTCCTAGAATTATTAAAATATTGAAACACCTATCCACCTTTCCATCTTAACATGACATCAATAAGGAGGCTCCTATAGGTGTGTATGAGTTGTATGCAGGCATTGAGCATGGAATGGAACAAAATATGTTGATGGATGGCCTCATGAACAACTATTTTTTTTTAAAATCCCTCTAATGCATGATTTCCATTAAGGAAATCTTAATACAAGTTACAAAACATCCATTTCAATGTGAAAACCTCTTTCAAACACCTGTTATAGAGTAGACAGGGATAGTTGGTGACTGGTTGGTGTGGTGCATGAGATTGAAAACAACATTAAATTTATTAAAACATATAAATGAACTATTCTTATCTCCTGATGAAATGAAAAAATTTATACACCTTCATTACAATTCTATGAACAAGCTAAACAAGCTCTATACATGTGACTGTAAGTGGGATTGAGTGAAGAGTTGACTATGATGAATGGTAAGACTAAAAGCTGCTCAAAGCATGGTGTGATGAAACCAAACATGGAAAGAGGTGATCATATGGCATTGATACCTATGTAACACCATATTATATTCATGTGATACCTTTATAAAATATCAACATTCTGTAACAAAGAACTTGATTGAAGCTTCACAATGGTGACAACTTCCTGCAACATGAGACAACTTGTACATCAAGACACCATGAAACATGAAACTAAGAATGATGATAATTTTATAATATATAAAAAATCCTTTTTATTTAACATCACCAACTATATTGTATGAACGAGATCAAATTGGACCATAACCGCTAGGATCCAAGAAATAGTGAGTAGAAAAACATAGTCAACTTGTTAGAGATGGTTCATAAATCATGGTTGACCAATATTTGCACTCTTATTATGGATATTAATCTCTTTGAATTTAATTTCACCTCTTGAAGGAATTTGGTCTGAAACCTCCTCAACTAGCCATACTAAACACAAACTTGATGACCACCGTTATGTGTTGAGAAGGGCAATGAAGGAACATAATGGTTTTATCTCAAACATGGAATTTTTAAAGTATGTAAAGTGTGGATATGAGTTTTAGGAAGCTAAAGTGTCATCTCAAAACCTTATCCCATCTATTACACTCCTTCATGGGATGTACAAGTGCCAAACTCTTCCTTTTTTAGTTGATTTCCTAATTTTTAGTTAGATAACCTATAATTTTTAGATGAACTAACATTATTGATAGGGAATATAACTTATTATATGTTTTAAAGGAAAATAATACACTTGGACACCTTGAAAACCATGCTACTTGCATTTATTACCCCTAAATGCCTATTAAATGATTCAAAATGACATACTAACTAATTAGACCAAGACTAAGGCTAATATAACATCAAATAATTTATAATACACCCCATGAAAAAATATTAAACCCCTTATAACATCTAAAAATATTTTTTTTACCTATAGGGGTCCCAGTTTGACTTGCAAGGTCAAATTTGGTCAATAGTAACCAGAAAGAAACTTAACATGATTTATACCTAGGAAATACATGCCTTTAGGGGAATATTATGTTAATATTTTGGATAAACTATTAAAATCAATGGTTATTAAGCTCCATGTAATTATACCTATTGATTAATCTTTACTAAAACCTAATTGGTACAAAGAAAGTAAATTTTTCACTTACCATCATGCACCTAATCACTAGCTCAATAGATGTCACTATTTCAAAATCTTGGTCTAGAAATTCATCAATCAATGGGAGTTGCAGTTGGATAATCCAAATATTTTATAGAATCAATCCCTTGACATATTTATCTATCCATTCCTAAACTATTCATATTCTTCTAATTTTAAACAAACAAATATGAAAAGCATCACAGAGTAGGATGCCCATGCACTAAATACTATCCATGATCAAATTTTACCTAAAAAAGTTGATAATATACCTAAATCATCTTATGTAGTAACAATAATACTAGACCTTCTTATATGAGATACTTTTGAACTATATACACCAATTAAACCCATTTCTACCATCCACTTTATCCTTCCCAATCTCATTACATGAGATCCCCTAAAACTCGAGTCATCTAAACACATTGAAAGTCATCCATAAAAAGAGGAAGATAAAAAAAGTTAGTCTGACACATGGGATAAGTGTCTTAGTATGCCAAAGTGTAAAGATTTATAACACCCACTTATAAGGCTTAAACTCCCCCAAACATCCAAAAATGAGGATCCTCATAAAAGTACTCCCATAAACTCTAACTGCATCCAAAATAAGAAAATAAATATGCCCCAAGATCAAACTAAACCATTTATATTAAGACCCTATCCTTCCTCTAAACATAAGATCACAATTAAAGAATCTTCTCTCAAAGGATCTAAGGTAGCTTAGAAACCTCTACCTATACTACCAACATTATTAACTCATAATAAAACTAAGGACATTTATTATCCCTATAACCTATATAAAATACCTTTACCACCCAATAAAACCATTTGTAATACCAACACAAAAAATGAAAATTATTAAACACAATCTTAAATTTGGTACCCCAAAATATGATAAAACTGCATCAATATCCTTTATGAGGATCCTATTCCACCATCCTTGATCAGCTTATACAAATCTCCTTTATCTCTTTACCTCTTATAAAAATAATTAATCCATACTTCCAAAAACCAACATCGTACATGGAGAATAATGTGTGTATTTACCATAGGATACCTAGACATGACACCAAAAGCTACATTGCTCTCAAAGTCATAATCTAAAATGTTTTAAATGAAGATGATCTTTTAATTGAATTTTTTTTCCTTGATCCCCTCTTTAACCCAAACATTAAAGACACAACCATCCCTGAGAATAATATAGTAAATAACCTAAATAGTTTATAAGGAAAATCAAAACAAGCATAAAAAAACATGATTAATAGTATTGAATTTCTCTCTAATCAACCCCTTTCCAAATTCCCCTCATGATCTTAAAATAAAAATAACTAAAGAGCTTTGATAATTCCCCCACTATTTCAAATGGATAAAATAAAAACATCCACATGGTCCCAAATGCAAGACCCCAAAACCCAAAAAATAAATAAAGCCAAAGTTTTCATAGCTAACTGCCCTGTCCCAACCATAGAAACCTCTAGACCCCTCAATGAAAAAACAAAACTCTCCATTTTAGGGAAAACACAAAAGAATAATTCCTTGAAACTTATATAGATATCAATTATTAAGGAACTCCTTTAAAACTTAGTCACGGTGTCCCTATATGAACTCATTAATAATTCCCCACAACATCTTCAAGCAATGATAAAATGACTTCAATTCATCCAATTTCAACCCAATTAACCACAACCTCTAAAATCATTCATTAGAGATTTGTAGATGACTTCATCTATCAATCTTAATGATTCATAAATAGTTTCATTACCATCTGAAGACCAGGACCTACCCCTATTTATCACTTCTTAAATCAATCAAACTTAGATCAAAAGAGTTATGATTGACAATGGGGATACCATTAACATTATCTCCTCATGAATTTAAGAAACTCCAACTTCCATAAACTATTTTGGATAAATCCCCTATAGTCTTTCAACTTTTAAATGATAAAATTATTTCTACTCTAAAAACCATTATTCTCCATATCTAGATAAGTTATCTTATCCTTCATGAGTTATTTTATGTTATATAAGGCATGTTATAATATAAAATCATCTTAAGACATATTTGGATCCATGATATGTGTTGTGTTCCATCCACCTTACACCGATGCATCAAATATAAGAAAGAGGGCCAAGTCCATATCATCCTAGTTGATCCTCATACATTCAAAACCTGAAACCTGAAATTTTTACTTAATGATGTTCTACTCCCTCTAAAAAACTCAACCCCATCACCATTATCTAATAAATCATTTACTAGTTTAACAATCCCTTCATCACAAATCCTTAATAATAATTCCCTCGAATCCCTATCCAATAACTCTCAATAGGAGAGTACTAGTTATTAACACTTAACACCCTTCTTAATCCTCAAGAGTATGGGTGCCAAGATAAGTTATTTAGATATCATCCTAACATTAGGGATGTTGTTGTTTTCATCCCTCCTTTCCTATATACTCATTTAGCATATAGAGGGATCAATCAATCCTCCTCATGTCTTAATACCTAGTCTCATGCCAAACCATTCTCCTCAAATTTATCATTCCTTGACAAACAATTTTTTTCTCAAAATTACTTCAAATGATGCATCTAAAAAATATTTGGTGTGGAATGTTATGATCAGGGACTACATGATGTCACACTAGGATATTTCAGGAAATCCCTTGAAAAACATGGTCTCAGGTTCAATAAAACTCCTAAATCCATTCCTAAAGTCAATCTTTTATCCAACCCCAAAGAGAATGTTATAGTGTCACCATCTAACATTACCTTTAAAATGGATGATGCCATTTCCATTCCCTTTAACTTTTTTTAATCAATATTGTTGACCTAGGACCTCTCACCTATCATAGCAATGGAGAAACTAAGTCCATTCCCCTTATTTGACCTAATATGATAGAGGAATATTCTCCTACCATTCTCATTCTTCAGTGTCTAGATGATGATTCTATCTTGAATTAGGCATAGAAAATGTTCACCTAATCAATTTTATATTGGCTATAACATCTATATTGTTGAATGAATCCACCATAGACATTAACATAAGGTCTCAAGATGCCCCACACATTGTTAAAGTTAGTAAATCTCTATACCATCAAGAGCATTAAGACTTCATCACCTTCTTAGAAGACCATAGCAAGGATTTTTCTTGGTCCTATAGTACATGCTAGGTATTGACCTTACTATCACCATTCATAATATTATCACCATCCCTAAATCCAAAATGGTAAAGTAAAATTGTGGAAGATGCATACTCATGTTCATATTTTAGTAAAAGACTCAATATAATGCCTCTTATTTATTAATTTCATTTATCCAATTTATTACCCTAATGGGTTTCCAATATTTTGCCTATCATAAATCCCACAAGGGGGTCTCCATCTTTTTACCAATTTCTAGGACCTCAACCTCATTTGTCCTAAAGATAATTTTCCTTTCCCTAACATTGATCAACTAGTGGAGATGAAAGTTGGCCATGAAATGATGTCACTTATGGATGTATTTTATAGATATAATCAAAACCACATCACCCTAGAAGACCAATATAAGACTTTCACTATTATCCCTGGTGGACCTTTTTCTATAATGTTATTAATTTCAGCCTAAATAACATGGGAGCCACTTATCAAAGAGCTATAACTTATTTTTTTCATGATATAATCCACACAATTTTTGAAGATTATGTGGATGACCTTATAGGCAAGTCAACGATCCTAAAATACCATCTCTCTATTCTTAAAATAATATTTAACCGCTTAATCCAATTTTATGTTCATCTCAATTCTAAAAAGTGTTTTTTTGGAAGCTTGACTGGTAAGATCCTAGTTTTATCATCTCCATTCATGATATAGAGGTTGATCCTATTAAGATTAGAAATATTATAGATATTCCACTCCCATCCAATCTTAACCAAATCTATATTCTAGAGGTAAAATTATAATCCATTCATTATTTTATTTCTTAGATATCTGATCGATGTCAACCATTCCATCACCCTTTAAGGAAAGATACCAGGTTCATCTAGGAATCTAATTATTGGAAGGCCTTCAAAGCTTTCAAAAACTATCTTCTCTCCTTACCAATTCTTACTCTTCCCAAGAAAGGGAAACCTTTCTTCTTATATATTTTAGCCATAGATCATGATCTAGGGACTATTCTAGCCCATCATGATGAGCAACACAAAGATCATGTAGTTTATTACATAAGTTGCAATCTTATTAAATATCAAATATGTTATACATATACATAAAAACTATGTATGGATTTGGTTTTTATGGTTTATAATCTTTATCATTATCTACTTAATAAAAAAACCTACATAATCACAAACATCGATCTCCTAAATTTTAGGCATTTGAAGCCTTACCATAACCAACATATGTCCAGATGACCTATGATCTTAGCCAAATTTCTTGGAGTTTCTACATAAAAATTCAATAAAAGGCTAGATAATATGTTATTAATTAGTTGAGAAAGCTCTTATAGGTGGTCAACCCTCTAATTTTGAATTCCTTGATGAGTCTATCACTTATACATCCTAGGTGGATCCTAATTATTAGATGACTTTATTATTTGATGGATCAAAATGTGAGCATGGAAGGGGTGCTAAAATTATTTTGATACCTATATAGGGCACTCTTATACCTTTATCCTTAAAGATTGATTTATACTACACTAATAACATGGTAGAGTATGAATATTTAGTCACAGGTCTTCAAATTACATTAACCCTATGTGCTAACTCACTTTATATCAATGGGTATACTTGGTTGATTTTAAATCAGATCAACTACATGTATCAATTCAAGAATGACATTCTATAGAAGTACAAAACATTAGTTGATCAACTATTATCTACCTTTGATCACTATGTAATCCAAGCCACTCTTTGGTCAACTACGAAATTTGTAGATACCATGGCATCCCTATCTTCCTTTATCCCATCCTCTCCTCAAGAATCTAAAATTTTTATCCTCATCCATAAAACAAACTAACCCTCTTATACCACTTTTTTTGTCTACCTTCTATCCATAATGTGGAAGAAAATCACTTAGATCTATGGTATATATAGACATTTGATTCTTTGTATAAAGTTATTATCCCTCCTAATCTATCTGAAAATGGTAAGCATGTTTTTCAACATCCAACCACCTATTATGTTCTACTAGGGGGTGTTATATATAAGTGAGTATTTTATGGTCTACTCCTTTGATGTCTCTAGAACTTTGAGGATACCCTCATAATAAAAGAAACACATGAGGGCTTATGTGGTGGACACTTTATTAGTCTATCTATTACCAAGAAAATTCTTTGAATAGGTTCTTATTGTCCCACTCTGAATCAAGACTATTGCTAATATGTCAAGAAACGTGTAAAGTGTCAACAACATCCTACTCTATCACACATCCCTAGTCATCCATTACAAGTGGTCAAAGACTTGTGGACATTTTCTTAGTGGGAGCTATATCTTATATAATAAATTAATCCTAATTCTTCATGGAGATACTATTTTCTCATTACATTTATTGAATACTTAACTAAGTGGGTGGAGGCTATTCCCTTTATTTCAGCCAAAGTAGATAAGATTGTTGATTTTATTTAACATCATTATATGTCACTTAGGTATTCCTCATAAGATCATTAAAAATAATGGAAAATATTTTAAAAATAATCAATTATAAAGACTATTTGATTATTTTGACATTAAGCTATGTTATTTTTCACCTTATTATCTACAAGCCAATAGATAGGATAAAGCATATAATAAGACACTTATCAAAATGCTAACCACATTAGTCAATGAAGCTATACAAAAATGTCATCTTCACATTTATTTCACCTTATTGGATTATCACACTAGCATTTTAACCCCTATGAGTGCTACCCAATTCTCTTTGGTCTATGGCATAGAACTTACCCTACCTCTAGAAGTACAAATTCCTTCTCTTCAAATTTCTCTTAAGAACATTGTTTTTAAAGAGGATTATCATCAAGAATGATTAACATAGATTAAAATCTTAGATAAGTGTAGATTTAAATCCATAAATCATCTCCATTTATATCAAGAAAGAATCAAACATGCATATAATCAAAATTTAAAAGAATGAGAGTTTAATACTGGTGACCTTGTCCTTACAAAAAATCAACATATCACAAATATGGAAAAAAATAAGCGATAAAAATTTGATCCAAATTAGCTTGAACCATATATTATTACTCATAAATATGATTTTGGTGCATATTGTTTGGCCTCTCTTGAATGAAAACTAAAACATGAGCCTCTTAATACTTTGCATATGCAACCCTTCTATTGTTAATAAACTTAAAAAAAACCACAGTCAACCTAGGTTCTCTTCCTTTAGTTTAAAATAAAACTAAAAACACACCTCTTATCACTTGAAAAATACTTGATAATGGTAAAGAACCATGTGGATATCCAGAAACATACCTACCCTTACCTTAAATATGAAAACCCTAGCTCTTATCATAGCATGTTATAAATGGACAAGCTCTACCTTTAATAGGAAGAATCCCCAAATCATTTTTTCATAAAATATCTCACCTAAAAAAATTTATTTTAGGGATAGAAATATCATCTTTGTAAATAAATTTAAGTCAACCTAGATTACCTTAATCCAAATTAATAATCTAGGATACAAATATATATATCAAAGAAAAAGGGCAAAATTATAGAGTTTTCATTTGAAGGATAACTATTCATAAAAAGGCATAAAATCATAGACTGATCCCTTGAAGGATAACTGTGCAAGCATATATCCTAAATTATATACCACTCCCTCAAAGGATGACTATATAAAGTATAAAATACATTAGAAAACTTCCCACATTGATCAATTTTCTAAAAATCATGCCTCTAAGATAAAAATCCCTAAAGGAAATTCAAAGTATCCCAAGAAAGCTTCCTACATTGATCAACTTTCTCAAAATTTGTAGACTTTTCACATTGATCAGTCTACATGGAAGGTTCTAAGGTTAACCTTATATCTCTAAAAATGTGAGATGAGACTTATATTCCTAAATGAAGTAAGATTTGACCTACATAGTGTGAAAACTAGATCCATATTAATTCACTTCTAAGGGGTCATGAATTTAATTAACAAAGGGTTGATAAAAGTAATTATTAATATTAAAAAAAGGATACACATGTATATGCAAAAAAGTTCTTATCTATGTTTAGGATCCAAGCCAATAAGGAGTAATAAAGACCTCTTTTATTATTTATCATAATCATTAAAAGTTAATAAATTTAATAAAATTATCCATTCTTTAAATTTATTATCTATCTAGAAATCCCATAAAAGTTAGGTTAAAAATATTTAATCATTATAACTTATGCCATTATTATCATCCATAAAAACATAAAACAAAATGTAAAATTCATCATTTTATATCATTATCTAAATCACATAATAAATACATAACCATGGAAAAAATTAAATACATCACAAATTCCAATTCTATAAATCACATCATATTAGCACATAATCTAAAAACATATAATACAATGATATCTCATAATAAAAAATGAGAAATATGTCTATGCACATCATCTGATGTCTTAAAATGTAATAATATACAAAATGGATCTTTGGCCAATATAATGTACGAAATATAACTAATTAGTAAAATGAATGTGGCTCAACTAGATTCTCTCACTACCTCTACCCCTTCATCCATCCCTACCTCCATCCCCTCCTATGTCTCCCATATATCCCTACCATGTCTCCCCCATACTACACTCTAAAAGCTAGCTAACCCATTTTGAGTGCATCATGATTATCTTGCCTATGTCAATACATAGGTATCATATCAAGGTACCTCTGATTGTCACTCTAGTATAATATACGCATAGTAGTGGATTTATGCAATAATATATTGGTATTTATCCAAGCTCACTATCCCTCCCTACTCTATGTTAGGTCTTGTTCCCCTTCTACCTAGATGCCCTGTAACCACCATAACACCTCCCCATAGTCTATTACTCTCTACGCAATATCTATCATGGTCTTGTAATACCTAATCATGGATCCCCTATAGTACCTCCATCCAGATATGTATAGAATCATAAATACCCTATATCTCTGTTAGAGTCACCTATGGTGTGGCCACCTATCCTTATAATGCATCATGCTCTACATTTAGTGCATCATGTTCTACAATAATCATATATATATATATATATTTACCTCCCTTGGATCCTCCTCCACTATCTCTTTTATATCCACATATCCTTCATCTTGACACAAATTTACTACTCTCTCATGTCTCTCTCCTAATTGATCCCCCACCATAATAAATATGCTAAAGTAAATCCTACATCATCTACCTCAATGGCTGCTAGCTCCTACTCTAATCCTACCTATGGATCAACATAATGGGCCTCTAGTAGACAAGTATCTATATCATCCTATCTATATAGTTTCAATGCATTTGTTATCCCCTTTACTAATCTAAAATATCTCCTCTCCCTCTCAAACTAATAAAAAATCTAGGTGTTATACTCTCCTACCTTGTAACCACCTATCTTGTGGTCTCTGTTGATGCCTAAATATGTATCATAAGGTGCATATATTATTTAATAAACACTTATCATTTTATTATTCAAAGAATTTAGTGCATAAGTTACAGGTTATGATAGTCCTATTATATATTGATGGAATAGAGTCAAAGCGAGTGGACTGTTTCATAATATTTATAATGTTTGGTGGTTGGGAGCCATTGTGGCCTATAGTTCTTTTCAAATATGATGGAAATATATAATAATTAAAGTTAATTATGCTCAAATATAAGACTAAAACTAAACTAAAATGGATATTCAAAATGAGGCTTAATCTAAAGTGAATTGGTTAAAAAAATAATAAAAAGGAAGGGTAGGGTAGAGAGAAAATATATTATTGATCTTTACTCCAGACATCATGACAAATTTAAAATCTCATCTATGCATGTACTTAACTAATGTATGACATGAAATATCATAATATTAAATCCTATAAAACATCAAGTGAACATTTAAGGATGTGGGAAATAATGCAAATAAAAACCAAGTCTACTTTAAATATTTACCCCTATGAGTAGATAATATATTCACATCTACAAATACAAAGCATATAAAAAAAATTAAACTAGAGAACCTTTAAATAACTTAGCATTGACATAAGTTAGTAATTATAAATTCAAAGGTACATACCAAGAGTCTACAAAAACTATTCAATTATGGAATTTAGAATATATAAGTGAGAGAGAAAGCATTTACCAATTCACACAAACAAAATGAGATAATATTTTTAGAGTTCATGCTTACATTAGTTGCTCAAAAATTTACACAAAATTTGGCTCAAAAATTACACTTATTATAATTGACAATGATCCTTTTATAAAATTCAAGGAATCATGTTGATCAGCCCCAACCAATTAAAAGAGTACAAGTATAGGGATATCTATTCTTTTCATAAATGTTTTAGAAATACACTAGACTTTCCCAATGGACTAATCTATAGGAAGAGTGTTTTACAGACAACACATGCCTTTACAAATGGAAAATATCACTTTCAACATGGACAATATTTAGCTAAAGGAATGATATTCCTGAGTCTCTTAACTTTTGGGACCTATGTGCTACTGCAAGATCTCCATGGTTCTTTGATGCTCTTAGCCTTGAGTAATACTCTTATTTTTTATTTAAGATCAAGTACATCACTCTATTATCATCTAAATCAGATTTACTTTGGTTCCTAATTCTTAGTATTCAAGGTCAAAATAGAATTCCATGTTCCCTAAGTAAACACTGCTCTGAGCTTCCATGGCTTATTAGATTACTCAGTAGTGGACTTTAGATTGAATTACCTTTACATAAATGATAATTTAGATTATTTTTCTCAATTATAATGTTCATAGGGCCTAATTAGGGTAATGACACTTTACCGGGGTAATTTTAAAGTTTTTAATAATGTTCTAATGGTAGTAGTTAGTTCAAACATCATGAGATTAGATCTCTACCTTTGTATTAATAGGTCTACAAGGTCTCTAATTTGTCACATTACACCCATGTGGCTCTTGTGTGGCATCTCCATGGTATTCTGCTCATCACTATATAAAATATGACCATTGCCTTTAAAAAACTAGCTTTGATCTCACACCATTAGATATATTTACATGAATCAATGTGGTCTATAGATATTTAGATAATTTCGATCCAAGTAGCTATCTTAAAATTGACATCCATGTGCCCATCATTTGATGTCCACATGAATGTATTTGATAGGCACATGATTTTCAATTTTAAACTCATCTTCATAACTCTCTACTTTTCTAAAATTGGCATCCTTATGACTATCATTTGATGTCCATGTGAACATATTTGATAAGAGTGTGACTATTTATTTTAAACACATCTTTAGGATTATTTTCTATGTTAAATTTAATGTCCTCGTGATTGTAAATTGATGTCTACATGAACATCATTAATGGGTGCATGACCATCAATTTTAAATAATCCTCAAGACTATTTTTTGAACTTACCACTTTTCATTTTTGGGTTCATTCTTCTTCTTAAATGTACCTCTTAGTGATCTTGAATTTACTCAAGTTTTAAAAAAGTTAATGTCCACTTGCATCATTTAATTAATCTTATCTGAGAAAACACACACCATTGGATCATGATAGAAGGCATGTACCACTAGTGGCTATTTAAAATCCTTTCAATGAATTCAAGACACTTATGACTATCTTAGGGATTTGAATTGTCATATTTTATTATGCTTTATTGGATTAAATTCATCTAACTTAATGAGGGTCATTGATCCTATATAAAAACACAATATTTAAGCTTGAGGATATATATAAATAACATAGGATAAAATACTTAAGATAACTCAAAGACATATTTAAAGTGACCACACAAATTAAAATGGACTTTACATAAATATTTTGGACCAAAGTTAGGAACATAACAAAATAGGACCCCATGAATAATAAGAGATAAGTCATAAGGTTTTAGCCTAGGGTTTAAAACTTTGGGGTAAAGATTTATGACTTGTATAGGAAATACAAAAGGGACCATGAATTAATTAGACCACACTAGGTATAAAGAAAACAAAGGGATCACAAGACATAAAAGAGACCAAGCATGAGATTTTTATCCTACGGTTTGGTCATGTTGAAAAACATGGCTAAGCCTTAGGATAAAACATGAATTGAGTCTATGGCATGATAATTTCTCCCATGCAAAAAACAAGTTCCCATCAAATTATAATTTAATTCAAAAGGGTCCTAGGTTAAAATATTATACTAAGTTCATAATAAAATTACCTCTACTTAGGGGTGCCACTTGGTAGTTCCATGGGGCTTTTGGGCTTTGACTTGTTGACTCTGTTGTATGGAATTTAGGTTTTTTATGTAAAAATATTAATTCAAATCCTTTGTCCACAACATGTATATCATTGGGGGAATTGTTCCAAGCCTTTTGCCTAGGGAAATAATTCCAAAGACCAATTTCATTGGATAAAATGTTCAAAGAAATTATCCCATGGGATCTATTTCATCAGGCAAAATGCTTGAGACAAAAATATTGAAGGAATTAGTCTGGGCAAAAAAGGGGCACAAAGGGTATATTTTGCAGGGAAAAGTGCCCATGATAAATGCCTAAAATTTCATTCCAAAATTCCAAAGGGTAATTTCAAAAAAGGAAAAAGGTAACCTTTTAGGGAAATGGTCTTGGACAAAATATCTAAAGGTGCATTCTTTTGGGGAAATTGTCTTGGACAAAATGTCTAACACATTTCCCCTGAAGAATAAATATTTGCACAAAAGTTCCAAAGGGAAAATTTTTGAGGAACAAATTTTTTTAAGGGTCACAAATGCAAAGTCTAAAAAGTTTAACAAAAAAAATACCCAAATAAAATAGGACTAAGCCTTAGGATAAAACAAATTAAACTAAAACCAAAACATATTTAAAGTGTTCCCACATAAAATTTAAATTAAATATCTCACCACTTTTATAAGAAGCAATTAGAATAGCTTTAGATCAAGGTGTTATCAATTAAAATATGAATTTGATTTAATTTTCAATAGACCAAAGGTTAGTAAAAGATAAAATTAACATTAGATCATGAATCCCAAGCTCTTATCCATTCCAAATGGACTCCATTAATCTTGTAACTTAAAATAATAAGATCCACTATTAACAAACATAGACAAGAAAGAACCAACATCATGTGAAAATATGCTAACCAAACCAGGTGTGGATGACTTCCAAATAAGAATACTATGCAAACATGCTAGTAAAAATCTAATTAAGCGATTTTTCAATTTTAAGGTATAAATTTACATAATTTGACACTAGGGTCCCCATTGTTTAGAAATTAGGGTATGTTAACCTCAATAAATGGTGACTTCTAGGGGAAACATAACAATATGTTAAAATTCAAAGACTCTGGTGGAGACAAATAACTAGATTACCTATTCCACTTGATTAGTACCATTATCAAGATTTCTTCATGGTTAAAATAATTTTTGTACCTATAAAATTAGAATCAAACAATAAAACCTAGTCATGTTATGTGTGTGCTTTGATTCCACTTACTATTTGCCATGGGATTTAGGGGAACAAATTCCAGATTTCATGCCTTTAAACATTAATATTGACTTACATCATGTTTGGATATCCATTAAAAACCATTCTTTATCTTAGATAAGGCTTGGGAATTTCTCTACTACTATTCAATCATCTATAACCCTAATAGAGATGCCTTTAGCTCCAATCAAGGCCTTGATTCACTACTAACTAGGAATCCATAACCCTATGGAGATTACCAAAATCACCTTTGATTAAAAATATTTTGATTTTGTAATAAGATCTTATTTTTATGTTTTTTTAGATCATTTTAGCCTCTTAGAAAAGGTTGGGAACTAGGTTAGTTAGGTTTAGGGATTTGGTCAAATGGTTTTAATGTTTGTACTAGGTAAGGATGTTTGTTAAGTGCAAGCATGACTATGTCCTAATAATTCAATATTTCATTCCATATGTACAATCCTTCTTAAAATGAAGCTTAGATCAAAACAAGGTTTAATACCTTATGAAATAATCAACCTATCCATTAGTCCTTACTAGTTTCTCTCAACTATAACATCAAGCTCATATTTTAAATCCATGGTCATAATACGCTTAATATTCATACTTGCATTTTTGAACTGTGGAGTTCTTGAGTAATTATATGAAATTTGAGATAAGAGCTATCAAAAAGGACTTATTACAAGCAAATAACAAAGAAAATAAAGTGCACATACAAAAATAAAACAACAAATCAAAAAGCAAAAGAAAAACAAATAAATATATACAAAATTATGTACAAATAAGGGACATTAAGGAAAGAATAGAAAGAAACTAATCTAGCCTACCTACACTAACTCTAACTACTATTATAATTCACTCCATAAAGACTCTAGGTGGGGTAATAGAGAAGTAGTGCTTGAGGTACTACCCATTGGTGGGTAGTGTGAACTCTGCTCCTTGTAAGTCTTTCATCTTAAAGGTGTTGTCTCCCAGTATCTCGGTAATTTGATAGGGACCTATCCATAAAGGTGTGAATTTTCCATGTTTTCCCTTGGGCTTAAATGCCTTGTCTAAAATAATAACCAAGTCTCCTTACCTGAATACCTTTAATTTGATCACTTATCAAAACACCTTTTCACTATGGTTTGGTGCCTACTAAAATTGGTAAAAGCTTCCTCTCTTATATCTTCCATCTAAATTATGTCTATTAACATTGAGTTTTCAAACTATTTGTCCTCCTCTATATACTATTTTATGAACTTGTATGTTAGTAGCTTGAGTGTGATGGAAAATATAGGATCTTAACCATATACCAACAAGAATGGTGATGCTTTAAAATATTTCTTGACTCTTGTTCTATCTACTCAAAGGGCATATTTGGGAATCTTGTGCCATGCCCTGGGTTTGTCCACTATATACTTATTTATTAACTTCATCAAGTTATTATTCATTTATTCAAATAATATGTTGCCTTGAAGGTAATGGTTTGAGGAAAAACTAAGAATGACATTGTTATAATATACCCATTCTATCATTTCAATGTATATAAAATTAGATCCATTATTATAGAGTAGAGAGTTTGACATTCCAAATCTAGTACATGTTTTTTCTTCCACGAATTTGATCACTTCTTCAATTTTGCACTGCTTAGTCACCACCAATTCAGTTCATCTTATTTAGTAGTTGGTGAAAGTTAAACCATACTTATGACCATCTAATGAGTTGGGGTGGATGACTCCTACAAAATCTATCCCCCACTGGGAAAAAGGTTTATCCATTATAACTATTTTGAATGGCATGGCTGCCTTAGGATCCTTAGTGTTAAAGACTTGACATGAATGTTACTCCTTTACATGCTTGTGAGTATCCTTGAAGATTGTGCGCTAATAGTAGCTAGCCCTCAAAAAAATTTGGGCTATGGTTATTCTTGATGGATGTTCACTTCCAAACTTCTCATGAAAAGTGCTCATGATATTGGTTGCCTCTTCTTTGGATACACACCTTAGGTAAATGCCTTCAAAGTTTTTTCTATATAACACTCCATCCTTGATCAGGTAATGGGATACCTTGAACTTTAGATCTCTATTTTTCTATCCACTTAACCATGTAGGATAAATTCCATTGATTAGTAAGTGGAAAATGGTATAATACTCATCATTAGACTAAAAACTTTATTGATCTACTTGCATGACACTTATCTTGGGATTAGTATTGGTAATCAACTGAATTAAACCTTGGCACTTTACTAATTTAGCATTTTTCATTTCAATGTTATATGCTTGAAGCAAAAACATCCACTTAACTCTCCTTTCTCCTAGTTTAACTACTTAATACCAAATTCCATCATAACCCCTTATGATTACTTATCTTAACCCATCCCAAAAACAAAGCACACCCCTATTATTCTCATAGTATTTAGTTGCATCTCAATTTACCATCACCATTTCTATCGATTATCCCCTTTCATAACCACTCCAAACTTTTCTTTTTATTTATCAACATTTGAAAAAAAATGTTTTGGGAGGTATCCCTCAGTACAATATCCAACCTAAACTCATGTACATTCTCATGGATATGATGACAAACGTAGAAGCTTCTAACTTTGGGTAAATGAACATGATTACATATGAACAAATCTATAATTAACCTATTAACCCCACTATTCTAATCAAGCCATATTCAACAAAGTGGTAACTTCTTAATTTTATGAAGTTTCAAAATAAGGAAGATCCCCAACAACATATTAGGGAATTTAGGTATGCATGTTACCTTATAGCCCATGATGATGCCCTCTTTTATAGGACTTTCTCTAGTTTTATCATAGGGCCAACTCTAGATTGGTATAGTTATATCCCCCAACACTATCTATTTTACTTTAGGAAATTAACTCATATTTTCTTAGGACACTTTTTGATTAATATAACAAGGAAAGTAACCATCACTAAACTTTATGACATTAGACAATTTAAATATGAGTCTATTGTGGACTTCATTTATAGATGGTGAGGACTTATAAATCAATTAACACTACCCCTTCCTCAACCTAAATTGATTGAGTTGTTTTTATTTCATGTGTAAAATAAATCTCCTCCATGATCCAAGTCCAATCATTCAAAACCTTTGAGGAAGCCTTTATCATGTCCCATAAGCTATAAATTTGAGCCTTAAAAGAGGGGAAAGTTAAGTTATGAAAAAAAACTTTAAACCTAACCATTATAAAGGAATTAATGATCTTAAGACAAAATTAATAGCAAATGTTGTTGTCCTAAATTTAACTTCCCCATCAATATAAAACCAACCAAGCTCTTCCCAAATGTAATTGTTATCACTTGGATTTGCATCCTTTGAGGAGATGTCTCATCTCTCCTCATTTAAGTAGCACAATTGAAACACCTCTAGGCTATGGGTAGCTTAAGAATGAGGTGAATCTATAGATAGGGCTAGCTCCCTTGATGTACCACTTGTATATCACTACTACATATATGCTTGTGAGGGAAAAGAGAGAAAAAACTAAAATTAAACTATCCTAAAGGAGGTGATACACCAAAAAAATTTATGACTACAAAACATATTCATGTTACACATGAGACCATGAGAATAACAAAACATACACTTCTCCAATATGAATCTTCTCACATCAATATTTCATTAAGGTTGTGATGAAAGTCTAGGATAGGAGGACTAGACAAGAGGCCTATAATGGAACTATTTGAATAAACTAACTCACTCAACCTTTATACATCATAAAACACTTCTAATGACCTTTAATAAGAATATTTCAAACTACAAATAGGTGTGAGAATGAGACAACAATGCTAAGGAAACAATAGTTATCACATGAGCAAGATCAATCATTAAAGTGAAAACACTATGAATAGTTATGGAAGAGGTAAAAATAGTAGTATTTATTGATCCATGGTATTAATATAAGTAGGGCTTTTCCATACTCAGGTGGAGCATAATTTATAATGGCTAAAATGGCTAGTTCTTATAGAACTTGAGAGAGAGAGGAGAAGAGAGAAGTCCAAAGGTCACAAGGAAACTTGTCATGATGAGAGAAGGAGTTACATGTGAATGGGAAGAGAATTTTAAACTTATCATGAAAAGTTAGGGAGCAAACATGTCAATCCAAGGCATGAAACTCATGAAATATGGCATGATATTCCCTTTATTAGATCAAAAAACTATCTTTATGATTTAGCCATATTTAAATGTCCAAAAACTTATTAGGGATATGTATAATGATTGGAATGAGAGGGAAGGATTTTATAAATACATCTCCATGTATTTTTTTCATTCCTAATCACTTGTAATATTTTGTAAGTGAGCCATCATAGCCTAAAGTTAAATAAACTTCTTTTTACCACACCTTGCACACTTGGCCTCAAATTTGGATTTAGTTTCCAATGAAAATAAATATCATAGAGTGGATGAAACTTTTAAAGACCTTATATGGCCTTATATTACTTAGGTAAACCTTAAAAATCCATCCACTTGAAGTTCTCACCCTTTTCACCATCTTGCTCATTATGTCAATTTTGACTAGTTGAGATGAGAGCTATTGTTGAAAAAATTAAATGTTTTTACAAGTCATAAAATTGAAATGGGGAGTTATAATAAGTCTAAATATTCCTTTAAAATTTTATTTCATCTCTTGAAACCTCCTAGAACCTGCACAATGCATAAAATAGTCAAAAATACCCTATTTTTAACTCCTTCTCTAAAATTTCATATAGTCCAAAAGTATGGGGAGGATCCTAAGAGATTATTATAAAAGATTAAATAAATTTCATGTCCATTTCACCCCACTTGGATATCCATTTGACCTCATTTTCCTAATTGGGTCCTTATCCAACAGTTTGAAAGGGTTTTTAGTCACTTAAGCTCTTATGCTCTATTCATAAAAATGGCATGTTGAAGTTGTAAAAAAAAATCACAAATAAAAATATTAGTACCCTTATCACCTCCAAACATTTTATACCCCCATGAAAAGCTTCAAAGGAGATGCAAACATTCAAAGTTAGCCTATTGAATCCTTCCTTTCATCTACATAGGCCTAATGTTGCCTTTGACCCAAAATTGGATTCCCATGAAGCTTATTTGTATTACATAAGATTTATCACCTCTATAATGACCCCTAAAAAATGATACAATAGGTTAAAATTTATGTCTAAGGTGATAAGTGTGAATGACCCCCCATTTGGACACTAGGCCTAAACCTTGCCTTTTATGCTTGAATACAATCTTAGATTTCCAGGACACTCTACTAAGATTATACCTTATGTTATTGGCTAATAATTTTGGTATAGGTTTATTTCAACTTATCACACCTTCTTACCATGTCTGACCAGCCTCTAACCAACTTGACCATTGCCATTCTTCAAAGCCTATTAATTTGTGCATAAAGGGATTACCCTTTATCTAAGACAAAATAAAGGGCACTTAACCTATTTATCCAAGATAGTTAAGTATTATGTGGGTTTATTAAGGTCTTATATATTATATATACTAATTTTGGGCTCTTAGTATTATAATTTTACCTCCTAAATTTTCAAAAAACTAAGACAAACTATGTGAAATGGACTATATGTAGGGTTTCCTCTAATGGAATATGTGTTACTTGTTTAGAGTCCTTTATTTTATTTTTATCTACCTTGAGAGTGATATTAAACTATAAGGATTATTATGGATATGTTCTCATCTTCACTCATCAATATATTATTCCATAATCTCCTTATACTCCTACCTAGTCTAGACTATATGTACAAATTCCTAACTATGTTGACTTATTTTGGAGGGTACCTATAGATGACCTTATATGGATTATATTTTTAAAACCTTACATGAGTATATATGATCCCCTCAAATATTATTTATTAATGTTTTTATCTATTCATTCCATATTTGGGTTATATCTACTTCAAGTTACTTAATCCTTCTACTCTCTACCCCTCACAATCAACTACAGTTGATTGTGTGGGGTCTTATAGGTGTATTTTACCTTGAGAAAGACTTAGAATTATCTTAAGATCCTTTTAGTAATTTAAATAATATTATAATATCCAAGATTGATATCCATTCCATGTTTAAGACATTGCCATGAATAATGTGGAGGTTGGCAATATATTGTAGGTGAATGTTTTCAAATGAGGGGACCCCTGTAGGTGTTCATGTGGATTGAAACACTACATATTAACCTTATATATTCATATTAATTATCATTGGTACATAATTCCATCAATTTCATGAATAATTTGGACGTTGGTAGTATGTTGTAGGTGAATGTTTTCAAATGAGGGGACCACTGTAGGTGTTCCTAAGGCTTGAAACACTACATATGAACCTTATCCTAATGATATTAATTATCATTGGTAATTCAAAAAATGAGATTATGTTCCATTTTATCTTTATGATGTCAATGGTCACTCAAACCTCAAATCTTGTAGATGTGAATACAAGGTTTTAGTGCTTTAAAGGCATCTTTGAGGCCCCTAACCATCAAACTCGATCAATCCTATTGACCTCATATTTTACACAAATCTTCTCCTTGATAGAGGATACAAATTTTACCTATCTATATTATCCATAAATATTTGAAACCTTGTTATAGGATATCTATAAAAGGGCCCTAGTCCTCTATTTTCACTTTTTTGGGAAAATATCCCTAAACTCAATCATCACATCTTTAAAAGTGATTTACATGATAATTTTCCCATTTCATACTCCATATATGTATATAATGATCAAATATCCTACTATAATATAATATATAACCTTTCCATTCTCCAATCTTACATATAGGTAGCTTTAAAGCTTTTTAATGTCACCTGTAGGTAACTATTTACATATATAGGCAGTGAAGCAAACTTGGGTAGTATATAAGGTACAAAGGTTTGTGATCAATTATATACCCTCAAAAAGTGTTTAAATATAATCCTATCATCATAAAAATATTGAAACACCTATCTAACTTTCCATCTTAGCATGATGTCATCAAGGAGGCTCCTATAGGTGTGTATGAAGTATATGCAGGTAATGAGCATGGAATAGAGAAAAATATGTGGATGGATGGCCTCATGAAAAAATATAAATAATTTTTAATCCCTTTAATTCATGATTTAAATTAGTTATATCTTAATAAAATCACTAAAACATTCATTCCAATGTAAAAACCTCTTACAAACACTTATTACAGAGTATATAGGGATAACTAGTGACTAGTTGGTGTGGTGCATGAGCTTGAAAATAGCCTTGCACTAATTAAAACATCAAAATAAAATTTTATCATCTACTTATGACTTTAAAAAATTGATACATATTCATTAAAATTCTATGAACAAGCTAAACAAGCTCTATACATGTGATTGCAAGTGGGATTGAGTGAAGAGTTGACTATGATGAATGGTAAGACTGAAAGTTACTTAAATCATGGTGTGATGAAACCAAACATGTAAATAGGTGATAATATGGCCTTGATACCTATGAAACACCATATTCCATTCCGTGAGACCTTTTAGAAGACCAATATTATGTAACAAGGAAGAACTTGACTGAAGCTTCACAATAGTGACACCTTCCTACAACATGAGAAAACTTACCCATCAAAACACCATGAAACATAAAACAAAGAATGAATGTAATTTTATAATATATCCAAAATCCTTTGGAGTCAACATTACCAATTGGATTGTATGGACTTGTCCAAATTGGAGCAAAACCTATAGGGTGTAAAAAACAATGAGAAAAAAAAATAGTCAACTTGTTAGAGATGGTTCATAATGCATGGATGACTAATACTTCCACTCTTATTTTGGAAATTAATATCTTTTAGTTTAATTTCACCTCCCAAAGGAGTTTGGTTTTAAACCTCCTCAACTTGTTTTACTATGTACAAACCTACTAACCACTTCTATGTGTCTATAAGGGCAAAGGAATAGAATGGTTTTAGCTCAAAAATACACTTATATATTGGAAATGAGTCTAAGGAATATGAAGAGTCATCTCGAAACCTTCTCCTATGTGTCACACTCCGTTATGGATTGTACAAGTGTCAAAATCTTCCTTTTTTAGTTGATTTCTTGATTTTTAATTAGATAACCTACAAGTTTTAGAAGAACTAACATTCTTGACAAGGAATCTAACTTTTTGGACATTTGAAAGGAAAATAGGAAACTTGGACACCTTGAAAACCATGCCACTTGCATTTATGACCCCTAAATTCCTACTAAAAGGCTAAAAATGACATACTAAGTAATTAGACCAAGAGAAAGGCTAATATAACATTAAATAAAATCAAATAATTTATAATACACCCCATGACAAAATATTACACCCCCTATAGCATCTAAAAATTAATTTTTTACCTATAGGGGTCCCAATTTGACCTGTAAGGTCAAATTTGGTCAAGATATTGGTGACTCATAAGGGTAGTAACCTACCATGCTAAAGATTAGTAGCCTTATCAGTTTTTTGGGTTTAGGGAGTAATCTAAAGTCTAAAACACAACAAGAGGAATTTAACCATTGACAACAAGCTTTTATAAAGATAAGACCGATTGACTACCTAAAATACATAAAATAAAGGACACACACAAAACAAAGAAAACAAATTAACAAGACATACACACACACATGTTCTCAAAGCACTTAGGTAAATCTAAAAACAAACAATTATGCATAAATATAAACTAAGCATACCTCCTTTCTAGGACCAAAAGGAAATTTTATTAAATCTTCTTCATGAGATGAATCATAGTTCCAAGCATGTTTCTTTTTGGATTGGATGATTTGTAGATTAGACCTATTCCTTGGTACTTCACTTGACATACTCTCAAATAGGTCATCCTCAAATAAGTCTCCAATGTAAATGTATTCCTCTTTAACTTGTACACATACATCATACTACTTTCCACTCTTCATGTGATTATTAACTTGTATATTCTTGGTGGGTATGGCTTTAAAAGGAGTAATTTATTGTTCCTTAGAAGATTGAGGCTAATCAGAGCTTATTCCATTGTTTAAGAGATGATGTGTTTTTCCTAACTAGTTTAGAGGATGGTAACTTATCTTGATGATTTCAAACATTTCATCATGGGATGGATATTCTCTTTGAAAGGACAAATTTGAAAATTTTCTTTTTTTTGCATACTCACTTGAGTGTCAAGGATACCTTATTCATTTTTTAATAGATCATAACCTCCTTGAAGAGTATAACCTACTCCAATGACTAAAAACAAGTCATCCTAAGGATGATTAGGAACTTGTTCTTTCCCATCCATGATATCTTGGATAGTGATGGAAGAACTAATAATGATTTCTTCCTCTTTGGCAAAAGGAAAACATTCTTCCATATCAACCCAATTAGAAGTTTCCACATGATAAATCATCTCTTATTTAACATTTAGGACCTATTAATGGATCTCAAGTTGTATCTCAACTATCATAACTTGAATTTACTTCTCAAGAGTTGAAATATCTTTAATCTCCTTCTCCTTCTTGGTGATGCTAAGACTAGGCATCTTCAAATCAGGTGACTTAGCCCAATGAGGATACCAAGGAGCTATATTTTATTCAATCAAGAGTTATAAATATTTATCAACCAAATAATCTTCTTTAGGTTCCCATACCATATGCTCATCAAGGAAAATGTTGATAAGGTGATGACAAGATGAACTAGTTGGTGGAGGTGGAACATAGAACTCAACATCAAATTGAGAATGAATTGTAGGAGATTCTTTCAAGAGTTCTTGAGGAATGGGAGGAAAACCTTGGGATAAAATATCTTGGTTTTATTCTTTCCATTATAAAATCACTTCATTTACATTTTATTTATCTTTAACACTCTCTTGAGGAAGGTTATATGGGGTGTGTTTATGTATAGGATCTTCTTTTAGGTCTAAACCTTCCATCACACCTTAACTTAACAATTTAATCCTTGATTCTAACTCTTCAATTTGCTTGGATAATTTCTCTTGTAAAAGTATTTCTTGAAGTTTATAGGCATATTTTTGAGGATAAAGAGTACAAGAGGGATGATATGGAAGATACGAGGTCTCTTGAGGAAGGGTGGGAAGGATTTGCATAGGATCAAAATCTTTCTCAGATTCACACTCCTTATCAAGTCTTTTATCCTCTTTATTTCCCCATGATTACACTACCTTATTCCATCTTAGGATGTTAGGATTAGGAGCCTCTTCTTGAGATAGTGGTGCAATTTGAGGATGGGATGAAGTGTTCAAGAAACTTGGGATCTCCTTATGCTTGGATTCTACACCTTGTCTTCAAATTTGGATTTAATATCTATAAGTCTATTCTTGAGGTGGGTATGTAATGGGAGAGGGTAATGATGAATTAAATTCCAATTACTTTTATGATGATATGGACTGCTGCATCTATCTATTGGCTAACTCAATCTTCCTATCAAGATTTGTTTCAAAAACTAAGTTTGACTTTCCAACTCTCTTCCAACTGACTTGGGAAAAGATGACATTGAATAACTCAATTGGGCTCATGATTAGGGGTAAAGTAGGATTGATAAAAATATTGGGGAGGTAGATATGAGGGATGATAGACATGGCGAGGTTATGCCTCATGAATTCTTATCCTATCTTCTAAAAATAAAATCAAGCCACCTACATCAAGCATCTCACTTGTGAACCTTTGGCAATTGGCTCTCTTAATAGGTGCCCACTCTCTTTTAACTAGCTATAATGCATCCCTCACATTATAAATGAAATGAATAGGAACATCTTGATCGTGTCCTCTTAGGGTATCAATCTCTATCATGTACTTCTTATAGCCCAAGAGAGTTTGCTTGAAAGTGAATCTCTAGATATGGCTAGCTTCCTTGTTGTACCACTTGTAAATCACTACTACACCTATGCTTGTAAGGTAAAAGGGAAAAAAAATGAAAATAAACTATCCTAAAGGAGGTGATACACCAATTTTTTTTCTAACTATCAACCAACTTCATGTTACACATGAGACCATGAGACTAACTAAACATACACTTCTCCAATTTGAATCTTATCACATTAGTATTTCACTATGAGGTTGTTATGAATGTTTAGGATAGGAAGAATATAAAAGAGGCCTATAATGGCACTATTTGAATAGACTAACTCACTCAACCTTGACACATCATAAAAAACTTCATATGACCTACAAGAAGAAGATTTCAAGATATAAATAGGTGTGAGAATGAGATAACAATTATAAGGAAACACCAATAGTCACATGAGAAAGATCAATAATTCAATTGAAAATACTATAAATAGTCATGGAAGAGGTAAAAAACATCATTATTTATTGATCCATGGTATGTAAATGAGTAGGGCTTCACCATACTTAGGTGAAGCATAATTTACAAAGTCCAAAATGGTTAGTTCTTATAGAACTTGAGAGAGAAAGGAGAAGAGAGAAGTCCAAAGGTCACAAGGAAAATTTTAATGATAAGATAAGGAGTTAAATGTGCATGGGAAGATAATGTGAAACTGATCATGCAAAGTCAAGAAGCACAATTGTCAATCCAAGGCATGAAACTCTTGAAATATGGTATGAAATTCTATTTGTTGGCTCAAAAAACTACCTTCATGATTTATCCCTATTTTAACATCTTAAAAATTATTAGGGATGATTATAATGATTGTAATAATATTCAAGTATTTTATACATGCCTCTCCAAGCATTGGTTTCATTCCTAATCATCTAGAATCTTTTGGAAGTGAGCCATCACTACTTATAGCTAAATAAGCTCCTTTTTCCCACATCTTACACACTTAGCCTCAAATTTGTCTTTATTTTCCCATTAAAGTGATTATATGACACTTTCCAATACCCTCCATGGCCATAAACTACTCAGTTAGAACTTAAAAATCCATTCACTTGAAGTTTTTACCCTTCTCACCATCTTCCTCATTATGCCAATTTTGACTGGATGAGATGAGAGATATTATTAAAACACTTAGGATATTTTAAAATAAATTAAATTGACATGGGTAGTTATATTAAGTCTTAATATTCCTTCCAAAGTTGATTTCATCTCTTGAAAAATCGTATAACTTGCATAATGCACAAAATAGTCAAAAATACCCTATTTTATACTCCATATGTACAATTTCATATAGTCCAAAATTATGGGGAGGATCCTGAGAGAGATTTTTGAAATTTTAAATAAATTTCATGGTAATTTCATCACACTTGGATATCCCTCCAACCTCATCTTCTGAATCAGGTCCTTATCTAAGGGTTTGTAAGGGTTTTGAGTCACTTAGGCTCTTAAGCTCTGTTCATAGAAATGGGACATTAGAGTTGTAAGAAAATTTCAAAAAAAAAAATATTAGGACCATTTTAAACACCTATAAATATTTTATTTCCCCATGTAAATCTTTATAGGATATGTAAGTATTCAAAGTTAGCCTATTGAGTCCTTCCTTTCATCTACAAAGGCCTAATATTATCTTTGAGAAAAAAGGATTATCCTACAAATTTTATACCTTAAAAAAGATTTATAACATATTTATTTACCCCAAAAAAATTATCCAATATGTTAAAATTCATATATCATGCTATAAGTGTGAATGACTTCCCATTTGGACACTAGGCCTAGACCTTCCCTTTTAGGCTTAACTGCAATCTTGGAGTTCTAAGACACTCTAATAAAATTATCCATTATTTTATTAGTTCATCATGTTATTATTGGTTATTTAAACTTCTCACACCTTCTTTCCATGTATACCAATGTCTAAATCACTTGACCATTGCCATTCTTGAAATCTTGTCAGTTTATGCATAAGGGAGTTCTCTTTGTATAAGATAAAATAGAGGGAACTTATACTATTTTTATAGGCCAAGTAATTATTTTATGGGTTTATTAAGGTATTATCTATTATATATACCAATTTTTAGCTCTTGTTTTTATGATTTTACCTCACAAATTTTCAAAAAACCAAGACAGACTATGTGAAATGGACTATATACAAGGTTTCCTCCAATGGACTATGTTTTTATTTTTTAGAGTCATTTATTTGATTTTTATATTACCTGAGAGTGATATGATAATATTAGGATTATTATGTATATTTTATCATCTTCAATCATCAATCCATTACTATATATGATCCCTATACTCTTGCCTAGATTAGACTGTATGTACAAATTCCTGACTGTGTTGACCTATTTTGGAGGGTACCTATAGGTGATATTATACAAATTAGATTTTTAAAACATTAAATGAGTCAAATTTACCCCCAAAATATAATTCAGAAATTTTTTTACTTTTTCATTACATATTTGGGTTATATTTACTTCAAGACACTCAATCCTTGTACTCTCTGCCCCTCACAGTCAACTATAATTGATTGTGTGGGGTATTTTAGGTGTATTTTACTTTGGGAAAGACTTAAAATTACCTTGGTATCCTTTTAGGAATTTAATTAATCTTATACTATCCAATTTTGATAGATATTCCATGCTTAACACCTTTCCATGAATGATGTGGAGGTTGATAGTTTGGTATAGGTATATATTTTCAAATGAGGGGACCCCTGTAGGTGCTCATGAGGCTTGAAACACTAGATATTAATCTTATATTAAATATATTAATGTTAATTGGTACCAATAAGTTCATTCAAAACATGATAGTATGTTCTATTTTCTCTTTAGATGTCAATGATCATTCAAACCTCAAATCCTATAGATGTGAATGTAGGGTTTTAGTACTTTAAAAGACATCTTTGAGGACCCTAACCATCAAAATCCAAAAATACTCTTGACCTAATATTTTTTAAATCTCTTCTATTTGATAGAGGATACAAATTTTACCTATCTATATTCTCCAAAACTCATGTCAACCTTGTAATAGGATATCTATAAAAGGGCCTTAGACCTCTATTTTAACTTTTTGGGGAAAATATCCCTAAACTCAATCATCACATCTTTAAAAGTGATTTACACTATAATTTTCCAATTTAATACATCATATATGTATATCATGATCAAATATCCTTATATAATCCAAAATAGAACCTTACCATGCTCTAATCTTTTGTACAAGTACCTTCAAAGCTCTATAATGTCATTTGTAGGTTAGTATTTGCATATACAAGAAGTGAAGCAAACATGGGTAGTATACAAGGTAAAAAGTTTTATGATAAATTTTATTACCTAAAAAATTATTCAAATTCAATCCTAAAATTCTTAAAATATTGAAACACATATCAAACTTTCCATCTCAATATGATGTCATCAAGGAGGCTCCCATAGGTGTGTATGAGTTGTTTGCAGACATTAAGCATGGAATGGAATAAAATATATGGATGGGTGACCTCATTAAAAAATCCAAATAATTTTAAATCCCTTTAATTCATGATTTACATTAAGGATATCTTGATACAAGATACAAAATATCCATTCTAATGTGAAAACCTCTTGCAAACACCTATTATAGAGTAGACAGGGATAGGTGGTGACTAGTTGGTGTGGTGAATGAGATTGAAACCAAACTTGAATCTAGTAAAAAATAAAAATTAATTATTCTTATCTCTTTATGACTTGAAAAAAATTATAAACCTTCATTGCAATTCTATGAACAAGCTAAACAAGCTCTATACATGTGACTGCAAGTGGGATTGAGTTAAGATTTGACTATGATGAATGGTAAGACTATAAGTTGCAAAAATCATGGTGTAATGAAAAAAAAAATGGAAAAATGTGATCATATGACATTTAGACATATGTAAAGCCATATCCCATTTAAATGATACCTCTATGGAACACCAATATTTTGTAACAAGGAAGAACTTGATTGAAACTTCACAATGGTGACACCTTCATGCAACATGAGATAACTTGACCATAAAAAAACCATGAAACATAAAAAAAAATTAAGAGAATTTAAGAATATATCCAAAATGATTCAGATTTAACATCACTAACTAGATTGTATGGACTTGTCTAAATCGGAGCAAAACCTACAGGGTCCAAGGAACAGTGAGTGGAAAAACATAGTCAAGTTGTTAGAAATGGTTAATAAATCATGGCTAACCAGTCATTACACTATTATTATGGAAATTAATCTCTCTAATTTTAATTTCACCTCTTGAAGGAATTTGGTCTGAAACCTCTTCAACTAGACGTACTAAACACAAACTTGATGACCACTTTTATGTATTTAGAAGCGCAAAGAAGGAATATAATGGTTTTATCTCAAAAATGTCACTTTAAAAGTATTTAAAGTGTGTAAATGAGTCTAAGGAAGTTAAATATTCATCTCACAACCTTCTCACAGTTGTTACACTCCCTCATGGGCCGTACAAGTGCCAAACTCTTCCTTTTTCAATTGATTTCATGATTATTGATTAGATAACCTACAATTTTTAGATGAACTAACATTATTGATAGGGAATATGACTTATTAGACATTTTAAAGGAAAATATGACATTTTGACACATTGAAAACTATGCCACTTTCATTTATTACCCCTAAATATCTACTAAATGACTCAAAATGACATACTCATTAATTAGACCAAGACCAAGGTTAATATAACATTAAATAAAATCAAATAATTTGTAATACACCCTATGAAAAAATATTAAACCCAATATAACATATAAAGATCAAATTTTTACCTATAAGGGTCCTAATTTGACCTACAAGGTCAAATTTGGTCAATAGTAACCAAAAAGAAACTTAACATGATTTATACTTAGGAAATACATGCCTTCAAGGGAATATTATGTTATTATTTTGGATAAAATATTAAAATACATGGTTATTAAACTCCCTCTAATTATACCTATTGATGACTCCTAACTAAAACCTAATTAGTATAAAGAAAGTGATTTTTTCACTTACCATCATGTACCCAATCATGAGATTAATAGGTGTCAGTATTTTAAAATCTTGGTCTAGAAATTTATCAATCAATGGGAGTTGTAGTTGGATAATCCAAATTATCTATAGAATCAATCCCTTGACATCTTTATCTATCCATTCCCAAACCATTGGTCTTCATCTAATTTTTTACAAACAAATATCAAAGGCACCAAAGATCAGGATGTCCATGCAATAAATACTATCCATGATCAAATTTTACCAATTTTTTTTGATAATACACATGAATCATCTTATGTAGTGAAAATAATACTAGACCGCCTTATAGGAGATACTTTTGAACTACCTAAACCAGCTAAACCCATTTCTACCATCCACTTGAGCCTTCCCAATCTCATTACATGGGATCCCCCAAAACTTGAGTCATCCAAACAAATTGAAAGTCGTCCACAAAAAGAGGAAGGTAAAAAAAGTTAATCTGAACACATGGGATAAGTGTCTTGGTATGCGAAAGGGTAAATCTTTATAACACCCACTTATAAGGCTTGAAATCCCCCAAACATCCAAAAATGAGAATCCTTGTAAAATTACTCCCACAAAATTATAACCAAACCCTTTCCAACTTCCCCTCATGACCTTAAAATATAGATAACTCAAGAGCTTTGATAAGTCCCCCACTATTTCAAATGGATAAAATAAACATAGACACATTATCTCAAATGTACAACCCTGAAACCCAAAAAATAAATAAAGCCAAAGTTTTCATATCCAACTCCCCTGTCCCAACAATAGAAACTCTAAACCCTTCAATGAAAAAACAAAAAATTCCATTTTAGGGAAGACACAAAAGAATAATTCCTTAGAACTTATATAGATATCAATTCTTAAGGAACTCCTTCAAAACCTAGTCATATGTCCCTATATGAACTCATTAGTAATTCCCCACAACATCTTCAAGTAATGATAGAATCAATTTAATCCATCCAAGTTTAACGCAATTAACCAAAACCTCTGAAGGCATTCATTAGAGCTTTTTACATGGCTTCATCTATCAATCTTAATAATTCATAAATAGTTCCATTACCATCTAAAGACCAAGACCTTACCCTATTTTAAAATTCTCAAATCAATCAAAATTAGATCAAAAGAGTCATGATTGACAATGGGGATAACATTAACATTATCTCCTCATTCATTTAAGCAACTCCAACTTTCATAAATTTTTGTGGATAAATCCCTAATAGTCTTTCAAGTTTTTAATGATATAATTGGTCTTACTCTAAAAAACATTATCATCCATATCTAGATAGATGATCCTATCCTTCATGAGTTATTTTATGTTATATAAGAAATTTATAATATAATATCATCTTAGGACATCTTTGGATCCATGATATATGTTTTTTTCTATCCACTTTACACTAATGCATCAAATATAAGCATGAGGGCCAGATTTATATCATCCTAGCTGATCCTCATCCATTCAAAACTTGAAACTTAACATTTTGACTTAATCATGTTCTACCCCCTCTAAAACACTCAACCCCATCACTATCGTCTAAAAAATCATTGACTAGTTAGACAATCCCTTCACCAAAAATCCTTGATAAGAATTTCCTTGACTCCCTATTCCATCAACTCTCAATAGGAGAGTACTAGTTATTGACACTTAACACCCTTCCTAATCCTCAAGAGTATGGGTGCCAAGATAAATTATTTGGCTATCATCCTAATATTAGGGATGTTGTTCCCTTCAGTCCTCCTTTCTTATATAATTATTTTGTATATCGAGGGATTGATCAATCCTCCTCATATCTTAATACCTAGTCTCATGCCAAACCATTCTCCTCAAATTTATCATTCCTCGATAAACAACATTTTGCTCAAATGTAGTTTAAATGATGCATCTATAAAATCTTTGGTATGGAATGTTATGATCAAGGACAACATGATGTCACACAAGGAACTTTTAGGAAACCCCATGAAAAACATGGCTTTGGGTTTAATAAAACTCCTAAATCCATTCCTGAAGTCAATCCTTTATCCAACCCCAAAGAGAATGTTATAGTGTCACCATATAACATTCCCTTTAAAATAGATGATGTCATTTCCATCCCCTCAAACTTTTTATAATCAGTATTGTCAACCTAGGACCTCTCACCTATCATAGCAATGGAGAAACTAAGTTCATTCCCCTTATTTTACCTAACATTATATAGGAATATTCTCCTACCATTCTCATTCTTCAGTGTCAAGATGATGATTATATCTTGAATCAGGCATAGAAAATTTACACCTAATCAATTTTCTATTAGCTAAATCATCTAGATTATTGAATAAAGCCACCATAGACATTAACATAAGGTCTTAAGATGCCCCACACATTTTTAAAGTTAGTAAATATCTATACCATCAAGAGCATAGAGACTTAACCACCTCCTTATAATACCATGAAAAGGAATTTTCTTGGTCCTATAGTTACATGTTAGGTATTGACCTTACTATCACCATTCACAATATTGTCACCATCCCTAAATCCAAAATGGTGAAGAAAACTTTGTGGAAGATGTATACTCATGTTGATATTTAAGTAAGAGAGTAACTATAATGCCTCTTATCCATTAATTTCATTTATCCAATTGATTACCCTAATGGGTGTCCAATATTATACATATCACAAAGCCCACAAGGGGTCTCCATCTTTGTATCAATTTTGAGGACATCAACCTCATTTGTCCTAAAGATGATTTTCCTCTCCCTAACATTGATCAACTAGTGGAATTAATAGTCATCCATGAATTTTTTTCACTTATAGATGTATTTTATAGATATAATCAAAACCTTATCACCTTAGAGGACCAATATAAAACTTCCATTATTACCCTCAGTGGATATTTTTTTACAATGTTATGCTTTTCAGCCTAAAGAACATGGGAGACACTTATAAAAGAGATATGCATTATATTTTTCATGATATAATCCATAAAGTTGTTGAATATTATGTGGATGAACTTATAGGAAAGTCAAAGATCTAAAAACAAAATCTCTCTATTCTTAAAATAATCTTTGACCACTTAATCCAATTCTATGTTCAGCTCAACTCCAAAAAGTGTGTTTTTGGAGTCTTGACTGGTAACCTCCTAGTTTTATCATCTCCATTCATGATATAGAGGTTGATCCTGCTAAGATTATGAATATATATGTATATATATATATGTGTGTATATATATATATATATATATTCCACCCCCATCCAATCTTAACCAAATCTATATCCTACAGGTAAAATTGTAGTCCATTCATTGTTTTATTTCTTAGATATCTGATAGATGTCAACCATTCCATCACCTTTTAAGGAAAGATACCAGGTTCATCTAGGACTCTAATTTTTTAGAGGCCTTTGAAGCTTTCAAGAACTATCTTCTCTCCTTAATAATTCTTACTCCTCCCAAGGAAGGGATACCTTTATTCTTATATATTTCAGCCACAGATCATGATCTAGGGACTATGCTAGCACATCATGATGAGCAACACAAAGAGTATGTAGTTTATTACATAAGTCATACTCTTATTGAATATGATATTTGTTATACATAAAAATTATGCATTGCTTTAGTTCTTGTGGCTTCTAAGATTTTCCATTATCTACTTAATCAAAAGACCTACACAATCACAAACGTCGATTTCCTTAAGTTTCTGCATTTAAAGCCTTACCATAACCAATGTATGTCAAAATGACTTATGATCTTAGACAAATTTAACTTGGAGTTTCTACATAAAAATTCAATAAAAATACAAATCATCATTGATCAATTATTTGAGACACCTCTTATAGGTGGCCAACCCTCTAATTTTTAATTCCTTGATGAGTCTATCACTTCCACATCCTAGGTGGATCCTAATTATTAGATGAATTTATTATTTGATGGATCCAAATGTGAGCATGCAATGGGTGATAAAATTGTTTTGATACGTATATAGGGCACTCATATACCTTTATCCTTAAATATATATTTCCACTACACTAATAACATGGTCGAGTATTGAATCTTTAATCATATGTCTTCAAACTATTTTAACCCTAGGTGTTAAGTCACTTTGTATCAATGGGTATTGTTGGTTGACTTTAAGTTAGATCAAATACATGTAATAATACAAGAATGACATCCTAAAAAATTATAAAACATTAGTCGATCAACTATTATCTATTTTTAATCATTATGCCATCGAAGCCACTCAGTCAACTAAAAACATTTGTAGATATCATGGCCTCCATATCTTCCTTTATCCCATCCTCTCCTCAAGAATATAAACTTTTTATCCTCATCCATAATATAAAACAACCCTCTTATACCACATTTTTAGTCTACATTTTATCCATAATGTGGAAGAAAATCACTTAAATATATGGTACACGTAGACATTTGATTATTTGTATAAATTTATTATCCCTCCTAATCTATCTAAAAATGGTAAGCACATTTTTCAACATCAAACCACATATTATGTTCTACTAGGGGGTGTTATATAGAAGTGAGGATTTGATGATATACTCCTTCAATGTCTCTATACCTCTAAGGATACCCTCACAATCAAAGAAACATAGGATGGATTATGTGGTAGACACTTTATTAGTCTATCTATTACCAAGAAAATTCTTTAAATAGGTTCTTATTGTCCCACTCTAAATCAAGACTATTATGATTATGTCAAGAAATGTGTAAAGTGTCAACAACATGCTAATCTATCACACATCCCTAGTCATGCATTACAAGTGGCCAAAGACTTGTAGACATTTTCTTAGTGGGGGATATATCTTATAGGACAAATTAATCCTAATTATTCCTAGAGTCACTATTTTATCATTACCTCTACTAAACATTTCACTAAGTCAGTGGAGGCTATTCCCATTATTTCAACCAAAGTAGATAATATTATTGATTTTATTTAACATCATTATATGTCACTTTAGTATTCCTCATAATATCATCACAAATAATGGAAAATATTTTAAAAATAATCAAGTCCAAAGACTATGTGATTATTTTGACATTAAGCTATGTTTTTCTTCACCTTATTATCTATAAGCCAATGGACAAGACAAATCACCTAAAAAGACACTTATCAAAATTCTAGCCAAAGTAGTAAATGAAGCTATAAAAAACTATCATCTTCACATTTATTTCACCTTATGGTTTTATCTCTCTAGGATTTGAACCCTTATAAGTTCTACTCCATTCTCTTTGGTTTATGGCATAAAAATTACCCTACGTCTAGAAGTACAAAATCCTTCTCTTCAAATTTCTCATAAATAAATTGTTTTTTAAGAGGACCATCATGAAGAGTGATTATCATAGCTTGAAATCTTAGATGAGTATTGATTTACATCCATCAATCATCTCCATGTATATCAAGAAAGAATAAAACATGCATATAATAACCATTTAAAAGAATGAGAGTTTAAAATTGGTGACTTTGTCCTTACGGAAAATCAACATGTCACAAATATGGAAAAAAGTAAGCAAGGAAAATTTGATCTAAATTGTCTTGGACCATATATTGTTACTCATAAATATGGGTCTAGTGCATACTTTTTGGCCTCTCTTGAAGGAAAACCAAAATGTGAACCTCTTAACACTTTGAATATGCATCCTTTCTATTGTTAATAAACTTAAAACAAACTATAGTTAACACAGGTTCTCCTCCTTTGGTTTAAAATAAAATTAAAACCACACCTCTTAACACTTGAAAAATAATGGATAATGGTAAATAATCATGTGGATATCCAACAACATACCTAACCTCACTTATATATGAACACCCCAACTCTATTCATAACATTTTATAAATGGACAAGCTCTGCCTATAATAAGAAAAATCCCCAAATCATGTTTCCTAAAATATCTCACTTGAAAAATTTTATTTTAGAGATAGAAATATCATCTCTATAAATATATTTATGTCAGCCTAGATTACCTTAATCCAAATCAATAATCTAGGATATATATATATATATATATATATATATATATATATATATATATATTAAAAAGGGAAAAATTATAGAGTTTTCATTTGAAGGATAACTATTCATAAAAAGGCATAAAATCATAGATTGATCCCTTGAAGGATAATTATGAAAGCATATATCCTAAATTATAGACCACTCCCTCAAAGAACAACTATATAAAGTATAAAATGCATTAGAAAACTTCCCACATTTGTCAATTTTATAAAAATCGTGCCTCCAAAATAATAATCCCTAAAGGAAATTCAAAGTATCCTAAGAAATATTCCTACATTGATCAGCTTTCTCAAAATTAGTGGACTTTTCACATTGATCAGTCTACAGGGAAGGTTCTAAGGTTAGCCTTATAGCTCTAAAAATGTGAGATGAGACTTATATTCCTAAAAGAAGTAAGATTTGACCTACATAATGTGAAAACTAGATCCATATTAATTCCCTTCTAAGGGGTCATGAATTTAATTAACAAATGGTTGTTAAAATTAATTATTAATAGTAAATAAAGGATGCACATGTAGATGCAACAATTTTTTTATCTATGGTTAAGATTCAAGACAATAAGGAGTCATAAAGATATCTTTTATTCTTTATCATAATCATTAAAAGTTAAAATAAATTTAATCAAATTATACATTATTTAAATCTATTGTCTATCCACAAATTCCATAAAATTTAGATTAAAAATAATTAATCATTATAACTTATGCCATTATTATCATCCATAGAAACATAAAGCAAAATTTAAAATACATCATTTTCTATCATTATCTAAATCACATAATAAATCCATAACCATGGAAAACATTAAATACATCACATAATCCAAATCTATAAATCACATCATATTAACACATAATCTAAAAACATATAATACAACGCTAACTCATAATAAAAAAATAAAAAATATGTCTATGCACATCATTTGATGTCTCAAAATGTGTATATATGTCTCAAAATGTGATAATATACAAAATGGCTCTTTGGCCACTATAATGTAAAAAATATAGCTAATCAATAAAATGAATGTGACTCAAGTGGATTCTCTTACTAAATCTACCCCTACATCCATCCATACCTCCATCCCCTCTTATTTCTCCCCTATATCCCTACCATCTCTCCCCCATAATACACTCTACAAGATTGATAACCTACCTTGAGTGCATCATGATGGTCTTGCCTATGTAAATACATAGGTATCATATTAGGGTACCTTTGATAGTCACTATAGTATAATCTACTCATAGTAGAGTTATGCAATAATATATTGGTATCTATTCAAGTTCACTGTCACTCCCTACTCTACACTAGGTCTTGTTCCCCTTGTACCTAGATGTCTTGTAACCCATACAACACCTCCTTATAGTTTATCCCTCTCTACCCAATATCTATCATGGTCTTGCACTACCTAATCATATATCCTCTATAGTACCTCCATTTGAATATGAATATAATCATAAATACCTTATATCTCTATTAGAGTCTCCTATCGTGTGGCCACCTATCCTTATAATGCATCATGCTCTAGATTTAGTACACCATGTTATAAAATAATCACCTGTATATCTACCTCCCTTGGATCCTCCTCCACTACCTCCTCCATATCCACATATCCTTCATCTTGGCATAACTATACTACTCTCTCATGTCTCTCTCGAAGCTGATCTCCCCACCATAATTAATGTGATAAAGTAAATCCTACATCATCTACCTCGATGGTTGCTAGCTCCTACTCTAGTCCTACCCAAGGATAAACATAATGGGCCTCTAGTAGATAAGTATATGTATCATCCTTTCTATATATTTTTCATTTATCTAGGATCCCCTTTACTAATCCAAACTATCTCCTCACCCTCTCAAACTAAAAAAATCTAGGTGTTATACACTTCTGCCTCATAACCACCTATCTTGTGGTCTTTATTGATGCCTAAATATGTATCACAAGGTGTAAAGATAAAAAACACTTATCATTCTATTATTCAAATAATTTAGTGCATAAGTTATAGGTTGTGATAGTCCTATTATCTATTGATGAAATAGAGGAAAAGCGAGTGGACTATTTTAGAATATTTATAATGTTTGGTGGTTGGGGGCCATTATGGCCTATAATTCTTTAAAAACATGGTCAAACTTTATACTAATTAAAGTTAATTATTCTCAAATATAAGACTAAATTGAAACTAAAATGGATATTCAAAATGAGGCTTAATCTAAAGTGAATTGGCTAAAAAAAGAATAAAAAGAAAGGGTAGGGAAGAGAGAAAATATATTGATAATCTTTACTCCAGACATCATGACAAATTTCAAATTTCATCCAGGCATGTACTTAACTATTGTATGAGATGAAATAGCATAAGATCAAATCCTATCAAACATTAGGTGCACATATAAGGAATGTGGGAAATAATGAAAATAAGAACTAAGTTTACTTTAAAGATTTAGCCCTATGAGTA
Organism: Torreya grandis; assembly: GCA_037957365.1. Lineage (NCBI taxonomy): Eukaryota > Viridiplantae > Streptophyta > Pinopsida > Cupressales > Taxaceae > Torreya > Torreya grandis. The sequence continues at coordinate 296,716 of JARHVA010005929.1, forward strand.
GATATCATATGCACATCTACAAATACATAGAAAATAAAACAAAGCAATATAGAGAACCTTCAATTAGCCTAGCATTGGCACAAGTTAACAATTCTGTATTTAAAGGTACACACCAAGAGTTTATAATAACTATTAACATATGGAATTTAGAATCGATAAGTGAGAAAGAAACCATATAAAAATTCACATAAACAAAATGAAATAATATTTTTAGAGTTCCATGCTTGCATTAGTTGCTCAAACATTTACACAAAATTTGTCTAAAAAAATATCCTTATTACAATTGACAATGCTCCTTTTATAAGATGCAAGGAAGCATGTTGATCAGTCCCAACCAATTAGAAGAGTATACGCATAGCGATAACTATCTTTTTTATAAATATTTTAGAAATACACTAGACTTTCCCAATGGATTGATCTATAGGTAGTATGTGTTATAGACAACACATGTCTTTACAAATGAAATATTCCACTTTCAAAATGGACAATATTTAGCTATAGGAAGGATATTCTTGAGTCTCTTAACCTTTGGGACCCCTATGCTACTACAAGTTCTACATGGTTCTTTGATTCTCTTAGCCTTCAGTAATCCTTTTCTTTTTTATTTAAGATTAGGTCCATCACCCTACTGTCATATATCCTATATTTCCTTTGGTTCCTACTTCTTAGTATCCAAGGTCAAAATAGAATTCCATGTTCCTTAAGGAAATATTCCTTTGAGGTGTCATGACTTATTAGACTACTCACTGGTGGACTTTATATCAAATTACCTTTACTCAAATGATAATTTACCCTCTTTGGCTCAATTATAACATTCATAGGGACTGATTAGGGTAATGCCACTTTTCCAAGGTATTTATAAAGGTTTTAATAGTGTTTTAATGGTTGTAGTCAGTTCAAACATCATGAGCTTAAATCTCTACCTTTGTATTACTAGGTCTCCAATTTTGCACATTGTACCCACATTGCTCTAATATGGAATCTCCATGGCATATCTATGAGATTATACTCATCATTGTATAAAATATGACCATTGCCTTTGAAAAACTAGCTTTGATGTCACACCATTTGATCTATTTACATGAATCAACATGGTCCATAAATATTTAGATAATATGGATCCATGTAGCTATCTTAAAATTGACATTCGTGTGCCCATCATTTGATGTCCACATGAACATATTTGATAAGCATGTGACTATCAATTTTAAACTCATCTTCAAAACTCTATGCTATCTTTAAATTTACATCCTCATGATTGTCATTTAACATCCATGTGAACATCTTTAACAGGTGTGTGATTATCAATTTTAAACATGTCCTCGGGACTATTTGCTATCTTAAATTTAATGTCCTCATGACTGTAAATTGATCTCCACATGAATGTCATTAATAGGTACATGACCATCAGTTTTAAATAATCCTCAAGACTATTTTTGAGCTTACCACTTGTCAATTTTGGGTTCATTCTTCTTCTTGCATGTGCCTCTTGGTGATCTTACATTTGCTAGAGATTTGAAAAGTTAATGTCCACTTGCATCATTTTATTAATCTTGTCTGAGTAAATGCACACCATTGGATCATGATCCAAGATATTCACCATTAGTTTCTATTTAAAATCCTTTCAATGAAATTGAGACACTTATGACTATTTCAGGGCTTTGAATTGTCAAATTTTGTTACACTCTATTAGATTAACTTCATATGACTTAATGTGGGTTATTGATCTTGTAGAAAAACACAATATTTAAGCTCAAATATATATACAAATAACTTAGGATAAAATAATTAAGCTAAGTTCAAGACATATTTAAAGTGACCACATGAATTAAAAGGGACTTTACATAAAGATTTTATACCAAAGTTAGGAACATAACAAAATAAGACCCCATGAATAATAAAAGATAAGCATAAGGTTTTAGCCTAGGGTTTAAAACTTTAGGGTAAATATTTATGACTTGTATAGGACATACCAAAGGGACCCTGCATTAATTGGACCACATTAGGATAAAAGAGAATAAAGGGGTCACAAGACATAAAAGAAACCAAGCATACGATTTTTAGCCTAAGGTTTGGTCATGTTGAAAAACATGACTAAGCCTTAGGGTAAAAATTGAACTGAGTCCATGAAAGATAATTTATCCAACACAAAAAAAAAGTTCCTACTAAATTTGAATTTAATTCAAAATGAACCTAGGTTAAAATATTATACTAAGTTCATAATAAAATTCCTTCTACTTAGGGGTACCACTTGGTAGTTCCATAGGGCTCTTGGGCTTTGACATATTGACTTTATTTTAGGTTATTTAGGTTCTTTACATAGGAAAATTGCTTCAAACCCTTTGTACACACCATGTATATCATTGGGGGAATTATTTCGAGCCTTTTGTCTAGGGAAATATTCTAAAGACCAATTTAATTGGACAAAATGTTTGAAGCAATTATCCTATTGGCTCTATTTCATTGAGAAAAATGCTTGGGAAAAAAATATTAAAGGGATTAGTTTGGGGGAAAATGGGGCCCAAAGGGTATGTTTTATAGGGCAAAGTGCCCATGACAAATGCTAGAAAGGTCATTCCAAAATCCCAAAGGGTAATTTTAAAAAATCTAAAGGGTAACCTTTTGGGGAAATGGTCCTAGCTAAAATATCTGAAGGTGAATTCTTTTGGAGAGATTGTCTTAGACAAAATGTCTAATATATTTCCCTCAAAGACCAAATATTTTAACAAAATTTCCAAAGGGAAATTTTTTGTGGAACAAAAGTTCTAAAAGGTCAAAAACACAAAGTCTAAAAAGTTTATCATAAAAAATACCTAAACAAAATAGGACTAAGCCTAAGGATAAAACAAATTAAACTAAAACCATGACATATTTAAAGTGTTCCTAGGTAAAATTTAAATCAAAGATCCCACCACTTTTAGAAGAAGCACTTAGACTAGCTTTAGATCAAGGTGTTAAAAATTCAAATATGAATTTGATTTAATTTTCAACAGACCAAAGGTTAGTAAAAGATCAAAGTAATATTAAATCATGAATTCCAAGCTCTTGTCCATTCCAAATGGACTCCATTGATCCTATAACCGAAAATAAGAAGATATATTATTAGCAAACTTAGACAAGATTGAAACAGAATCATGTGTACATATGTTAACCAAACATAGTGTGGATGACCTTTAAATAAAAATACTATGCAAACATGATAGTAACACTTTGATTAAGTGAATTTTCAAATTTAAGGTACTAATTTACATAATTTAACATGAGGGTCCACATTTTTATAAATGAGGGTATGTTAACCTCAATAAATGGTGACTTCTAGGGGAAACATAATAACATATTAGAGTCTAGAGACTCTAGTATAGACAAATAACTAGATTACCTATTCCACTTGATCAGTACCATTATCAATCTCAGTTCATGGTTAAAGCAAGTTTTGTGCCTATATAATTAGGATCAAATAATAAAACCTAGTCATGTTGTGTGTGCTTTGATTCCACTTACTATTTGCCATGGGATTTAGGGGAATAAATTATAGATTTCATACCTTTAATCATTAATATTAACTTATATCATGTTTGGATATCTATTAAGAACCATGCTTTAGCTCAGGGAATGCTTGGGCATTTTTTTACTACTAGCAAAGAATATATAGTCCTGATAGAGATGCCTTTGGATCCTCTAAGGGCCTTGCTTCACTACTAGCTAGGAATCCATAGCCTCGTGGAGATTACCAAAATCACCTTTGCTTAGAAATATTTTGATTTTGTAATAAACTCTTATTTTTGTATTTTTTAGATCATTTTGGCCTCCTAGCAAAGGTTGGGAATTAGGTTAGCTAGGTTTAGGGATTTGGTCAAATGGTTGTAACCTTTGTCCTAGACAAGGATGTTTGTTAAGTGCAAGCATTAATATGTCCTAATAATTCAAGGTTTCATCCCATATGTGCATTCCTTCTTAAAACCACGCTTATATCAAAACAAGGTTTAAAACCTTATGAAATAACCAACCTATCCATTAGTCCTTACTAATTTATCTCAACTATAACATCAAGCTCATATTTCAAATCTATGGTCAACATATGCTTAATATTCATACCTACATTTTTGAACTATGGAGTTCTTGAGTAATTATATGAAATTTGAGCTGAGGGCTATCTAAAAGGACTTATTACAAGTAAATAACAAAGCAAGGAAAGTACACACTCAAATATAAAACAACAAATTAAAAATCAAAATAAAATCACATAAATATATACAAACTTATGTATAAACAAGGGACAATAAAGAAAGAATAGAAGGAAACTAATATATCATACCTACACAAACTCTAACTATTCTTATAATTCACTCCATAAAGAATCTAGGTGGTTTAATAGAGATGTAGTGCTTGAGGTACTACCTATTGGTGGGTAGTGTGAACTCTACTCCTTGTAAGTCTTTCATCTTAAAGGTGTTGTCCCCTGATAACTAAACAATATGATAGGGACCTATCCACAAAGGTGTGAATTTTCCATGTTTTCCCTTAAGCTTAGATTCCTTATCCAAAATAAGAACCAAGTCTCCTTACCTAAACACCTTTATCTTTGATTGCTTATCAATCCACATTTTCACTATGGTTTGGTGCCTTTTAAAATTGGAAAAATCTTCCTCTCTTGCATCTTCCATCTAAATGATGTCTAATATCCTTAAATTTGCAAATTATTAGTCCTCTTCCATATACTATTATATGAACCTGTATTTTGGTAGCTTGAGTGTGATGGGGAATATATGATCTTAATCATATACCAGCCAAAATGGAGATGCTTTGAGAACCTAATTGACTCTTATTCTATCTACCCAAAAGGCATATTTGAGAATCTTGTGCCATGTCCTAGGTTTATCCACTATCGACTTCTTTATAGCCTTCACCAAGTTATTATTCATTGATTTAGATAATCTATTGCTTTGAGGGTAACGATTTGATGAGAAACTAAGAATGACATTGTTATTATATTCTCATTCTATAATTTCAATGGATATAAAAGTAGATCCATTATTTTAGATTAGAGAGATTGGCATTCCAAATCTAGTGCATGTGTTTTCTTCCAAGAATTTGATCACTCATTTAACTTTTCACTACTTAGTTACCACTAATTCATTTCATCTTATGAAGTAGTTGGTATAAGTTAGATCATACTTGTGAGCATCTGATGAGTTGGGATTAATGACCCCTATAAAATCTATCCCCCACTGGGCAAAAGTTTTATCCACTATAACTAGTTTAAATGGCATGGCTACCTTGGGATCTTTAGTGCTAAAGACTTGACATGTATGGTACTACCTTACATGCTTGTGAGCATCCTTGAATATTGTGTACCAATAGTATCTATCCCTCAATATTTTATTGGATGTGGTTCTTCCTAATGGATGTCCACTTCCCAGCTTCTCATGAAAAGGGTTCATGATATCAGTTGCCTCTTTTTTGGATACACACCTTAGGTAAATGCCTTCAAATTTTTTTCTATATAAAACTCCATCCTTGATCAGGTAATATGATGCTTTGAGCCTTAGAGATATATTTTTATATCTACTTAACCCTATAGGATAAATGCCATTAATTAATAAGTGGACAATGGTATCATACCCATCATTGGACTAAAAATGTTGTTGATCTACCTACATGACACTTAGCTTGGGATTATTATTGGTAATCAATTGAATTAAACCTTGACACTTTACTAATTTAGCATTTTTTAAATTTCAATGTCATATTCCTGAAGCACAAACATCCAATTACCTCTCCTTTCTCCTAGTTCATTTTGACTAAACATGAGCTTAGTGGTAGGATCAGGTAAGATTGCATGCACCTTATTCCTAATAATATAATTCCTAAAAATTTTTACTACCTTAACTAATGCACATGATTGATTATCAATTAAATAATAGTTCAACTTAGAATTTTTAAAATTAGAGATCATAAAAGATATGGGATGATCACAACCATCCATTTTTTGAGTAAGAACTATAACTATAGTATGATCTAAAGCAAAGGAGAAAAGATAAAAATCTTTGGTAAAGTTTGGACTTATCAAGATTGGAGCCTATCTAATTGCCTCTTTGATGTCTTTGAAGGATTTTATCACTTCTTCATTCCATGAGACTTTGGAATCCTCCTTCAACATACCATTCAATGGCCTCATAATCTCTACAAATCTAGGAATGAACTTTCTTACAAAGTTTATTTTACCAAAGAGTGACATCAATTATTTCCTATTGTTAGGAGGCTCTATCTTAGATATAGATTCTACTCTATCAAGGTTGATAGAGATTCCCTCCTTAGTGATAACATGTCCTAATAGTTTTCCCTCAATAACACAAAAAACATTTTTCTTTGGGTTGAGAGAAAACCCATACCTCATACATCTTTCAAATACCTATTTTAGTGCACAATATGATCCTCCTTATTCTTAGAAAAGAAAATCAAATCATCCATGTATATAGTAATGCACTTACCTACACAACATTATAAAACATGATCCATAGCCCTTTGGAAGCTTGCACCTATATTTATCAATCTAAATGGCATTCTTTTATAGGCAAATGTGACCCATTTCATTTTAAATTTAGTCTTCATCATATCCTCTTGCTTCACCAACACCTGGTTATACCCTAAAAAACCATCAAGAAAGAACATCATGACAATACCAAAAATGGTTTGTATCACTTTTTCAAGAGAAGTTAGGGGTAATTATCTTTCTTAGATGCTCTATTTAGGTTTTCAAAATCAATGCATATTTTAATTTCACCATTCTTATTCCTAACTAGGACTAAATTAGCAACCTGAGTGGAATGTCTAATGGGAAACATGATCTTGGCATCTAAGAGTCTCTTTACCACTTTGTATATTAGTGGTTCTAAGACTGGGTTGACTGGCCTCTACTTTTGTTTGAAATGTTTGTAGTTTTATTTTAAACATATGGTATGAGTTATGAAATCTAGATCAAAAATATTTAGGTCATCATAGGACCATGCTATGATATCTTTATATTTGGTCATCATTTATTTGGCTATTTTAGACTCAATGTTTGTACAAGCTATACTAATATTAACTAGTTAAGGTTGACCTTGTAGTCCAAGATCAATTATATTATACTCTATCCCATTTACTTTGGGAATCTTGGTAGCCTCAAATAGTCTATTAGAATCAAAGAGTCTTTATAAGGCTATCATGACTTTGGGGATCTTATTATCATTCAACTGAATGATCTTGTCATCAAGGAGACTAGCTTCATTAATAATGTGACACTCAAATGATCTTGAATTAGTGAGGAAGTTTATGACATTTTGATCATCATTGAATACCTACAAATGGTTGACATTATCCAGCACTAAGGGACATGATATTAAATTAATTTTAACATTTTTTAATTTAGAAATTTGATTGGGAATAAGGTTGGATGTAGTTGAATTAAGCTCATACATAGTCTTGTTATCTTCCTTAGGGATTGACACAATGTTAAAATCATCAAAAATTTTGATTAAGTCCCATACTCTAAATTTATACTTATTGAGATATGAAAACTTGCATTGATATTTACTCTTGACTTGATTGACCACTAGTTCAGAATCACTAAAAACTAATAGTTTCTTGGCCTCATGCTTGGTTGAAAATTGTAATCCAAGAATAAGTGCTTCATAATCAACCAAATTATTGGTGAATGAGAAATTAAGTTTGTAATAGGAACTATATTATTTCCCAATGGGATTTATTAACACCACTCCTACTCTAGAACCTAATTTCATCTAGCACCTTCAAAATAAACCTTCCATAATCTGGCAAAGCATGATAAGTTTTAGAGTTGCATAACTTTATGGTGTAAAGAGTGTAAGTGATGAGATATGAGTTAGCTATGTTGACCCTCTTATTTATTTCATTGTACTCCATGATAATATACTTAATTTTTAGCTCCCTTTCTATCTTTATTTGGTTGGGGACTCCCTTTTAAGGAAACCACATAGGTGAATAATCTATCGACATATAACCATTCAAGATTCTAGTCTAGTCTTAGCTCAATAGCATCCCATAAGCATTAGGGATGTCCACTACTTGGATATAAATGAACTATTAAATCTTTGGCTCTAAGGTAAATTTGCATGTGAATGTTCAATAATTCATAAATCACTCTGACTCTTGATTTATATAACTGAGCTATAACTCTCAAATTTAATGGGAGTCAAACCTAATTATTCATGAATACCCTTAGGCATTATATTTATATATTTACCAAAAAATAATTAAAAATTATGCATATTCTTACCAAATATCTTGAATATAAGTAGGAAAGGATGAACATCTACCTTAATTTTGTGTATTGGAACATTAGCATGTGCAGACTTTTGAGACTTATTAGGATTTTTAGATAAAGATTATAATAATAAATCTCTCTATTTAGTAATCTATGTAAACTCATGCAAGGTAATGTTGGATTTTATCCTTTTCATGTCCTCTACTATGTTATACATAGTCATATTTTAAAAATTAGATGTATCATCATTGGGTTTAGAAATACTTCCTTTAGAAGGCTCTGGATTATTATCTGAGGTAGTATCAAGAGGAGTCTCAAAGTCATTTGAAGGATTTGAAGTGGTCAATGGTTGCTTTTTATCCTAGTTTCTAAAAGGGTAAGTATTATTTATAAATTATTAAAAGGGATGAATCTCTTTAGGAATATCCTTAGCCTCATTGTATTCTTGGAAAGGGAACTCAAATGTCTCCATCATGAGAGTTGGATCAAATGATCTACATGACCTTCATGAACTAGATGTAACTGCATCATAATCCTTATTAGGGACAACTTTGAAAGTATCTAATTCTTCTTGGAAATCTTCAAAAACATTACAAAATTCAACACATTATATTTACCCATGCTTAGAAATACAATGAAATCTAAAATAGTCAGGTCAAACAACATTAGTAATATTTATATCAAGCACATTTTTGCTAGTAGATGGCTCATTGTTCTTGTTGTTGTGGTAACTATCATTATAAAATATGTTAGTGGGACTATTTAAATTTTGAAAAGATTAATTCCTACCAAATCTCTCTCCAGTATTACTTACTTGCTTTTGCAACTAAAGGAAGTCATGGACAAGATTTTGAACCATATTGAGGATAGAATCAGTCTCATTATTTGGGGCCTTAGAATTATGAACTTGAGTATTAAAATTAGTTATAGGAATTAAGGATTTATAATCCTAAGGATGGGATCTATTAGAAACATTGTTCAAGAATCCCAATTTTTGAGTAGGATGAACATGTCTCAAAGGTAGTTAGTTTAAGACTCAAAGTCGATTCAGGGTAGACATATTTTGGTTAACATGGGAATAACATTTAAAATGGGAAAATGTACATTGGAATTAGTAATTAAGTATGCAAATTGTTCTTGGGATTCAATTTGGTCATTAATAATCACATCCTTGGCATAATCTAAAGCTAATGTGTTCATGGGCCCAACAACTTTCTTTATAAACACATAAGTCATAGGATCTAAGGCGAAGCTAAAGCCTCGTCAGGCCTATAAAGAGCTATGGTCCTATTAATTTTTTTTTGGAATGTAGCATTGAAGGATCTTATGGTATCATTTTCATCCCTTTTCACTATGGTGAATTGATGGTACATGACATAATAACTAATGATTTTACCAAACTAGTCAATGAAAACATTGTTAAAATCAACCCAACTAGAGATGTAATTTTCAGGGAGGTTTAGAAACCATTCATATGTAACATATTTAAAAGTTAAAGTAAATATTCTACCTGATACATCTTCATGAGTCACATTTAATAATATTAATGTATTTTTGAAACTCTTAATGTGTTCTTCGGCCATTTAATGCCACTAGGACTAAACATTGGCAAATACTTTTTAGGATTATGAGGAAGGACATGTACCACACCTGGCACATTGTTCAAAGAACAAACTATCCAAGAAATACCTTGATAGGGATCAAACATAGGAGCACTCTAAATTGGTGAAGATGGAAAATATTTTGAACGTCTATGCTTACCTTTGTCCCACCTAGTTCTCTTATGAACTTCTAATGAAAGTAGAGTTTCTCTAGTCTCTAAATGTAACCTTGTCTTGATTATTGATAATTATACCTTGTGGGATTTGAATCCTATTTTAAATATGATGTGTTATTCTTACCTTTGTAGGAAATAATGATTAGACTTTCACATTAAGAAAATTTTTAAAGATGTATATAAAAGATGATAAAGGACAACAATCTTTAACTAAGTTATCTCAAATATGTATCAAAATATGTAAATATGATCGATGTTTACACATTTAAGATCAAATAAAATAAAATTAGTAAATTATCTATCAATATTTGATCAAAATAACTATTACTAATCTCAAACATGTTGGATTGACAAAGCTTAAGCTATATTTACCATAACTAAGCATATAAATTAAAAGAATGTCAATATTTATCTAAAGGAAGCACAAACATATGTCAAGGACCATGAAGATCAATGATATTTACAAAATTATTCTCAAAGGAACATAAATATGCAAAGAATGTACTTATCTTTAAACACAATTCACAAGCATGAGTAAAGATACTTCAGATCTATAAATATCTAATGTGGCCCTCCTTCTAACACTAATGAAGTCTACCTAATTGATGCCTAAATATGTATCACAAAGTGATTAGAGTGTTTAATAAATAATTCTCAATTTATAATTTAAATAATTTAGTTCATGAATTGTAGGTTGTGATAATATTGTTATCTATTGATGGAATAGAGGCAAAGTGAGTGGACTATTTCAAAATATTTATAATGTTTGGTGGTTGGGAATCACTGTGGCCTATAATTATTCATAAATATGATGCAAATATATACTGATTAAAGTGAATTATGCTCAAATATAACACTAAAACTAAACTAAAATGGTTATTCACAATAAGGCTTAATCTAAAGAGAATTGGTTAAAAAAAAGCAAAAGGAAGGGTATGACAGAGAGAAAATATATTATTGATCTTTACTCCAAACATCATGACAAAGTTTAAATCTCATCTAGGCATGTACCTAACCAATGTATGACATGAAATAGAATAATCTAAAATCATATCAAACACCAGGTAAACATATAAGGAATGTGGGAAGTAATGCAAATAAGAACCATGTTTACTTTAAATATTTACCCCTATGAGCAGATACCATATGTACATCTAAAAATTTAGAGAAAATGAAATGAAGCAAACTAGAGAACCTTAAATCAAACTAGAATTGGCACAAGTTAACAATTATTCATTCAAAGGTATACACCAAGAGTCTATAAGAACTATTAAAATCTAGAATTCAGAATAGACAAGTGAGAGAGAAACCATATAGCAATTCACACAAAAAAATGAGATAATATTTTCAAAAAAATTTACGTGCATTAGTGGTTCAAAAATACACACAAAATTTGGCTAAAAAATTCCCTCTTTCTTATAATTGACAATGTTCATTTTATAATATGCAAGGAAGCATGTCAGTGAGTTCCAACCAATTAAAAGAGTATAAGTGTAAGGATAATTATCCTTTCCACAAATATTCTAGAAATACACTAGACTTTCCCAATGGACTGATCTATAGGTAGCATGTTTTACAAACATCACATGCATTTACAAATAAAATATTCCACTTTCAAAATGGAAAATATTTGGCTATAGGAAGGATATTTCTGAGTCTCTTAACCTTTGGGATCCCTATGTTGTTGTAAGATCTTCATGATTATTTGATTCTCTTAACCTTCAATAATCTTCTTCTTCTTTTTTAGGATTAGGGTTATCACCCTATTGTCATCTATCCCAAATTTCCTTTGGTTCCTACTTCTTAGTATCCAAGGTTAAAATAGAATTTTGTGTTCCTTAAGGAAACACTCCTCCAAGCTACCATGGCTTATTAGACTAATCACTAGTAGACTCTGTATAGAATTAACTTTACACAAATGATAATTTAACCTCTTTGGCTCAAGTATTATGTTCACAGGGCTTGATTAGGGTTCTTGTGCTTTACCAAGGTACTTTTGAAGGTTTTAATAGTGTTATAATGGCAATAACTAGTTAAAAAATTATGATCTTAGATCTCTACCTTTGTATTACTAGGTCTATAAGATATTTAATTTGGCACATTTCACCCACATGCATTTGATGTGGCATATCCATGGCATCTCCATGGTATCCTATTAATGACTATACAAAATATGACCATTGCATTTGGTTTTGATCTCACACCATTCGATCCATTTGCATAAATCAATGTAGTCTATAGATATTTAGACAATTTAGATCCAAGTAGCTATTTTAAAATTGATGTTTGCATGCCCATCATTTTACATCTACATGGTATTTGATGGGGGAATGACCATCAATTTTAAACTCATTTTTAGAACTCTCAACTATGTTAAAATTGACATATTCATGATCATCATTTGACATCCACATTAACATCTTTGATGGGCATGTGACCATTAATTTTAAACATGTCCTTAGGAATATTTAATATCTTAAATTTGACATATTCATGATAAAAAATTGACATGCACATGAACATAATTGATGGGCACATGATCATAAATTTTAAACACATCCTCAAGACTATTTTTTGAGCTTGCCACTTATCATTTCCGGGTTCATTCTTCTTGTGTGTGTTACTTTGTGATCTCACATTTTATAAATATTTGAAAAGTCAACATCCACTTGCATGATTGGATTAATATTTTTTGTGAAAATATGGACCATTAGATTATGATCTAAGGGATGAACCATTAATAGCTACTTAAAATCCTTTCAATTAACTTGAGATACTTGTCACTATCTCGAGGCTTTGAATTATCAAAGTTTGTTATGATCCATTGTATTAACTTCATCTAATTGAACATAGGTTGTTGATCCTATAGAAAAACATAATATTTAAGCTCAAGGATATATATAGATAACTTAAGATAAAAGAGTTAAGCTAAGTTCAAGACATATTTAAAGTGACAACATGAATTGAAATGGACTCGACATAAATATTTTGGACCAAGGTTAGGAGCATAATAAAGGACCCCATGAATAATAAGAGATAATTAATAAAGTTTTATCCTAGGGTTTAAAACTTTAGGGTAAAGATTTATGACTTCTATAGGACATACAAAAGGGGCCTGACATTAGTTGAATCATGCTAGGATAAAAGAGAACAAAGGGGTCATGAGAAATAAAAGAGACCAAGCATAATTTTTTTAGCCAAAGGTTTGGTCATGTTGAAAAAAATGACTAAGCCACAAGATAAAAATTGAATTCATTCCATGGAATGATAATTGCTCCCATGCAAAAATAAAATTTCTTGATAAATTTGAATTTAATTCAAAATAGACATAGGTTAAAATCATAGACTAAGTTAATAATAAAATGCCCTCTACTTAGGGGTGTCACTTGGTAGTTCCATGAGCATTTTAGGCTTTGACTTGTTAACTTTGTTTAGGGAATTTAAGTTCTTTACATGGGGAAATTAATTCAGACCCTTTTTCCACAACATGTATATCATTAGGGAAAATATTTCAGGCCTTTTGTCTAGGGAAATTGTTTTGAAGACCAATTTTGTTAGATAAAATGTTTGAAGCACTTATCCTTTGGGGTCTTTTCATCAAGAAAAATTCCTAGGACAAAAATACTGAAGGAATTAGTTTGGGGAGAAAAGGGGCCCAAAGGGTATGTTTTGTAGGGTAAAGTGCCCATGAAATCCAAAAGCTTGAAGGGTAATTTCAAAAAATTCAAAGGGATATGTTTCAAGGAAACGGTCCTGACCAAAATGTCTAAAGGCAAAATATTTCAAGGAAGTTATCCCAGAATAAATATTCAACACATTTTACCTGAAGACCAAATCTTTACACAAAAGTTTTGAAGGGTAAATTTTCATGGAACAAAAGTTTTGAAGAGTAAAAAAATCAAATTCTAAAAAGTTTATCTAATAAAATGCCTAACTAAAATAAGACTAAGCCTTAGGATAAAAAAAATTAAACTAAAAACATGGCATATTAAAGTATTCCCACATAAAATTTAAATCAAACCTCCCACCACTTTTAGAAGCATCACTCAGACTAACTTTAGACCAAGGTGTTAGTAACTAAAATATGAATCTGATTTGATTTTCAATAGACCAAATGTTAGTAAAAGATCAAATTAACATTAAATAATGAATCCCAAGATCTTATCCATTCCAAATGAATCCATTGATCCTATAACCTAAAGCAATAAAATCCATTGTTAGTGAACTTATACAAGATTTAACCAAAATCATGTGCAAATATGTTAACCAAACTAGGTGTGGATGACCTTCAAATAAAAATATTATGCAAACATGCTAGTGACACTATGATTTTGTGAATTTTTAATTTTTAGGTATAAATTTGTATAATTTGACACAAGGGTCCACATTTTTCATAAATGGGGGTATGTTGACCTCAATATTATCCCAAATAACTCCCTCTACCCCCATCCATTCCAAAAACCCCATATATGGTCCCCAAATCACATCTCCCTCTTATAGCCCCTTTAAAACCCATAGATAATAAATTATTTCACATAATACCCCATCAATATAAGGTCTCACAAGGTATTATTTCCACTAAATTAAACCCACCCTAAAATCTATCTAGTGACATCATGCCTATAGAGTCACAAGTGGGTAAACTACTCTGATGTGCTCATAAACCCAACATTGCAATATAAAGGTCACATCCAACCAAAACCTCCATTATTTCCTCCACCCCTATAACTCTCTATACACATGTTATATAATTATCTAATCCCACATAAATACTATGTAATTATACCACATGTCCACCACCACACCTGGCATGCTATAGGAAAATAGGCCTCCCCTTGAATTTGCATAGAAAGAGATGATCAACATCATCATCATGAATAGTCTCCCCTTTACAACCTCCTCATATAGTCTCTATAAAAAAATCCTCTATATATAAATGTGATGTCCATATTATCCTCTTCATATAATCATGCCAACACTATTATATGTCCCCCTCATCCACTAGCATAATCATTTCACCATGTACTAGTAGTCATACTATGTGATAAATGTCCTCCATAGTCAGTGGTCTATCTTGTAGGTATCCAAAAGGTCCTTATATCCACATATACTATTTTATTACAGATTCCAAAAAAACCACATCTCTATACACATAACGATAGTGGCACAATCCTTTGAAACCAATAGCCTCTATGTGCTCCCAATCATCATTCCTCATCTAGTCCTATAACCACTACAATAGTGGTGGTCCCTAATATTTCATTATTAGGCATGTCTATTTCTATATTTATAGGTTATAATTCATACTTTTGTTTCTTATACTCCTAAACCCTTAATTTTTTTCTTATCCTAGCTTAAATCAGTATTGATCCTATGGAATCGATACCATTCCTAAAGGATTGATGTCGATTCTATATCTATCGATGATGATCTAGAATAGATAAATGTTGATATAATAACAATTGATGTTAATACCTATGAGTCTTTTTACTAATATCTAAAATCCTAAATTACACCAAAAAATTCAAAAAAATAGCAAAAATTAAAAACTACCTCATTGTGTGATTACCACCTCATCCTCTGTCTACTTGCACTAGCCACCATCATTTAGAATTTACAAATACATATAAATAGGTGTCTAATTTCTACTCTCATGCATGCATTATCGATAAAAAATGAGCACATAACATGTTAGGCTTATTTTATATATCCCTTAGAGATTAACATCAATTTTATTATGATTGATTTTGATTCAATATAATCAACATTGATCCCTATATATCAATATTTATTGGCTCCACTTGTCTTATTTTTTGTACTAATTGTAAATTTGATGCATTTTTCCAATCTTGACCTAAGGCCCCCTAAGCTATATTTTATTAAAAATATCTAGATACTTGTTACCTTACATTATTATTACTAGACATGAACCCTATATTGGTCCCACATCCTTTAAAAGGCTTAAACTCATTTAGGAGAGTATCCCATATGGATCTAGAGAGTGTAATACATAATGAGAATAATTGTATCTAGGTAGCACACATGACCCAAGCATACTAGATGCTTTGGTCAACCCATCCTAGCCTTTATTCTCTTGATTTCCTTTGATTGTTCCCACTTATTCATAGTGTGTGACAATCCATTATGTGTTTACCTTAAGGCATTTATAATTCGATATCCTATATCTTGTTCATGAAAAGTTATAATTTTTTATTACCCTTACAAATCTGATGCTCATTTTCTATCTATCTTATCCATTACCACCTTATTTCAAATCCATCACCAACTTGACATCCTTTGCTAGCTCTCAATTTAAGGGGGTATACATCCTCATATAAACTTGTGGCATTGTATCTCTCTTAGTTTTTGTCTCATGATAGGTTATTATAAACCCTCAACAAAAAGGGGAAAATGTAGGCACTAGGATTTTACAAAAAAATATTTGTGCTAGTGTAGGTATTATGTCCCATTTCTTATTCCATCCCAATTTCACCCCATGTAATTACTTTTACCAAATTATTATTTTACCCTTATCTCATGTAGTTAGTTTGATTAATTATTATTTCAATTAAGTAATTTATATTAACTAATTACTTATAATTAAAATTTAGCTAAATCTATCAAAGCATAGTCAAAGTAAATAGTTTTAACTCCCTTAACAATACCCTCACCATCAAAAATCCATTCAACAACTTAAAGCCTATTTTAAACTCATGGTTGAAACCATTTCAACATTCTATGGTAAAAATAATCTAGAATCGGTAATGATCCATATGATAAATTCTAATTTAATTGAATCAACATCGATTTAACCACAAGCCTCCATTGTGTAAAGGACTTTAATTCTACACCCATAATTATACACTAGAATACTAAAATAATTTTTATGGAATGTCTTCTAGTCAATTGATATCTTATTAGAAAGCCAAAATCCTATGATAGTCCCTCAATATTCATCCAAAGGTTAGAAATCAACTTGTCAATCTAGAAATTACCATAGATTTGAAGTACTATGAAAGTATGTACATTACATTGATTTAAGCACTTCTATCTTTTTATGTTCTATTTTATAGTATTGTTTATATCCTTTATCATTTCTACACCATCCTAAGTTATCCTATATCCCATCAAAATAATCCTTAGGCTCCTATTTTTAGATTATTGTCCATACTATCAAAATTGACATAAATTCATAGAATCAACATCGATCCTAAATGATAGATATTGATCTTTATTTAAATCATTTTTTAGCTAAAATTCAAACCTATATATATTAGCATCCCTGAATTAATCTTAGTTACCTATTTCTTAAACTATGAGTTCACTTGTAGATGACATTACCCAAAGTTTTGCATGACATAATTGTATACACATAATATTTTCAAACTTTTATTGATTACTAAAACTTTATATCTTGCAAGAACTTGTCATGTCTCAATCTCTTTGAGTGCATGCCCTAAATAGTGCACTAGGATAGGGGTGGGTAGACCATCGGTGCTTCATAAGATTATTTTTCCCTTTTCCACTTTCCATCTACACATTTATCTCCTAAAACTATTTACCCTAAGCTTATTATTCTCAATCCTCCTCCTCCAATTTTTTAATTCTTTCTATCATCCTTTTATTTCTTTAAAACCCTTTTTTATAGTTAGTTGTACTAGGTCAATTAGGTTGACCTACTATAGTTTAGGGGTATTTATCACTTTCTTAACTTGTTATCCTTTCAACCAACCTAGTTCAGATGTAGTGAATTATCCTCAAAAACCACTTAGTCAATTAGGTTGATCCTATACAACTGACATTCCCAAGAGGATTTAGGGAAATATTCACATATATATATATATATATGTATATATATATATATATATATATATATATATATATATATATATATATATATATATATATATATATATATATATATATATATATATGTATGTATATATATATATATAAGTTCATTTCCCACCATTTCATAAGATAAAAACTATTAGTGAATAAGTACGAGTGAACATCTACTTATTGACCATTCTACTTGAGGAATAAAGATTAGAGTTCCATACTTTCTTTGGAGATAAAAATATTGTCTTGTGGAGAAGTCTTTTGGATGCTTAGATAGGTTATGTATCCTAGAGATAACTTATCTTGGTTATCCTTACATACCATAATAATCTCTTATGAAACACCTTATCTAAGGGAGAGATTAAGGCTCAATGGGTTCATCTTCAAAGGTAAGTATTCCTAAATTTATTTTTCCTTTGTAAAATAAGATAGATAATGCATTTTTATTCTTCTCCCATGTATTAAGATTTTGTATACATTGACTTGAGTATATGTCTTCTAATACATGTTTAGTTTAGTTGTTTTATTTGTTTCTAACCCCCACTTTGTGCCACAAGCTTTGGTGTACACTATATTAGTTTTAATTTCTTGTTATTAGAATAAGTGAATGTTTTAAACCTTAGGAATATATTAGGGTTGTTGTGTGATTGTGTTAGACTATAGGCTTTGGAACCCTTCCTAATATGATGTGTTGTGACAAGTGATCCTTTAATCGAGTCTAGTAAATACCCATATTGGTCATGCTCCCACTTAAGTGTATCCCTAATTGAAAGTATATGTATTATATATCTTCTCAGAGCCAATATCGATTTATAGACATAATACATTTTTGATTGCATACATTATATTAAACTTGATGTGAAACTAACCTTTGTAGGATTTATTTCACTTTATTGTATTCTTTTGATCATCATTTTGATCATATATTTTGACATACTAGATCAATTCTATCAACCCAACTATTTTTATTTATATGTAAGTTTCCAAGAATAGGAAACTGGATCAATCCAGTCAACCTAGTATAGGTTTATAGCTTTTTAGACACCTAATTTAGCCTACTAGGTCGACCTAATCGACCCCTTATAGTTTCAACACTTTTTAGTAGGTTCTTGTACAGCTTGATTGATCTTATCAACCTAATTTGTAGGTTTTTAAATAATACTTCAAGGTTATTCATTGACAATCTTCCTTCATTGGATCTCTAATCCAGTAAGGTTCATTTTTACTTCTCTATTTATTTCTTTTTGTCTTTCCTTTCATAGTTTGTAGTTTTCAAAACTGCCCTTGCACAGTCAACTAGATCACCACTACCAACCCCATATTGTGTTCTATGTGATATGTAAACTAACTGGATCAACCCTAATAACCTAGTTCATTTTCAACCTTTACTTCTAAAGTATATTTTTGACCCTATCAACCCTTTTCTATATTTTGTGCATATAATGTCAACACTATATCTTATTTTAAAGTTGGAATTAACCTCATATATATTAGTAATCAATTCACACTTTATTTTCCTATTTATTTCATGCTTAGAATAACTCACATACTTTAATTAGGGGATTTTAAATTAATCACTTAGTTTAACTATTTCTATTTTATTCATACATGACCAAATCATAAAAACATAAATAATCACTTTAACATTTTATTTACCCTAGGCTAACCTACTTGGATTTCATCACCAAGGGGGAAGCTAAATTGATGCTCTAGTCAATTATAAAGCATGATTAATGGCATATTATAGCTAAGTACCTAACACCCACTGTAGTGTGTGAAGTGAAGGGGTAAGCCCCAATACCAAGCTTGTATCATTTCCACTATAGTCCCTTTTAGCCCAAACTACCTGAAACCATCCTTAGATTGTTATCTAGTACCTTTTTTTATAACCAACTTCCAATCACATTAAAAATAATATCTTAATAATCTAATAAACATTCAAGTTGACCAATTTTTCATCTCTTTAATATTCAAGTCGATTACTTTCTCTTTTCTCAATTGTATGTGCAAAAGCTTGCATTATCCAACATTAGTGTAAGATTTTGTTTTGTGTGTTTCAATTGGATTTGCCAATGTTAATCCAATTGACTATTTATTTCCTCTTAGTACTTACGATTTTTCATTACTTTAAAACTTATCTTGTTTTATTTTAAAAATATGATTTGGGCTTCTTAAATTCCCTATCTACTAAATTGGATTGGCCTAGTTAACCCAATAGCTTTTTTGCCTTTTGTACACTATACTAGATTGACCCAGTTGCCCTTGTGTAGTTTTATAGTCCTTCTTTCCATACTAGATCAACCCAATTAATCATGTACTATTTCAATTACCTCTTCATCCTTTTCTTTCTCATATTTCTTATTTTATCTTCGTCATGTAATTTCTATTGGATAATGAAACTGAGTTACAGTCAACAAACATGATGAACTTTACCAATCCTAATAGGGTCTCCCATTGAAAAAGTAATGCTCTTATTTTGAATGCTAGTAATGTTCATATTATTAATTTCACAATGAACTATGGGACCCCTCCTCATACCTCTTCACATCATAATCCTATTTTCTCATTAGAAGACCAACTTAAGTTAGAGTATACTCCTAAAATGTTTTTCTTTATTTCTAAATTTCCTTAACATTGAGGAAATGATCCTTATACCATTTATAATGTCATTATTAGTGGTCAAGTTGAAGATCCTCATTCACCTACTCCTACATTCTCAATAGGATTTGGAGGTACCACTTTATTTGGTTCTAAGACTTTTCATTCAATTTTGACTCTTTCTTATGCCATGACATCTTCTTTTCTAACCTCTTCTACTTCCATGCCTAGTATATCAACTAACATGGTAGGTTCTACATCTAGTGGGCCTCTCATAAATTCCACTATCCATAATCCTTTGACTAATTCATTTTTTTCTACCCAAGGTAATCATTCTTCTAGTGATAATTCCTCTCAATAAGTCACTAATCCATCTTTTTCTTCACAATCAAATTTTGCCACTAGTGCCTCACATTCTCACAATTCATCTCAAACTCATATCAACACTAATTGTGGTACCCAAACCACTGATACCAACACAAACACTAATTCTAATAATAATAATCAAACACATCAAATTTTGTTACAAACTCTCAATATAATGAATACCTCTCAAGCTCATAACATAAATCACATGATTAAAATGCAAAACCACCTTCTTAATATTCAATCTCATCCATAATAAATGGTTTGGGGCACACAACTAAAATGTTCCCCCTCCTCCTCTTTGATATTCTAAAGGCAATCTCATTCCTCAACCTCCTTTAGCCAATAAAACCATTAAGGATCTACAAAATGAACCTCTCAATACTCAAATTGCCAAAATTGATATAGGAGGTATAACACCTATAATTTATTATAATGGGTCAACCAATCCTACCCTTCACCTCAAAACATTTATAAATTTTTATAAGGATTAGGTCAAATTAAACACCTTTTTTGATACCAATATCCTAGCCAAAACTCTCACAGGTGATGCCTTGGATTGTTACAATCAACTTAGAGATCATTCCATTTCTAGTTTGGAGTACTTAGTAAATGATTTAGTTTAAGAATTCCAAACTAATGATCTTCCTGAAAACACTTTGGCCCATTTCATTAATTGTAAACAACATGAGAATGAACCTACCCAAGACTTTGTTAAGATATGGAAGTCTTTGTCAAACAAATGTGAACATAAAATGGTGGATGATAACCTTTTTAATCCCTTTACAAATGCTCTCTTTCCTAGATTACAATATCAAGTTTGTACTCTCTCTCCACATACCTTAGAGGAGGATGTTGACCAAGATAAAAGATAAGATTTCCTAATGCATCAATTTGATCCACCCCAACCTTCTATAGGTCATTGTCTATTTCTAAAGAACAAAAACCACAATATCACCAATGATGGTATTACTAATTCTTATGACACTATTCACAATGTTTAAGCTATTATTTCTAACTCTTCTTCAAAACTAGCTCCTTCTTCTCAACAATATACCAATCCTTATTTCTCTTTACCCAATAACACCAATGTTTACAAACCTCTATCATTAGCTGAATTTCTTAAGTGTCTACCTAGGCCTCTTCCATGAGAACTTGACCCTACTCAACCTATGAAATCTTGGTATGATACTATCAATTTTTTTTGGTTTCATGGTAGTTGGGGTCATTATCATGAGACCTATAGATAAATTCATAATTTAGCTATGTATTTTCTTCTTGGTCCTAATTTTGATTATGATTCCATTATTCATAAGAATCAACAAGCCTATGATATTTCTTTTAAGGACTCTAAAACACATGACAAAGCTCAAGCAAATGCTCATTTAACTATTTATAAATATCCTTTACCTAATCATTAATGAATTTAAGAAAACCAAGATAAGACCACTCGTACCAGAAATGTGTAAAGTCTTATTAAAACAAATTTCAAAGAGAATGTGTTTAGCATGACTAATATCTGAAGGGTGATGTCTTTCATGTATTCTCAACCTATCTACACTCATTCACATAAGACATATCATGTTATCAAATATTCTTATCCAACTCATTTAAATGATTTGGGGAAAGAATATATTATTACTTTTGAGGATCCAATTTTTGATTCCCCCTTGGATAACACTTCTCATTATATTTCTACCAATCTTCCATCATCTTCCAATACTGATAATAACTAAGATTCTACTACCATTTCTTCTTCTCCTTATTAAAATCAACTTGAACCAACCAATTCTTCATCTTCACATGATTTACCACCTTGTTCTAAACCTTCTTCTTCATCTTATCAAAAAAATTACAATGTAATTTAAATCCCCCTTTCAAGGACCTCCTTAACCATTGCACACCTTTATATAACAACTTTCTTATGGGCTATGATGAGTGGGATCCCATTGCGAAGCTCACTAGTATCCCATCCCAAATTATGTTCCTTAAACTCATGAGGACTTCTCTACATCATAAAAACCATGTCATATAACTATTATTCAAGATGAATGTCCATCATCCTCCCCTAGTGGGATGGGAAGAAATTTTATTTGGTTCTAAAGATAGTAGTTTACAATAATGTGAAGAGATGTCTATCAATGTTGATGAAACTATAGACACTTATCTTTATCTATGATTTCTCATAGCTTCTATGATTCCCAATGAGATTTTTCTCTGTGCAAATAATCCTCCCTTATTAATTAACATCCAAATAGATGATATACAATTCAAGCATGCATTGATTAATGAAGGTTCTACAACATGTGTTGCTTCTCTTTATTTCATTAAGACTCTTGGATATTCCAAATTCAATCTTAATTTTACATGTAACACATGCTAAGGATATGATATAAGGAAAACACCTCATCTAGGTTGCATGTGGCTTCCCATTACCATCCTACCTATCACTATCTATGTGAATGTGATGATCTTTAAATTCCCCCTTTCTTATAACATATTTATTGGTAGGTCGTGGACTCATCACATGAGATATATCACTTCTTCCACTTGCCAATGGATTAAATTCCCTCACAATAGAGCCATTTATAAGATTCAAGGTGACACTAAGCCTTAAAAGTTCAAACAATTCCAAGATCATGGTGTCTTTAAGATTCATACTCTTTAACCCTTTCCAAATGTTCCATTTTGTGAGTCTCAACATATCAAATTTCTTGTTAATTCAACCTAAGGTTATAATGGGCATCCTGAGCTCATTGGTAACATTCCTCCTAATCTTTTAGATTTCAATGATGATGAACCCAATAAGAAAAACTTAAAGATAAAAAATTCTAATCTTTTACCTCATCTTATCTCATATCTTCCTACTTCCTTACAACCTCACTATTTTAAGCCTCCTTGTGATGACATTCCCATAGTCTTGACGAACACTAGGCATTCTATTCACCATGCTTAATCAAATGATAAGGTTATCCCTACCTATATAATTGATCTTCACACCCCAGATTATGATGATGGTTATTCCTTATATGATCCATTGTTAAGTGGTCTTGTATAAGCCCATGATGTAGAGATTTTCTATTATCATTATTTTTTACTTGAGTTTTTCATTAATCTCATCATTTTCCTTCACTTATAGTTATTTATTTTTGCATTTTTACCCTTTATCATAGGGTAGAGATGGTGATTACACCTCCAATTTTTGAGGAGCCACATAGGACTATGCTCATAGATCATGTTATGACTAGGCCTTAATATTTTGATAGGTACCTTGACCCTCATAGCTAGTTCACCACTGAGGTTAGTGTAACTCTCTATATACCTTCTTTAGATATAGCTCCTCCCTTAGTATAGCTAGATATAGTTGAGCCTCTTCTCACTCTTGCTATAGTGGATCATATTCCTGCTCTTACTGTTACTAAGCCTATCCCTATTTTTGATTCTATCACTCTTTTTATTGAGCCTAATTTCATTCCTTCTTCCTCATCACCCTCCATTGGTGATGGTTTGATTCCTTTACCTAAAATGTCTCCACTACCCACCAAATGGGTTGATGAGTGTCCTTTGGTTTCTTCCATTCCTTTTTTACCCCCTTCTATGAGTACTAGAGCCACTCACAAGTGTATCTATTACTTTCTTGGGACAAATAATCATTCTTCCACCCATTTTCATGAATTACAATAATATATTGATACCTTGAATCCTTCTTCCCCATCATTAGACAAAGCCATACCTCCCTCGAAGGTACTTCCTAAATATTTACACAAGTATGGTGAGGTATATTATTTATGGAATTTATATGGCACCCATTATTGATCACTATCACATCCTAAAACATCTCAAATATCACCTTATAGCCATTATCATACTTTATACCATTCCTACCATAGGTCATTCCTACAGGAAGGATCCTCCTTCTACAATGGCTCCATCTCTAGTTAATCCACCCCTTCTTGTGGTCCCTTCATCACCTTCTATTCCTCCACCTAAGATCCCTTCACCTGTGGACCTTCCCTCACCTATATATCCTTCTCCACTAGTGATTCCTACATCTCCCATAGATTCTTTTCTCATGCATTCTCATGAATAACCTTTACCTAATTCTCCTCCTTAACATGATCCTTTGAGCATTCCTAATTTTTTAGCTAAGGAGATCATAAAAGAAGTATTTTCCTAATATTCATTGAAGATTAATGAAACTTTAGCAGTAATTAGACTACAACTTCATAGAGACTTATCCAATGTATTGGATAATGTCTATGGATAAATTTACCAAAATTAATGAGCATATGTATGGTGATTTCATGTTTATATTAGATTGGATGTGTGATTCAATCTCATTTTTATCTATTATATCATTTAACACATTGTCAAATTTCTACATATCTTCTATAATGATTTCTTACTTACTGTACTATATCTTATTTATCTTATCATTCATGGTTCACATATGGTTGTCTTTTATTTATCATTGTTTTCCTTTCTTTTCCTTGGAGTTTTTCTCAAAACTCTCTTTCTCGTATCTTTATGGTTGTTTTGATTTCTTATCCTTATTTTTAATAGATAATTTGTCATGGTGATTTGGTTATACATATCTTATTCCCCTTGGTTATTATCTCCCTATACCATGTGATCAGTTAGCAAACAATGCATCTCATTATTATCTCCTTTCACTAGTTCATTTTGGATCTCCTTTTTCTCTCTTCTTTTATCTACAAACTAAGCATATACATGGTTGAGACTTGATATCACATATTACTTCATTATCAATCCTAAGTGTTTTATTCAATCTTTATCTTTAGTTATTTAGATTCCTTTAGCCTTAGCCTATAACTCATTCATGTGTATCACTATCTCTCTCATGATTGGTCATTCCAAATCTATATGGATGAGGAATCTTTAAAATCCTTCAAAAGAACATTAAAAACCAAATCATTTAAAAAAATGAAATGATATGAAAAGGCAAAAGTATTTTTAAAATTCTAATCACACTAAAAGATGTGATTCAAATCAAATCTCTATCTTCTAGTTGAAGCTCAAACTCCATAGTTGGCCTTGTGATAGAGCCAAGGTCCTTTACAGT
Organism: Torreya grandis; assembly: GCA_037957365.1. NCBI lineage: Eukaryota > Viridiplantae > Streptophyta > Pinopsida > Cupressales > Taxaceae > Torreya > Torreya grandis. The sequence goes on from JARHVA010005929.1 coordinate 322,666, forward strand.
ATAGTAGATCATTAGATTAGAAGAGGAGAATAATTTTTTTAATGCTATGTACTTTCTCATGCAAGTACATAATCTTCGTAATAGACCAATGGCTATATAAGGGGTCTTGAAGAATGGGGAACACATTAAGATAAGGTAGGTCAATTTTAATGTTCCTTGTATTAACATACCTTCATGACTTGATCTTAGTAGCACACTTATTTCCCTACAAATATTTATGTCTATAGTGAATAGGTTTCCTTTGTACATAGATGACCACTAGTCACTTAGTTTCTTCTTATGTCCTTAGTATGCCTCTTACCTCCCAAGATATTCTCATAAGATTCCTAAGTCTTGATTTTTACACTCCCTTTTTCATTCCCTATATCCATTATATTTCCTCTTGATAAATATTATTTTGTCTACTGATCACTCCCATTGGTATTTAATTTGTGAGTTACATTATAAGATCACGGATATGACCCAACCATCCTCAGAAATTACCATATATTTTTTCTATTACCCACACCCTTGATTACCTGATTTTCATATTTATTCCATCCCCATGGTGTTATCTTTGTTGAGTTCTAGTGTAAGACCATGGATAGGACCTGATCCTCCTCACAAAATTTTCTAATACCCAAGTCACCATCCAAATTACTTGTGTCAAATTTGAGATAAGATCTAATTGATTATGAAGTTATATTTCATTTTACATGATTCCTAGATTTATTTAGTATGTTTTATTCTTACTTCATTTTTTTTTACCCTTTTATCTTCTTATTTTTCAAGTGCATGTAAGATTTCAGCCATTTCTCTTCCTAGCTTGAATTAGTATGACCAATTTGAGACCAATCTTTTGCAATTTTATTTTTCTTTCATACTTCCCAACATGAGTTAGTATGATTTATTAACTTAATTAATTTATTTTATTACAATTTGTGCCCTTTTATATACCTTCCATTTTATTACTTTGTTTTTCATACTTCCCAATGTGATATTAGTATGATTATACTTGTCTTAATTCAACACAAAAATCTTTCACATTGGTTTAAAAACAAATTCCTTTTTACCATATTATTTTTCCATTTCTTGGTTATTTATACTTAGTCATTTATTGTTATTACATATTTCCTAGCTTTAAATAGTGTGTAGTAAATTTTCTTGATTGATTATATATTTTTCCAAGTCCTTTTTACTTGTTTCTTTTTAGCCATGCATGTGTCTTTCATAATGCTAGAAAAGAAACCACATCTCATATATTTCCTATTACATATAAAATATAGATAAATAAATGTGCTAAAAAGAAATATATCCCAAACATGCATAGCCTCAACCATAATAAACAAACTATAATAACCCATAATGACAACATACACATCCAACACCAATATGCCAAAGCGACCTATATATCTAATGAATTTGATACAACAAATGAAATCATATATAATGCTCTAGATCTATGTTTGGGTCCCATCCTATTTATCTCATGGACTAGCCACACTACCTACTAAGGTCTCATTCTCACTCCTTTGAATGGTATACTATAAGGAGGCCATTAAAGATATTAATCCCTCTACCTATCCCTATAGCTGTGGTGCCTGAATCTAGACTCTGCCTACTAGGTTTGGATCTATATCATCTGTACTACTATAGCCAAATGCATATATATTTCGTATTTTAGGCTTGAAATTCTCATATATCCCCTATACCCATAATTTTTGGTGGTTGTATCCTCTCTTTATGCACTTGTATCTACCTCAGTACCTCTCTAGCTAATCTAAACTAGCTCACTTGAGCTGGGGTAGATGATACACTTAGATCTATTATGCCTATTTTTTACAACCCCCCCCCCCCCCACCCATGTTTTTTCAAAATTTTATACTTACTACCATAGATATGACCCTATCATAAAGCCTAAAAATATGTTAGGGACTCTATTGATTGATAGTATTTGTATATGCATACTTGATTTTGAAATTATAATGATTTGTTGATAGGTTTTATTTATGTTTCAGTGGTTTTGAAGAGTATGGTGGGTAAAAGAATACAATATTTTTATATGATTATAGATGATATTATATATTTTACTCATTAGGCCCATCATGCTTTGATAGTTTTAATTGATGTTTAGATTTTAGTTCTCAGTCATTTCTTTTAATGATATATAGTGATGATTTGATCTTCATGAGGAATTTTGATTCATAGTTTAGATAGAAGAGATGATGTAATTCTTCAAATACATTACAAATTATTTATAGCATAAATAATCTAGTTTCATCATCATTTGATATTATGTTTTGATGGACCAATGGTGTTTAGTATGGTTTATTTTGATTGATCTCATAGCACAAGTCATAGAATCATATTTGGCATATTAATGTGTAGATTGTTTTTAGATTCAAGTTGTTGTTCAATTTGTGATCATAATTCCATATCATATTTCTCATCCTTGGTACCTTGAGGATGTATACGTTAGATACAATTTTAAAATTTTGTATACTTTTCATATGGAGTTTACTTTACTAGAACATGAATATATGGAACTTCACAAAGTTTAAATTTGCATGCATTTACCTAAAGGGATCTATTCTAATACTCATAGTGTAGTATGATTATTCGATGCCAAGATATTATGTTTGCATTTCCAAAGTTTTCATTATGAAAGTGATCATAAAGCTAGCTATTACCAAGGCCCCCTTGATCACTTAGCTTAGATTGTCAGTAGTTTTAAATTCATATGTAAATATTATTACCCTTCAATGGGTGACGAAGTAGACTTTAGTGAGTTGGACACCATTCAAAAAATTTGATTTTGATTTTGATGAATTGGATATTGAAGTTAAGTAAGTTTGTTTGATTTGAGATCATTCAAACATTTGGTGGTAATTGAGGATTTATGACTAACCATTTCCCTCAGTTGATGGAACTCAGCAAATAGTTTAGAAGAAGGATAGTTTGTTGCTAGATTTGTCAGATCAATAACTTGGTTTAGTGTAATTGGTAAGTACATAGAAATTAATGTGGACCAATGATTTTTTAGCACATCATTCAAGTGGTTTTGGTTCAAAGGGTGAAAATAAAGGGTTGGATTTATTCATTTTATGAATTAATTTCGTAATCTCCTAGTGGATGCGAAGCCTTAGAAAGATGGAGGTTGAGTCATAGAGCAGAGGTTGAGGGAAATTTTAAGTGAAGTTTTGAATGTGATAAACTGGTATGCCCATAAAAATATTTTTATCTATCTTTTATAAATTGTGTGGATGAATGAAATTTTTGAAACAAAAAAACAATACTAAATTTTTTCCATTTGCATGAAAATTAGTTTGAAATTCTATGGAAGAATGTTGAAAGAAATATGGTAAATTGTGAAATGCAAACCTTTTTGAATTTGAGTTAGTTTTGAATAAGTTGTTGGCTATTAGTTTTCTTTATGGTTGAAAATATTTTTGAGTTCCTTTTATGGTTTATTTGGGGTTTTAAAACTTAGAACTTACATGTGAATATTTTAAAGTTTCCATTTCAAACTTTGGTGATATACCTACAAGCTAGTTTTCACACAAGCATGATTTAATTTTCTAAGTGTATACATACATTCATTAATTAAAAAATGGGAAATTTTCTTCAGAATCATGTAAACACCTGTATATTCAAGTAAGCTTTAGAAATTTGGAAAAATGTTTTAAGATTTACATGCATGATGTAGTTTTCTGATTTTGAAGTTTGAAAGATATTACTTTACATAAATAGTAAAGTTTTGTGTGTAAAAGTTCTATATAATTTGGGGAAACAAGTGATAATTTTGATTTTGAAAATATAGGCTTAGGGTTTGTATTTTTGGATGTTTCTATGCAAAACCTATTTTGAAGGAAGTTTTTATTATAATAGTGTTCAATATCTACACCATAAACTGTTTGAAGTTTTGGGTATATGAAAGTTTGATTCTTTTGCTTAAGTATGAGAAATAAAAACCTAGTTATAAACAAAATTTTGAAGTTCTGTCATGCTAAAATTTGGTTTATGGGTTTCATACATGAAATTCATGTGAATATTTTTTCTTAGCTTTTAGTGGATTTTCCTTTTGGGTTTTACAAATATTTAAAGGTTTAATTGCCTATCAATTATCTTCATGCATAAATTCATGGGTTTTGGTTTCAGAATTGTCTCAATTATCTACTGTTAGTTTTTTTAAAAGTAGGTTTCTAATTTTATAGTTTTAGACTTTTAGTTTGTTCATTGCTTTAGTCTTATTTTTTATATTACAGTTTCATTTTTCTTATAGTTTTATTATGTTAGTTTTATAATTTATTTCCTTTCTTGTTGAGATTAGATTCTTTTCTTAATACATTTTTTGTTCTAGGTTTATTTCTCTTTTCTATAAGATTAGATGTTTATTTTATTATTAGTTGTTTATTTTGATTGCCTTTTTTCTTACGTGTTAAATTATTTTTCTTAATATGATCTATTTCTTATTTATTTGGTTAACATATAAACCATTGCAAGCAAAGAAGTAAGATATCAATTGAATATACATATACATTATAAAATCAAGTTTCTATTATTCAAGAGACTATCTAACTAATAGGTTTTCTTTGTTAGATATAATAGATTACATATTCTTATCTCAATTGATTTTTGATTTGATAAATGGATTTTTGATTTTTATAATGGAATAAGTTGTCTTGATAACTTGATTATTTTTTAGAATTTATAATAAAACACCCCTCACATCTTTAGGATCTTAGATGAACCATTAAAATCCCTATGACTAGATTGGTAATATTCCAAATTGACCTTCGTGATAGGTGAAAGGGTTGATTCATTGATGGTATAATTTTCATCATCAACAAATTTGGTGACTCCACTCAGGATATCATTTAGAAATATAGATTATTTTTAATTTTGTTTTCTTCTTGATAATGGTTGTTGGAGCTCAATAACCTCTTGCTATCCATCCTTTAATAGATTTAGAATATGATCAAGTTGATGTTTATTTTAATCTAGTGCTTTATGCTTGGTATAATCATCTTAAGAGTCTTTATCAAGTTATTGAAGTTATTAATCAAGAGGAAGAGATTACTAAATTCAAAATTAATTGGTATTTGAATCTTACACGTGAGACTCAATGTGACATTTTGAACTTGAATAGAAGAATTGAAGAATATAGAGATAGAGTTTTATCTACTAATCCTAGGCCTAAAACTCATTTAATTTCTAATTCATTTCCATTTGATGATTTTATTATACTTGTTGAAACTACTTTGTCAAATCTGTAATTAAATTAGAAAAATTAGGTTCAAAATAATCACCCTTTTTGGGTAGAATTTTCTAAAACTTCTAATGGAAGATTGATTATTGAGGAATTAACCAATTAGAGATCAACCGATAGGAAATCAATTGGTGGGAGAATAATTAGTATAAGAATATAGATTAAAGGATCTACTTTACATACTATAAAATAATAAAGAACTAGAAGAGCTCATAGAAGGTGAAGATGAAGAAGAATCTCAACAAGAGCATTAGATAGCTATACCACCATATATTTTTTTTAATCCAATCAATGTCAAAAACTATCCAGGTAAGCTACCTTCTCTTAAGGGATTGAACATACCAAATTTTTTTGGTGCTATTAGAGAATCTTGGGAAGATCACTTAGAAGCCCTTAGATTAGTGTGTGTCACTCTTTGGATAACTAATGAAAATATTTGTTTAAGAGTTTTTTCACAAACCTTAGAAGGAAAATCTTACCAAGTGTTTATTAGTCTACTTACAAAAGTGATCAATAGTTGGAGAAATGTATAAGACTAGTTAGAATTGTTTTTTGTTAAGGCCAAGGAAGATTTTGATTTAGTTAATGATATTTCAAACATTTAATTAGATCTTGGTAAAATCATGTATCATTTTGTTTCTAGATTCACCAAGTTACATAAAAAAATTCCAAGTGATCTCAGACCTTCTAAGAAGTTGTCTAGAATTTATCTTTGTAATGCCTTACCCTTGAAATACAAAATGGTTTTAGAATATAAAGATATTACTTAATATGATGAAACTATAATATTTTTTATTGAATATGAAAATAAGCTTAAACAATTAGGTTTCAAAGATAGGTCTATTACAGGCTTAAATTTAATAATGGAAAAATATTAAAGGCAATACAAAGTTTAGGAAATGCGCTAGTCATTGTTAAGAGGTAGATTAATGATAAACCCTCTTATTCATATGAAATCATGAAAGATGATGATACTAATTATTATTATAACATGTATGAACTTCATCATAATCATAAAATATATCAATCTGTTATTAAGTTTTAAAAGTATCTTCTTCAAGGAAAAGATGAAATAACTAAAGATTTGGCTTATAATATAAACACTCTTGGTGATCTTTTAGAAAATGAAAATGTTTATGTTTTAAATACTATGAATAAATATTATATCTCTCCTCACAAGAATAAATTATTAAATGATAAACCTCAATCAGATGATAAAGGTAAATCAACCCAAAATAATGCTAATAATAATAATGATAAGGATGTTCAAAATATTCTTTTTGCAATTGGATATAATAATGCTCAATATCAACATTATAAATAATTTTTTTTTAGAAAAATAGATTCTAATAATTATAACATAATTGATTATTTATCAACCATCAAAGCTATATTTTCATTGGTATAGGCTACTAGTCTTCCTGGATAGTTAGATAAGATTAATGAAGCAGTTAAAAATCTAAGAGCTGATGTAAGTCTACAAGAGAAAAATAATTATGAACATATTTATGCTCAACTTTTTTACCCCCTACTATTTATATACCTCATTTCTATATCAAGGTTAAAATTAGAAATAAGATAATTCATAATTGTATTTTAAACACAGGTGCTTCAAATAATATCATGCCTAAATGCATTGATGATAAATTAGGTATTTCTTATGAAACAAATAGTAGAAAAACTATTGGTTTTGATGCTAGACAGACAAAAAGTTATGGTAAGTTTCATGATATAGTTATTAATATTATGTAGGATGAAAATATTATATGTATGACTAATATTCAGGTCTTAGATATTCCTAGTAGTTATGCAATGTTGTTAGGAAGGGATTGGTCAAAATCTATTCAAGCATTTATTGGTAAAGACATAACTTGGGTTCCAATTAATAATGAGATTAAATTTATTAAGATGGAATATTTTTTTGGTGCTCCAATTTAATCTCCTTCTTCATCTAACATCTCTTACATATAAACTAGTATTGGAACTTATGAGATGTTGAATGTAGACAAACTAGAAAATCAACATGAAGAGATATTTAAAAATAATATCTTATGGTCTCTTTACTTTGATGGAGTTTGCTCTCAACATGGTAGAGGTGATAGAATTTGTCTCATATATCCTATTAGTAAAATTTTACATTATGCTTTTAAATTATCTTTTGAAAACACTAATAATATAGTAAAATTTGAAGCATTGTGTTTGGAATTAGAAAACCCATAGAATTGAATGTTAAACATCTAGAAGTTTTTGAAGATTCAAAATTGGTAGTGAGACAAGTTCAAAAAATCTATAAGACTAATTAGACTCATTTGCATCATTATACAACAAAATTTTTGGTTATTACTTAAAAAATTTGAAGCCTTCAATATCACTTATATTCTTAAAGAATATAATATAAGAGCTGATAAACTTGTAGTTTATGCTTCTAATCCTACTTTGAGTGAAGTTGAACCCATTATTGATTTTACTTTAGTCAAACTCTCTCATCCTAAGATTCCTAATATGAGTGATAGTTGGCCCGTATTTATTTGTGATGAACATATAGATTCATTTCTTAAAGATAATTAATTTGATCATGATTATTATGCACTTAATTATGGAGATTATTTATAGCTAAGTAATAAAAAATTGCTTGTTGGTTTAGTAAGCTTGGGATCTATGTTTTCACCTAATGATCAACCAAAGATCTCTAGAATAGAAGATCCATCAAGAAGAATCATAGGTGAAACTATTCCCATAAATTTAGGCACTGAAGAAGATCCTAAGTATGTTTATTTGGGAATTCAAGTAACTAAAAATAAAAAATTCAAGTTCATCAAATTATTTAAAGAATTTATTAATATCTTCACTTGGTCCTACAAGGATCTTAAAGGTTATTATGCCAGTATTATTAAACATGATATTCTAATCAAACCTGGTATCAAACCTATCAGATAAAAAATACAAAGAATCAACCCTTTGTTAGAGGACACCATTAACAAAGAGCTAGAAAAAATGATTGATGCTAGTGTCATTTTTCCTGTAACATATTCTAAATGGGTAGCTAATCTAGTACCTGTAAGAAAGAAAAATGGCAATATCAAAATTTGTGTAGATTTTAGATATTTAAATAAAGCAAGTGTGAAAGATAATTTTCTTCTATTTAGCATAGATTAGATTTTACAACTAGTATTAGCTTTTAATGATTTGATAGACGTCAATCAAGTTTATTTAGATGATCTCACTATTCAATCTAAGAAAATAAAGAAGCATTTAGATCATCTTCGTGAACTATTCAAAAGATGTAGAAAGTTTACCATTTATTTAAATCCTAAAAAGTCTATTTTTAGTGTAACTGAAGGTAAGTTATTAGGACACATAATTTCTAAAGAAGGTATTTCTATTCACCTTGAATGTGTAAAAGATATAAAAGAACTACCTCCTCCCAAAGATCAATAAAGTTTGAGATATTCTTTGGTAATATTAATTTTGTTAGGAAATTCATTTTTGATTTTGCTAGCAAATCTAATCCTCTATAATTATTGCTTAAGAAAGATAAAATATACATTTGGGATGAAAATTCTGAGTTGGATTTTAATTATATTAAAGATGTAGTTATAAGTGTTCCCATCCTTGGTAAACCTAATTTAAAGAAGGTATTTATTATTTACATTAATGCTACTAAAAATGCTATAGGAGCTGTAATAATTCAAGAATTTGAAAATAATGAAAAAAACCTATTGGTTATATGAGCCAAGTCATAAGAGATGCATAAACTAGGTACCCTCTTATTGAGAAATTTGTTTTCTCACTTGTATCTTCTTTAATTAAATTTTAATATTTTATTATGGGAAACAAGGTTTTTATGTTATCTAAAGTACCTATTTTATCATATCTCTTAAAACAACCAACTATTCAAGGAAGGCTTGTTAAGTGGATCTTGCATATTCAAAAATTTGACCCTAAATTTAAAACTTCAAAAACTATTAAAGGGAATGAATTAGAAAAACACTTAGCTAAAAATGTTGTCTTGGATATTAATGTTCTAGTTCTTTCAATTGATGAAAAATTAAATGCAAAACCACATTTTAAAACTATGAAAGTTTCTGGATTTTCTAAAACTTTTAAGTTTGGTCATGAAATGAATGTATGGGACTATTTATTGGTTGAAGATGATTGGTATCATGATTTGGTTTATTATTTTCAAAATAAATATTTTCCTAAAAAATTAAATAAGAAAGAAAGACATTATTTAAGGTTAAAAGAATCAAATTTTTGTTTATTAGAAGATTTCTTGTTCTATCAAAATCGTGATGGTGTATTGATAAGATGTCTTACTCATAATCAAACTCATAAAGTTCTTAGGGGCTGCCATGAAGAAAATTGTGATGTAAATTATGATAAAAAAACAAAAAGTTATAAGATTTTGAGGGCTAGTTGTTATTGGCCCACGTTTTTTGAATATGCTTATAAACTAGTTCATTCTTTTATGCCTTATCAAATTTTTATTAGAAGGGATAAATTACCTGCAATGCCTTTAAATTTAGTTATTCCAAAAAAAACTTTTACTAAATGGGGAATTTAATTTATTTTAACTATTCATCCATCTTCATCTATAGGCCATAGGTATATTTTTAAATCCATGGATTATTTCACCAAATGGCCTGAAGCCAAAGCTCTTAAAAGTTCAATGACATGTGAAGTAATTTCATTTCTAAAAAATCAAAATTTCTCTAGATTTGGAGTTCTATATGAGATTATTTTGGATAATGGACCTAAATTAATTTAAAATAAATATTTAGAGTTTCTAAGAAAATATTCTACCATTTATAGTCATTTGTCAAAATACTATCCACAAGGAAATAGACAAGCTGAGTCCACTAATAAAAATCTGATTTCTATTATGAAAAAGTTGGCCTATGATAACAAAAAGAATTGGCATATTAAGATTTTTAAATCCTTATGTTTTGATAGTACTATTGTTATTGTATAAAATGGTGACTTTCCTTTCATGCTAGCATATGGGTTTGAGGCTACTTTACCAATAAAACCTCAAATTCCTTTAGCTAGAACTACTTTACAGTATGTAGCTAAAGATACAAATTTAATTAAACAAAGGTTAAATGATTTGGTAGAACTTGATGAATCCAAAGCAACTACATTACAAAAATTAGAAAATTCTAAGCAAAATTTAAATAAATGTTTTGATAAAAAGGTTTCTAGTAAGAAATTTAATGTTGGTGATTTAGTTTTATATGGGGGTAAGTTCCATGAGGACCTTGGAAAAAACCATAAATTTGATACATTATGGTTTGGACCTTACATAATTGCCACAGTCTTTGGTAATAATGCTTTTCATCTTAAGGATCTTGAAGGAAACTAGCTACATTATTCAATAAATAACCATCGTCTAAATTTATTTCATGGTTAGTTACCTATTTATTTCTCTTTTTGCTTTGTTTTATGTTTTCTTTTTGTTTCTTTATTTCATTCTTTTAGTTTCTTTTTATATTTTGTCTTGTTGTTCTTTGTTTTTAAATGATTAATTAAAGTTGTGGAATGAGGAATATCACATTATGAGAAATATTTACATGCATGATGTAGTTTTTTTATTTTAAAGTTTGAAAGATATTACTTTATATAAATAATAAAGTTTTGTGTGTAAAAGTTTGATATCATTTGGAGAAACAAGTGATAATTTTATGTTTGAAAATATAGGCTTATGGTTTGTATTTTTGGATGTTTTTATGCAAACCCTATTTTGAAGGAAGTTTTTGTTATAATAGTGTTCGATCTTTACACCATAAACTATTTGTAGTTTTGCATATATGAAAGTTTGATTCATTTTCTTAAGTATGAGAAATCAAAGCCTAGTTATATACAAAATGTTGAAGTTATGTCATGTTAAAATTTGGTTTATGGGTTTCATGCATGGCATTCATGTGAATATTTTTTCTTAGTTTACAATGGCTTTTCCTTTTGGGTTTTGTAAATATTGAAAGGTTCAATTGACTTTCAGTTGTCTTCATGCATAAATTCATGGGTTTTAGTTTTATAATTGTCTTAATTATCTACCATTAGTTTATTTAAAAGTAAGTTTCTAATTTTATAGTTTTAGACTTTTAGGTTGTTCATTGCTTCAATCTTATTTATATTATTAGAGTTTCCTCTTTCTTAGAGTTTTCTTATGTTATTTTTATAATTTATTTCCTTTCCTATTGAGATTAGATTATTTTCTTAATACATTTTTTGTTCTAGTTTTATTTACCTTTGCCATAGGATTAGATGTTTATTTTATTATTAGTTGTTTAGTTTGATTGAATTTTTGCTTACATGTTAGTTTATTTTTATTACTTTGATCTGTTTCTTCTTTATTTGGTTAACATATAAATCATTGGAAGCAAATAAGTAAGATATCAATTGAATATACATATACATTATAGAATCAAGTTTATGTTCTTCAAGAGACTATCTAACCAATAGGTTTTTTATATTAGATAGAATAGATTACATATTCTTATCTCAAATAATTATTGATTTGATAAATGGATTTTTGATTGTTATAATGGAATAAGTTGTCTTAATAACTTGTTGATTATTTCTTAAAATTTATAATAATAACCTCCTCACATATTTAGGATCTTAGACAAACCTTTATAACTCCTATGATTAGATTGGTATGATTCCAACTTGACCTTCATGATAGAAAAAAGGGTTGATTCGTTGATGGTACAATTTTCATCATCATCAAGATCCTCTAGTGTCATGGGGTCATACAGCTATAGAGTCTCATCCAAGACATCATGGAGTGATCCCCTCATGAGGGACCCCCATCTCTCCTCCTTATCATATATCTAGTAGTGATACATCTAGTATCTCTACCTCTACCTCCCTATCTTCTTGCTTTGCTCCTCATCATGCCTAACTAGTCCATGGTTGTTCTCAATGTGGACTTAGTATTATCCTCACTACTAGTGGCCCTAGTCATCTCCTCCCTCATGACTCCCTTACATGATGATCCCACTTCTTAGACATCAATATCAATGATAATATATGAGGTAGGCCCATCTTCCCTAGTACCCATGCCACTAGATGTGGCTCTCTCCACCAAAATTAGTGTCCATTTACCTCTATCCTCTCTATCATTAGTATAACTATGACCAAACTCACCCATGTAGCTATAATTCACTCATATGTTTTCCACATGATGTCTCCACATCTCACTAAATACAACACTAGCACATGGGGCATGGCCCATGCTACCTGGTCCTCCATTCATCTCTACACCTGAGGTAACCTATCATCAACCACATGGGGTAACCCAACCAATCAGTACATAGGAAACCTCTCATATATCCAAGTTGTCAGTAATATGATTGGTCTTATAGTCATCTAACCTGTAACCAACATCTCATACATATCATGTATTATTTGTACCTAGATGAGAACACCTAAGTCATATAGAACTCTCTCCTCCAAGATCATCCTACTCAAGGCTATCATAAATAGTGGTACCTTACCATCAACTTGTGACATAGCACCTGTTATGTCATAAATCCTATCAAAACATTTTGAATATCTAGAATATGTTATGTATAAACATCAAACATACTCACTCTCCTTCTTGGGAATATCATCCCTAAGCCTGTCTCCCACATGGATAAAGCTCTCCTCTCCTCTAGACTATTTAGTATCTGTATGGTCACCTACACTCCTATTATAGGTATCCCTAGGATGGCATGGACATACTCTAGTGTGATAGTCACCTCTAATATATCCCCATCCATATCCCATCTTAAGTTGTTATTTAATCACTCCCAACAACCAAAGAACATGACTAATAGGTTAGCACTAAGGGGGATCTAACACATCTTTATTATATTGCCTAGACCTATAGATCTTAGTCTAGCCCTGTCTCCATTTGACAAACTATCTAATAAGTCTGGTAACCATGCCATGTTTACAAGTCTCAAAAATCTTTATCATCCCTACACCTAAGAAATAACAAAGGATGTATCAGTTCATCCATGTCATGTATAATAAAAATGCATTCTTTCTACATTTTTACATAAAAAACAAACCTACATTACTTTATTTTATTCATTTTAGCTTACTTTTAACCTTCTAAATCCTTCTTAACCTTACTTGGTCATTTCAAGCCATTCTATCCCTCTTTTAGCCTTTTGCATGCTTTTTTGTATCCTTCTAGCTCTTTGGTCAAACTATTTTGACCAAAAATTTCCTATCTTTTCACTTGGTTGACTCAAAATCTAAGTCAACTCCCTTCTCTTCCCCTTCTTAGTATTGAGTTTCTATTTTGGACCTCTCATACCACTTGGCAACTCCAAACTAGGCCTTCAACCTATAGAATGTGCATGGTCAACCCATACCTACTGGGTCAACATTGTGGACTCTATTCATTTTTTAGCCTACTAGGTCAACTGGGTTAACCTAGAGTTTTTTGCCTACCAACCCTCTATATTTTTAAAAAAATTGTTATTTTTTTGTTTTCTTCCTAAAATCCTCTAAACCCATTTCCTGTCTTCCTATTTTGTACCCCTAAAATCTAATTTTACCTCATTTTGACATCTAGAAATGCTTAGAATTTAAATTTACTAAAAATTTACTTAATTCAATACAAATTTCAAAAACTACTTTGAGATTCTTAATTGCATACTTGTAGTGCATCTACTGCTACCCTCGGAGCCTCTCCCTATCTATCCTATCATCTCCTCACCATCCTAACTTGTTTTGTCTCTAGAGCTCTTTTTCCTTTTCTCTCACAAGTCATAATAATAAATGAATTATCTTTTGCCTTATTTAAAAACCACTTTTCAAATTCAAATTCTTATAAGTATTATCATGCAGATTCCTTATTTTATTTCTATCTTTGTTTATACTCATATATTTTTCAAACCATAAAATTCATCAATTTCATGATTATGTATAGATTATTTACTACTACTATATGCCTATTTTCCATAAAACTTGATTTTTGGATATTGTTTGCACTAACTTTTATAGGTTCATCTAGTGTTCTCTACATTTAACACCTTTGCATTTCTTGCAATCTACTTTATCTATGGCATTAAGGTAGGTTAAAGGTAAGTTTTTTCAATTTATTCCTTTCATTTATCTTATTTTCTACTTACTACACTTTACTTAGCATCAACATTGTGTGTTATCATGTTTTATCTTGAAGCACCACCCTATCATGTACTTATATGACACATGATGAGATTCAAATGGGCATATGTATACACATACTATGTTCAAACTTTTATTGAGTAATAAAAATTTATATCTTATAGGAACCTATCAATTCTCAATCTCTCTGAGTGAATACCCTAAGGGTGCACTGGGAAAGGGGTGGGAAGACCATTGGTGCTTCATAAGATTGTTGTTCCTTTTACCACTTACCATCTACACACTTGTCTCCTAAAACCATTTACCCTAAGTTTATTCTTCTTAGTCTTACCTAATCTAGTCTTTTTTCCTCTTTTCATCCTATTTTTATTTCCTTAACACCCTTTTGGATAGTCATCTATACTAGGTCAACTAGGTTGATCTAGTACAATTTAGGGCTATTTCTCACTTCTTAGCTTGTTATCCTTTTATCCAACCCAACTCAAACCTAGTGAATTATCCTTAAAAACACATTGGGTTAATTGGGTTAACCCTATAGTTGACATTATCAAGAGGATTTAGGGATAGATCCACCTATATATACAAGTTCATTTTCCACCATTTTATAAGAGAAGAATTATTAGTGAAGTCTGAGTGAACATATGCTTATCAAACATTCTATTTGAGGAATAAATATTAGGGTTCCATACTTTTTTTATAGATATAGATCTTATCTTGTGGATAAGTCTTTTGGATGCTTAGATAGGTTGTGTATCCTAGAGCTAAATTTTCCTGGTTATCCTTACATACCATAAAAATCTCTTGAGAAGCACCTTGGCCAAGGAAGAGATTGATGCTAGGTGGGTTCATCTTCAAAGTTAATTATTCTTAAATTTAATTTCTCCTTTGTAAAAGTAGATAGATAATGCATTTTTATTCTTCTCCCATTTATTAGGATTCTTTATACATTGGCATGAGTATATGTCTTCTAATACATGTTTAGTTTAGTTATTTTATTTGTTTCTAACCCCCACTTTATACTAAAATCTTTGGTGTGCACTAGATTAGTTTTAATTTATTGTTATTAGAATAAGTGAATGTTTTAAACCTTAGGACTTCATTAGATTTGTTGTGTGATTATGTTAGACTATAGGATTTGGAACCCTTCCTAGCATGATATGTTGTGACAAGTGATCCCATAATTAGGTCTAGTGGATCCCCATAGTGGTCATGCTATTGCTTAATAGGTGTATTCATAATTATAAGTGTAGGTATACTCTATCTTCTCCAAACTAGGATTAATTTATAGACATGATGCATTTTTGATTACATATAATAATCACCATTCTTGATTTGCCTATAATCTAGAAACCTTTCTTCTCTAACTAGAGTGACATTTATTTTAAACTACGACTCTATGAAATTGTATTTTCCCTACCATAGAGGACATTTATAATCAGTTAGAAGTAATACAAGTAGAATAAGACTCAATTGAAGCTTATAGGCATGGCCATTTTTCTAATCTTCATGAAATGGATGTAGATTAAGTTTATTTATTATAATTTCCTATCCATTTTGATAAATTTATATTATAATTTCCTTTATTATTTATATCTACTTAAGTTCTAATAAAGTGGGATAATATCCTTATTAAAATTTTCAACACTTCTTAGGACTAGTCTAGTACTAGGTAGCCCACTAATATATCCTATTAATCAAATGTTTTTTAGTTTTCTCTAGTGTGTAGGTAGTATTTCCTATCAAAAAAGGATTTCCCAAATTCTTTAGATCAATGTTGCATAATCTTTTGAATCCTATGTAAGCTTTAAAACCCTATATTTTAATTAAAGTTTTTAGTAGTCTATTTATAAAATAAAAAATAAAAAATAATTAAACACTACCATGCCACATTCCAGATAAACTCACAGAGCAATATATTAGTTTTCAATTATATAATTATGTGGACCTAAAATTTAAGGAAACTAGGCATGATGTCATTCATAAAATTCTCCTCAACATTGGTCACCAATAGTATACATAGTGGGATCACTTTTACCAAGCAAGCAGGGCCAGGGTCCATTATGGTTTTAGAAAAGCATATCTTAGATTTTAGGATATTAAAAATTATATATATAAATTTTTTAAAAAATATGGAAACAAGGTCAAGATCTTATGGTAATGACCCCATATTTATGAATGTAGAGGGTGATACTGAGTTGATGAGAAACATGCATAAATACGCAATGTCCATGAAGGTTAAACATAGAATATAATATGACCTTACCTTTTATCCTAAGGATGCTAAGGACATAAAGAATGAATAAATACTTTTAGCTCAGAAAAGCATTATTCTTATGTATAAGGGGTAAGAGACCATAGTTAATATTAACACACATATTAGGGCCAGTATCTTTAAGGATCTAGAAAGGCCACCAATCACTTATAACCCTTCTCTTGGAATGTGTCTAGTAATATCTCTAACTCCTAGGCAGCCTAATCAACCAATTTCACCTGATACTACTATGATCAATAGGAATCCAAGAGGGGAGATTAGTATTAAGTTAGTATGACGAAAAAAAAAAACACACTAATAAAGCTAACACCTAAAGCCTAAACACTCAAGGAACAAGAGAACAATAAAATTAACTATCAATAAAAGATTTAAAAAATCATTATTTACATTATTTAAGAGCAAGATTTTTATGTTCACCATGGAGGAATGTGCTTTGTAGTATGATCAAATAATCTTCAGTAATGGTACTCCTTGCATCATCTCTCCTTATCACCTTGACAATGTTGAACTTGTCTTTGGCTTGGCTCTCTCAACAAATAAACATTATAACACTACATAATAAGAGTATTTGAAGATATTTTTGCATGATAACATTACACTAAAATATATTTTTAAAAAATGGGTGAAGCCTTGTATTTATATCCTTCCAAAATAACTCTAACCCAAGTGTAGTTAGGTTATATTTAACCATGGTTAAGTTAAGATGAACCCTAGTTGAGTTAAGGAGGGGACAAGAATTAATATTTTGGATAGAGATCCCATTTATTAAACATGTCTCTCCATTTCTAAATTTAATGATTTAATGGAGATATTTTCAATTCTTTGACTTTGAAGATGATGACATAATCATGACCTCATTTTCATTGTATTTTCCTCCTTACAAAATTCATTTTCACTAATTGTACCTAGAAATTTCACTTAAGAATTTAGATTTGTTTGCTTATTTAATTAATTATGATTATCATTTTTTCACTTTAATAATTATTTAAGTGACTTTCTTAATGGGTCTAAAGACTAAACTATCAATTTTCTAGGTCACAAGTTGAATGTAGATGAATCCATAAGAGGTTACTATTATATATAGGATAATACCCCAAATAGGGATGCCTCAACATGATTTTGAGCATTAAAGTCTAATGTGTGGATGAAATTAGGACATTAAATGATTCATAAGATTAATTTATACTATTTGGTAGAAATCAAGCTGAAGTCTAATTAGAACATAGTTGTTTCCAAAATGGGGTGTCTATAGCATACCCCTGTTTGGGAAGATATTATAAGATACAAGAATAATAACATATTATCAAATAATGAAAATGTCATTAATGCCTTGGCTAATGCCCCAGAAGGTGATGGATGAGCCTTGGCTACCCCATCAAGGGAGTGGGTGGTAAATAAGGTTGAAAAATTTTCCCATGAAAAGAAGGATGTGATGCGACCTATAGGTAATGGGGGTGGAAACACTAATTTTCCTAAAGGTAGTTATAATTAGTTACAAACTTAGATGCCATAATAGGGTAGATTAAAATAACGATTTTTTAAAAGGTGGTTATAATCATCAACATAATGAGGTTCCCCAAGAGGGTAGGGGGTAAAAAATAATGATTCTCCCAAAGGTAGTTATAATCATTAACACAATGAAAATGACCCACTAGGGTAAGTAGATAAAAAAAATGATTTGCCTAAATACAATTATAATCATTAGTACAAGGGTTTTCCCTAGTAAGGTCAATAGAAGAATGATATAATTCATCTTGGCCCTAGTAGGGCATATATGATCAAGAATGGTCTACATGATTTTCCCCAATATGGAAAATTAGGAAAGGGGGATTACATATTGAATCTGTACTCACAGAGTAAGAGTAAGCAAACATAGAAATAAACATGAATTTTAGCTACCTACTAGTATGTATATGTACATCCTAACTAGCATGGATTACTATTCATTTTTGAATTAATTACTCTACATTTAGGTAGTATGAGGTTAGTTTAAAAAATTTCTAGGTGTGAATAAGGAGTACTATGGAACCATTGCTTAGAAGATCCATCAAACTAATTTTTATTGTAGTTTGGCATATTATATATCCTATTTATAAAAAAATATAATAACAATGTGTATCTAAATCATGGGAAACTCAATTTAAATGCAATTAAAAATCACTTAGGTGTAAGATATGAACAATAAAATCCCAAGTGAATATATTATTATAAACTAAGTGTAGGAATGTCCATTAATTCACAACTGAAGTAGAAGATATGGGTAATCAAGATGAAAGTGTAAATAAAGTGTAAGAATATTATGTAAAACAATAAATAAAAAAGAAAAGAGGGAAAATAAATACAAATAAACAAAAAAAAATAAAACAACAATAAAAATGAACAAATAAACAATAAAACACCAATAAAAAAACATGGTCGTAAATCAAAATAAACAATCCAAAGCAAATAAAAGGGAAATAATCAAGTTATTTTAAATAGATAAATTAAAAAAACAAACAATGGTTAATCATAATGTTAGTATAAATAAAATATAATTTTTTCATGGTTGTGAAATAGAGGTGTTACTATTAGTGATAGGGTGACCTCTAAGCTAGATAACAATGATGTGGATTAACAACATAATAATAAAAGACTAATAATGTCTCCCCTAGGTGATAGGGAATGATGACACACAAAAATAAAATGGGTTTAATAAAAGAAAAGGAAGGGGTAGCCAAGCTAACTCTAGATGCACTAGGCAAGTGGTTGTTGCCTACATAGTCCTATGGACACAATATCTAACATGAATTTTAATCCAAATGTAGTTCTCTAAAGATATGGGATAGAAAAAAATGATGGTCTATAAAACATAATTGAAATGTAGAATAACATAAGAATGGTTACACAAAATTTCAAGTGCATATAAAAATTAAGGGGTTATGTTCACAATCATGAAAGTGTCAACACAAATAAATTGCACAAGCACATGAGTCTGGTTTAGGTTAAAACCACACTAAAAGGTAAGAGATGAGTATCCTCAAATGAACTGAATTGGTAATTCATAGTGCCTAATACATCTAAGGTTTAGAAGGAGCATGAGCTCATAAAATAGAAAGAGAATAAATAAATTAGAAAATGGTGAGAGCATTAGAAATGGTTTCTCTCAAAATGGCAAGAGTACAATAAAATCCAAGTGGTGATTAGTGCATAAAAGTTGAACACATAATGCTCATAATATAGACTCATAAAATGATGAGGGCATATGGCTAAGTTGAACAAGGCTGGGGAAACTAAAGTAAAAGTGGTTAATTGTGAAATAGTTAGGATTATTAAAATCTTTAAGGAAAATAATTGGTCAAAAAATAAATGGTGTGGTGGTTTGTGACCAAGCTAACTTGAGATACCCCATGTATCTAAGTGTTGCCTACATAGACTGTGCATACCTCAAGGTGCTTGAGTTCTACCAAAAATGGGAGGGAAAAGACAAAGATGGTCTAGAAATGAATCCAAATAGATAATTTGGCCCATCCTAGAAAATTTTTATGGCTTTATATCTCGCATGGAAATTATAAGCCAAATTTTATGATTTTGTGATTTTTAGGATTTTCCAAATTTTTTCAAATGTTTTAAGAATTTTCTAGGCATCTCAAATTGATTGATAATTATGAGATACCAAATGGTCCAACTCAAAAAATGGATATAGAGTGGATCAAACATGCTCATAAAATGGTGAGAGTGTTCAAACTTAAATTACTCACAAAATGGTGAGAATGTGGCTTAAACATGCTTGTAAAATATTGAAAACATTCAAACTTAAATTACTCTTAAAAAAATAAGAGCATGGGAAAAGGGGTGACTTAGCTAACCTCAACATGAATCAAGTGATACCTATACAGTCTTAAATAAGACTTGAATTCATTGTAATTCCTCTTTATAGAGGAGGAATTTGAGTAGGTAACATCGAGTTTGTAAATCAAGAATATAGCATAATATAGCATAATGATGGAAAGTTGATGTGATTATGTATGGTAAAGGTGTTTATCCTAATTTTACCTTAAATATTTATAATTAGGAAATAATGGCATGGGTAAGTGATACTAATTTTCCCAAAGACCATTATAATTATCAGCCCTAAGAATGAGAGACAATGCGACAATAATAAAGAGTGCAATTACCAAACCACTAACATACTACCCCAAGATATTGCCTCTTTATAAAATAATAAATCAAATACTAAAAATTCATCTGAATCCCATCTCTAAAGGTGCACAAAGAACTAATAAATTATAACCAAGGTTAAAAAGGGTGGGGCATGGGAGGGTAAAATAAGTTTGACCAAATAGGTAAGGTATGGGAGGAAAAATATATGGTATGGTATAATGAAGGTGAAATTATAATATGATGTAATTGATCTTCATAGATAATACCTCAGGTTTCTCAATCAAAATAATGCTTGAGATGTATTATGTTCATGGGATCATCAATATTATCTCCATCTGTTGTAGCTAACCTATAAGCCCCATATCTATAATAAGAAACAATCACATATGGGCCTATCTAATTAGGTTTGAACTTGTATTTATTTTTTTCTCAGCCATGGTGTTATGCTTATTTTCTTTGAGGACAAGATCACCAATCTTGAAATATTTGTGCTTAACATACTAGTTATACTAACCATGTAGCCAATTTTGATATGTTTAAAGGTTGTTGACAACAACAATGCATTTTTTATCGAATAAATATAGCTCTAAAAGATGAGTTACCCTGTAATGCTCATCATCAAGGATGTGATTCAATGAGATACATAGAGAAGGTAACTCGAACTTGATGGGAAGAATGGCCTTAGTTCCAAAAATAAGGGAATATGGTGTGGCTCTTATTAGAGTATGGTAATTATTGTGGTAATCTTAAAGGGCATTGAATATCTGTAGGTGCCAATTTTGGCTAGCATCATTAATAATATTATTAAGAATATTGACAATGGTCTTGTTAGATGCAGCTACTTGGGCATCATCTTATGGGTAATATACAATAAAAAAGTGTTGTGTGATGTTAAAATTGGCATAAAGTGCTTTGACATCCTTATTTTTAAATGATATGTCATTATTAGATATAATTTTGAATGGAATACCATAGTGGTAGATGAGATGGTTGAAGATGAATTCATCAATTTATTTTCTAGTCACATTAGTGAGGGGTATAGCTTCAACCCACTTAGTGAAATACTTGGTGGTGGTAAGGATATGTTTATGGCCATAATAAAAGGTAGGGTTAATATTCATGATGAGATCGAGTCCCCATTTTGAAAATGGATATGATGTAGTCATTAGTTTAAGTGTTCTAGACATAACATGAATCAAATTTACATGTCTCTAACATTTTTTACATCTTTTTACATAAATAGTTGCATTTGCATCCATGGTTGGCCAATAATAATTAGTACATAGGATATTTTTGGCAAGGATGACCCTGATGGTTTGGGATACAAAAACTCCTTTGTGGACTTCCCTCAATGCTAATGTAACTTTTATTAAATTTAGTTAATGAATCAAAGTTCCATCAAAGCTTATGTGGTAAAGGGTTGGGCTAAGTTGGGTATATTGAGAGGTTTGGTGTGTGAAATAAGTTTTTTGTTTTCATGAAAGGTATAGTGGAAGGATTTGGTTATGAAGATAATTATATATTTTGATTACCAAATAGAATTGGGAACAACAATATCATGGATCATTTCAATGGTGGAAGGCTCATGAGCAGGCACTAAAAGATGTTTAATGAGGAACTAATAGTCTTTTGCCTTGTCTATGCTATAGATCAAAGAAACAATGGTAGCCATGGCATTTATTGCTATATTGTTCACTTGATTCATGTGTCAAAAAAATCTCACATATTTTTTTTGCCAAAAAATCTCTAATTCAATCAATGGACTATGGAAATATTATCTTATTAATATTATACTTGATAATGTCCACCATGGACTTGTATGGTACCAACTTATAATATTTGATATAAAATTGGTTTGTAACTTGATTGATGATTATTTTAAAATCATCATGAAACAAGAGATGTTGAATGTTCCATTATACCACTTGACAAAAACTAAAAATGAGTGTTTCATATTCAACCATGTTATTAGTACAAGGAAAGTTAATACAAAATGATTTGGGAATGAGACACCCTTATAGTGTAGTAAATAATAGGTTTACTCCTATTCCATAAGATGTGAATGACTGATAAAAATAAAACTTATAGTGCTACTCCTCAGGAGGTGTTTCTATGATGTTCATGATGGATTCATCAGGGAATATAAAAATGAATGTTTTATTTTTTGAAAGGGTAGCTTTAACAAGCTAATCTAAAGTACTTTTCCCTTTATATCCTTTTGATTGACATAATCAATCTCAAACTCACTCAGAATCATCATCCACTTATCCATGTGACCCTGTAAATCTATTTTTGATAGTAGATACTTGATTTGATCTACTCTAGAAATGACTATGGTCTCATTATTAAGCATGTAATGACATAACTTGTAGGCTACAAAGACTATAACTAAACAAGATTTTTCTATTAGCGTATATTTATGTTTGTATGTTACTAATGAATAGATTAGATAGTACATGAAATTATCTTTCCCATATTCATCATGTTGAGATAACAATGCCTTAGGGTTGTATTAGTGGTAAATAGGTATAGTAGAAGTGGTCTCTATGGCATTGGTGGTAACAGAACAAGTGGATTGGCTAGGTATTCCTTTAGGTGCTTAAAGTCTTTTTAAAATTCTTCATCCTAAAGAAATGAAACAAATTTATTTAATAAATGAGTGAAAGGATGGAACTTATTGGCCATGTGAAAAATGAAGAATTTGATAGACTATATTTTTCCTTGTAAACTTTGGAGATACTTCAAAGTGGAAGGTGGAGGCATCTTGGAAATGGATTGTACCTTAGTAGGATCAACTTCAATACCTCAGTGAGAGATAGTAAATCCTAAATTTTTTCTTGAAGTGACACTGAAGAATCACTTCTTGGGATTGATTTGAACCTTATACTCATGAATCCTTTCAAATATTTTTTTTAGTATGGCCAAATAATTGTCACAGGTCTTAGATTTACCCAATATTTTATCAACATAGTCCTAGATAATATCATGCATCATGTCATGAAATATGATGGTCATGGCCCTTTGATATATTACACCAAAAAAATTTACACTGAATGGCATAACTTGATAGCAAAACATTCCTTAAGGAGTGGTGAATGTTGTTTTATGTTGAACTTTTGACATGATCTTTGTATGATTATATCCTAAAAATCCATCCATGAGGTAAAGCATTTCATACCTAGATGTGGAATCAACTATCATGTCGATATTAGACAGAGGAAAGCCATCCTTTATGTAGGCCTTGTTGATTTCTATGAAATCATTGTAGATTTTAATCCCTTCTAGATTTTTAATAACAAGCACAATGTTTGAGATCCACTTTGAATATTTAATCCATCTAATGCATCTTGATTCCAAGATTTTTTCCAACTCTTTCTTAATCAATACACTAATACAAGAATACATATTACACATTTCTTGATTCACAAATTTTGCATCATTATGTATAATGAGATGGTGTACAACTAAGGTAGGGTAAAAACCTAACATGTCTCAATAGACCCATATAAATATGTCAACAACCTCAAAAGGGATGTAAAAACTTCACATTCCTCTTCAATGAATGATGCACCAAAATTGATCCACTTTGGTTTTTTTGGAGTCATAATGTTGACTTTTATAGTATCTTGTACTATGAGAGTCAAGATATCATATAGAATAATTAGTAGGGATGTAAATTGGCTAGCAATGGCAAAGTCCTTTGGTCAAACTAGTTCTTCAAGATATCCTAGATAATATGAATCTGAATCTCTTAATGGTATCAATTTTTATGTAACAAATATTATGGGACATTCCTGGACAATTTGATCAAAGGCATGTTGTTCCTATATATTTAACTTAGACCTAAAATCAAGCTCATTGTTGGTTCTCTCTCGAGATTCATTTAAAGGGTGAACATCCCCATTTAGTTGTTCTTGAAACAAGTTTTCATCAGGAGATTGGCCCTTTTATTTACTTTTAACCTAGTTTAAAAGTTCTTCAAAGAGATTTTCACTTTATGACCTTAATGTTTTATTCTTTTGTTTTTGGTTAAGGGTGTTCACCTACTCTCAAAAATAGGATATAAGATCTAGTTTGATAGATAACCCTAATTTATGGTATCCCAACACAATATTATCTCTTAGACCTAGGAAAAAAAAAGGTATCATCATTCTTAAACTCATTTAAAGGTATTGTGGATTCCTTTTCATCCTAGTCTATAAGTTGAGGATGATAAAGGGTAAGTAAGGAATTTCATATTATTGGCATAATGATACAAATGGTATACATGTAGAATAAGTTGGTACTATCAAGGTCATCATATATGCTATGATCAAACTCTCCTTCATTATCAATATCATCATCACTATTCCTTGGCATTGGAACATAAATAAGATATATAAGGTCATACTGAGGTAATTTAAATTTGAGACCATGAGTTCCTTTATATTTGGTCATAAAAATGGGCTCAAGAGTACCCTACTAATTTACCCTAGGACTCTACCTTTATACACTTATTTATCCATGATCTTATTAAGGATGGGATAATTTTTAATTTGGCATAAATCAGCTAATTTGTCATTGTATAACCAGGATTCATCATTGTCAAGTGGGTCATGTTCTTGGATAGTGATTGGTGTGAAAATAATAGGCATTATACTATTAATCTTTCCTTTTCCCTTTCATCACCATTCCATTAAAATTGGCTTAGATTTTGGTATTCTATAGGTATTGGGATTATGTGGAAGCTTGGCTATGTGGAATGTGTCATGGGAAAAATACTTTCCTGGACCATTGTCTAAGATGGTAAAATGATTAGAAATTTCAATAAGAGGCATATGTAAAGATGAGGCAAGGCTAAAAATATTTATGTAATTGGACTTTGGTAACTCAACAAGTATCTCTATGTCTTTATCTTTATTTGGCATTGGGTCTAGACCAAAATGGTAAGTGTATCTTTCATATTCAGTGTCCAAATTCTTGTAGTGTTCATATGGATGTAAATCTCCATATATAGTTATATCCATCCTTGAGTGATGAAACTTGATACATTGGTGAAATGTGGAAGGAATTGCATGAATTTCATGTATCCATGGTCTACATAAAATAAAATAATATGATAAATCTAGGTCTAGCACATGGCAAAGTATATCATGGGTCAAAGGCCTAATGATCACTATAAAACTAATGGTTCCTTTTGATTCCCACTCTTCATTGTTATAGGCCTAAATAGTAATAGTCTGTAGTAAAGGTCAACTAATATATATCCCAGATGCTTTATTAGCTTTAGATACATAGTATTCATTCCTGATCTATTGTCTATGAAGACACATTTAACTTTGTGCCACATGATGGCATCTTCAATTTATAATGGGTTATTATGAAGAGGGCCAAGGGATGACATATCACTTTAGTCAAAGGTCAACTATTGTCTTAGAACTAGGCATCTAACTAAAGATTTAAATTTGTCTAATGTAATGTTATTTGGCACTTGGAATTATCTTAAGAGTTATTTTTAGATATTATTATGTATGGTAGACATACACAACAAATCTAAAATGGATTTTTATATGGGTGTCTTCTAGATATCATACATATTTTCCTTAACAGTGATAATTTTTTTAATCCTAGCCATCATATTGGGTTGGATTGGCTCATTGGTAGGGGGTTGCAGGCCTATGATGGTGATTTTAGACTACCAAGTTATAATTATGTAATCCAAATAGGGTACAAGAACATCATAACTAGAAAATGATGGAGATGGGATAGAGAGGATAATTATTGATTGTCGGTGCACTTATATGTGGTCATGGGGAAAGGAAGGGTTACCAACATAAGGTACTAAAATGGCAATCCTTGGTTGTTAATTGTGCTTAGCTATAGTCATAGGTCAAGGAAGGATTACCAACATTGGTAGGTTAATTGGAATTGTTAGGAAATGATCCTAGTTTGTTGGCATTTATTATAAGATTGATGGTAATGGTAGAAACAAGACCACCCACAATATGACCTAAATATTTATTGTATTCATGTGTAACTATGTGATAGGTCTATTGGTTATTAGGGTTATTCTAGCATGGGTTCCTTCACTTCAATGGTTGATGTTATTGTTTCTACTATTGATACTATTGTTGTTTTTTTATTATGACTATTGTTGTGGCCTTCATCAATGTTTGAAAATATAATGTTATCGAAAAGGATTTTGGTAGATACCTAGGTTTTGATTGGAAGTAGATGTTTTATTATCCAACTAGATATACCCATTTTCTAACATATTCTTGATAAAGTGATTTAGATGCACATAATGGCATATAGAATACCAATGAACATAATTGTATTTATATAATTCATGTTATTTGTACCAATTTAGATATAATATTCTTTTAAGAAAGTGTTTTGGAATCAACCAAATAATCATATTAGCCATATCTAATTTGTGAAACACTAATTCAATAGGCTCACCAAGGTCACTAAAGACTCTAGGAATGGGTCTTATTCTTGGAGGAGGGGCTTGCAATTGTGGTGGATGTAGAATTTGAGAAGATAGCCTAGGTTTAGGCATAGGTTATGCTTGTTGGATAGGATACATTTAGGGAATAAGATACATTAATGACATAGGTTGAGTAAACAATGTTTAAACCATATGAACATGACACAAATTAGTTACTCCATTATTAACAAAATTATTGTTGTAGTTGTATGGCTTAGGTTTTTCATAATTATTAGCTTGAGAAAATTAAGACACTTTCACTTAGACCATACTAGGGTTCTAACTTGGGCCTAAATATTGGTTTTGGATTTGATATTGGTTTGAGGAAGACAAATTGATAATATCTTTGGTGATAACATTATTTTCAATAGGTATGCCTTTACAAATGATATAATTTAATGTGTGAGCATAATAATGATCCAAGTGGTAAGATATTTTACTATGAAATTTTTTGGTAAACACAACTTCCAATTATTTATATTATAGATTATGGGTGAAGTGACTAGCAAGTTCACTCCATCATTGTAAGTAACTTACAAAGATATCACTGGTTTTTGTTTGTCCTGACTTAAATCCATTACTAAAATATTGTGCTCAAGATTGTAGGAGAAATGTTATACAAATTTATCTGACAGATCATCAAAGTCAGCCACCAAGTTTTTTGGTAACTTAAAAATCTATTCCAAAGTATGTCTAGCTAAACTTCAAGGAAAGAGAAGAAGTAGGTAGATTTCATTATAGGACACTAGTTGTAAAGTGACAAAAAACTCTTTTATATGCTCTCTAGTGTCTCCTTTATCCTTATATTTGTTAAATTTTGGTGGCTCATAACCTCAAGGAAAAGGTAAATGGAGATACTCCATGTTAAATGAGTATGAACACATGCCATAAAATTTGAACTTCTTGGTTTGATTTCCCATTTAAATGGTTATAATTGAATCCTTAATCTATTGCATTTTTTATACCAAGAAACTTTATGAAAAATTTAGTTGGGGTTTTGGTTGGGTAGTCAAAGTCGGATTACCTTGATGGGGGTATAATGGGGGAATGGATTACTATGGAATATTGGTTTGATTCAGAAATCGACTAGGAAATTGTATCCTTGCATTGGGATTAAACTATTGATACTCCATGCATTGTTGGTAAATATTCTAGTTTAGATTAAAAATATGGATTTATGTATGACGGAATTGAGTTTGTGGATTTATGAAAGGTACTAGGCCTACTAATTTTAAGTAGGGTCTTTCTACTAACTAGTTGAACTTGGCTATATAAATGGTACTTATTATTAAATAAGAAACTATATTTGAATATGTGGCACATGCTAGGTAAAAGGAAACATTTTCCTAATAAGTACTTATTTGATGTTGTCACCTCTTTGTTTAAAAATAGCTATTGTGAACTAGATGCTTGTTGGGTTTTTTGTATTTTTCATTGACCAATAAGAATGCATTAATAAGTAGATAACATTTTCAATTATTGAGGTATATTTGTCTATGACTATTGGGGTACATTCATTACTACCTATTGAGGTTGAACATTTTAAACCACTTTTTGAGGTGGTGTAGTGTTCTACCTTTGTTGAGGTGGTAAATTAGTCTATGTCTATGGACACAAATTATTATCCATCATTTTTTTAGGTAGAAAAACATTTACCACTTATAGGGGTAAAACATTGGCTAGTGATTACTTATCCCCTAATGTTGTGTACTTTAATAAGCAACTAGTTTAGGAGTGGGAGTAACCTATTATGGTTGGGAACTAGGTATTATTGCATCTATTTTTTTTAAAAACTCATGTTATTGGTGAGAGTAACTTGTTGCTACAAATTATTTGTAAATATAGTTAACCCACCTTATCCTAAATTAGAAGACATTTGTGTGTTATCTATTATATTTGGCACATGGTCCTGAGTAGAAGCCATAATCACTTATTCAATGAATGGAAATTAAACATGTCACCTACTAAAGTACTTTGGGAAAATGGGTCCACACCTAGATTAAAATGACCTAACAAATTAAATGACACTCTTATTGAAGGAGTTAGATTTATAAGCAAAGTATTTGATATGGTCATATCATTAAAATTTTGTGAAAGATTAAGAGAAGTCAGATAAGCTTATTACATTTACATGAATTAATCCACCATGGGGCCCTTTACCTTTATAATCATATTTGTATCCTAGTTTGATATTGGTATAAGTGTCTGGGGCTAACTAGTATAGGCTTATTTTATGCATTTGGTATAAGGTATGTTATAAGGAACTCTAACTAGACTAGGTAGGTTTTCTTTGGGAAAGTCTTCTAGAAACTTGGCCCCTACCTCTATGAATATAACAAAATTCTCATCCTTATTTTTAAGAAAGTGATAATAAAACAAGTATGGGTTATAGGTTTATGATATGGTAACATATCAAGGCTATTGTTAGACTTGTTTGATAATAGATGGAAAATTAATAAGGTATTGAGTTGTTTGTTCTTATTCCTGACCTATATAAGGAGGTATATTAACTAGGTAGTGTGCTAGCAAATCTTGACCTTATTTTGTATATTGAGTAGTGTAAAGGGGATATGGATTCATCTCATAAATTATGTCATCACCATATGGGTCTTGAACAAATGCATCATTCATGACCATGTTTTCATAATTTGGAGTATACATGGTACCATTATGTTTGTATCAAAGCATATCCAAATCCATGACTATCATATCATGAATAAAAGGTCTAGAGTTCACATAACTATTGAAATGATGTTTAAAAGGATTGGTTGATGTTTGGTACATATTAAAACTTGGTCTAGATGGAAAACTTAGTCTGCTATTATAAATGGTCTAAACTTGGCCTGGAATGGATCTCTTCTCCAAAGTAGTCAATGGTAAGTTTTCTCTTGAATATCTCTAAGGTCTAAGTTTTTTCACACAAATGATCAAATCAATGGAAAATTTGAATCCTAGTATTTTATAAATGTGTTTTGAAAAAATATAATCTAGGTGTAAAATGAAAATGGTGCTAGGTCTTTGGAAAATTGGCATAAATCTAGACTCAAAAGTCACAAACTAAATCTAAAAATTAAGGTAAATGATAGATCTTTGGTAATATGACACAAATCTAGACTCAAAAGGCATGGACTAAATATAAAAACTAAGGTAAATACTAGGTATTTGGTAAAAAGGTGCAAATCTAGACTCAAAATACATGAACTAAATATAAAAATAAAAGTCAATGTTAGGTCTTTTGTAAGAAGGCACAAAGCTATACTTTTAAAACAAACTAGGTCAAGGTAAAAACTTTCAATTAATCCAACTCATAGGGCAAACAATTTAAAATAATTTGACTCAATCTTGGCCCATGGATTTAAAAAAAAACTTGATCTTGGTATTGAACATTCACTCTAGGAATATGCCTAAAACTAATTTGGAAAGTTAATCTTAAGTAATTAAAAATAAGAGTGATGAGTAAATAATTAAATCCCAAGTGATAAGTAAGGCTCCAATGTAAACTAATTGTGTTTATTTTTGTACTTGAAAAGAGATTTTTGACCTTAGTTCAAGACAACAAACTGACTTGAGGCACATGGGAAAAAACCATTTCCTAGATCTAGGAAAAATGGTCTACAAATCAAGTAATGAATTAGTCCAAGTTACATAATTCAAAGGTAATAGGTAAATACCTGAGGTAAAATTAATCAACACATAGGTTTAGACTAAGAAATATTGAATCTAAACTTTGTAAGACAAATTATAAACTTGGTTTATAAGACTTGGATTTTTAAAATGGATAACATCTTAGACCCAAATACATGGCATAATGATACCAATTATGGACCAAAGGCATATATGGTTTCAAAATCAGTTTGAAAAAAGGCAATGTTTTTGAAATAACATGGGTAGCATAATGATGTTACTATAATCAAAAGGTATGACAATGGTTTTGGATTTAAAACTTCAATTCAAATGTTTGGGACAAAGCAAGCAACATAATGATGCCCCATTTAAATAATTGACACACCCAAATGTTTTTGAAAAGAATATAAGGAAAAAGTGTGACACTAAATAGACAAAATAACACCTCTTAGGATAAATTGATGTAAAAACATGTGATGATTATGCCTCATTTTTTGAACAAATGTCTAGTCTTTAAAACACACATGTAAATTAAAGAAAATAAAAATAGCCCAAATGGCTCATCCTATTATTATAATTAATATGGGTGTGCATAGATTTGTCTAAATTTTTGACTAATATACCAATACTTTTGAGGAATTATGTGTTAATCCAAAAATTAAAGTACAGGTGTAGGTTGATTTTTTATGCCCCCCTCTGTCTCTCAATCATTACCACATGGCACTAACTTAGAGAGAGGATCACTCAACATTTGGCATGAAATTTCATGTCAAGTGGGGTTTGAATATAAATATATAAGTTTTTAATGTAATATATGGTCCCAAGTTTGGCTAATACTAGGGTCAAATCACATCAATTGAATCTAAACTGCTTAGCTTGTTATGCAATGGTCTAATCCTTTACATAACAAATTTATTTGTTTATTTATTAGTGAATTTTGATGTCTATTTTTAACATAGCCTAGGTACCCATTAATATGGTTAATATAACTACTCATCACTATCCCATAAAATGGTTTGTATAGTTTTATACCCCATCATGGAATGGAGTTGGTATGATGCTAAGAGATGAAGCCTTAGGTCAATGCACTCCTAAAGAACTCATAGGGAGGAAATGAAATCTTTCCCATAATAAAAATGGATAAAAATAAATAAATGAAAATGTAAATACTTTAGAGTTTGATTTTTAATCACCCAATTTGTTAAGATCTTGGGGAAAGCATACACAACATTCTTTTCGACACAACTTTATAAACAATGACAATAAACCAAGCTCTTTTGGTCACCTGAGTTCCCTGAAGGGGATAAGAGGAGAGAATACATTATAAATTTTAAGTTTTATAAAACAAAATAATCTAATATAATTAATTTTAAACTAATATAAATAAAAAACAAGAATTAAAAAAAATCCCTTAGCAACTCTAACTAAAGAAGGAGGTTCTTTTTACTAACACCAAATTGAAATGTGTGTGAATTGTTGGCACCTCAACCATTTTTGCACTTGTAAAATCTTTTAAAATGATAAAATACAAAATTTTAAGTGAATTTTAATCACCTTAACCAAATTTTAATGAGTTTTAACCTTTTTTAAAATTTACTTTTGTAAAATGAAAAATTGATTAAAAGGCACCCCAACTTCTTCTTTCTTAGCTCTATTCTCTAAAAACAAGTTAGTGTATTAATTTGTGTTTAAGTAAAATTTATATTCATATAATTTATTTCAATAAAAAAATAAAATTTAACTCTCAATTTATTAAAAAATAAAAACATGTAAAAAACATTGATGATTACTGTAGGGATCGTGGCTGATTTCTACGATCAACACTGATTCGGTTATGATTGTTGTTAATTCTAATAATCACACCAAGGCCAAATATTTTTTTTGAAATAAAAATTATTGAAAAATAATGGTTCAAACTAAAACTCCTTAATACCCTAAAATAAGAAGGTTAAATATTCAATAAACAACTTTTTAGGCACCAAGAAAAGTAAGAAAGAATTGACTTTTACTATGTTTCTAGTTTAGTTGTGTTTTGATGTAGAGATCATTACATATTATTTTGATCAAGATAAATTTAAATGATAAAACATTATTTTTTTAAAATATTCATCTATCCCTATGACTCAAGTGAGATCTTAAATTTCTTCACATTTTTGGAAATTAAATAAAAAACTTTGCATAAAAATGGTTAAAAAAATATCCTAGAAGTAGCTAAAGAGCTTTATAGGGTGTGGGTCCCATTGGGCATGCTATTAGGTGATCAATATTAATCCAAGAGAGGATATTAATATTTTTTTATTATGATTAAAACCAAATAAAAACATACTAATAAAGCTAACACCTCAAGCCTAGACACTCAATGAGTAAGAGAACAAGACAAGTAACTATAAATAGAAGATAAAATAACCATTATTTACCTTATTTGAGAGAAAGAGTTGTATGTTGGCTATAGAGGTATGTGATCAATCATATGATCAAATAATATTTATAAATGGTTCTCCTTACATCATCTCTCCTTGTCACCTTGGCAATGTTAGACTTAGAATTGGATTTGTCTTGGCTCTCTCAATAAATGAACATTCTAACACTACATAAAAAGGATATTTGAAGGTATTTTTACATTATAACATTATACCAAAAGATATTTTTGAATAATAGGTAAATATTTTTATTTATAAAATTTGAAACTAACTCTAACCTAAGTGTATTTGTGTTATAATTAAGCATGATTAAGTTTAGATTAAACCTAGTTGAATTAAGGAAGGGATAAGTAATTAATATTTAGGATAGAGATCCCATTTATTAAGCATGGATCTCAATTTAAAAATTTAAGGCTTTAGGAGAGATATTTTCAATTCTTTAACTTTGAGGATGATGAAATCATCATGACCTCATTTTTATTGGAATTTCCTTTTTTACAAAATTCATTTTCAATAATTGCACATAGAAATTTATCTTAAGCATTTAATTTAATTTTCTTAGTTAATTAATTTTTGAACTTTAGGAATTGTTTAAGTGCATTGACTAATGGGGCTAAAGGCAAAAATATCAATTTGCTAGGTCACAAGTTGACTAGAGATGAATCTATGAGATTTTACTATTATGTACAAGATAATACCCCAACTAGGGATGCCTCAATAATGATTATGAGCACTAATGTTTTATGTTTAGACAAAATTAGGACATTTAGTGATTCCTAGGCTTAATTTTCTCTATTTGGTATAAATTAATATGAATTCTGATTAGAACATAGTTGTGTCCAAAATAGGGTTTCTATAACTACAATTCATCTAGAAGAAGGTCCAAAAGTAAGTTACCCTCTTTTCAAATAATAGGTGATTACCACCATGGCCTATTCAATAATATCTACTTATATTTTATTTAAATTATTTCTTACTACTATTGAGACTCTCCTAGTTCCTACTAATACAACTTCTCGACTTATAATATATCACTACTTCAAAAATTAGGATATTACTACTCCTCCTCCTCTAGTAGTTACATATAAAATAAAAATAAGAACTCTCCCACCTTCTCTCCAGACTCATAATGTATCTAAAGAAGAAGATAGGAAGGTAAATTATACATGTGTTACACTTGGACCTTTATATATTGATGTTGAGGAAGAGCATAAAAAATAACATGACTAGAATGGGAGATTGGACTAAATAATCTTTGGGAATATGTTGAAAGAATAAAATGAGGATAATCCTCATAGTCCTTCATTACCTAATCTAGATACTAAATAATAAAAATTAGTAAAAGTCATACGTTAAAGGCCTACCACTAAATTAGATCCCACTAGGGAGGATATCCCCAAAGAAGCCCCTATTGTTACTATTGTGTCTATAATAATTGACACTAGTCATATGGGTGGTTTTACTACGTATCCTTCTATAGTTCTAAAACCAACTATATTTCAAATTTTGGATGATTCCACTATAACTAATCAAGGATCAAATGCTCTTGTTGATAATACTTTAAAGGCAAGTTTTAATATCCATTTTTAAAATTATTTTACTATTAGTTCCACATAATTCTTTTCAACATATTAATTTATTGAAGTTACATAAATTCATCCTTGTATTTCTACCACTAACCAAGGAGTCACAACCAAAAATGTAAATTTTAAATATTTAATATCTAAGGCTATTTTTACCACCTAGTCAATTTCAGTAAGGCCATCTACTCAACTAGCGATGCCTTTATATCAAGATATGTATATTTAGTCATCAATAGTATTTTTGTATAAGACTTAAAATACAACTAAATACACTATTAAGACTCCACAAATAAAAATCATTGGTTGGAGAAAGGCTCTATTTTCCTTTCCTAAACCACTTGCACCCTCCAATTCATCTTTCATCCTCTATGGACACACCTATATATTCACCAATGATACCCCAATAAAACCCTCCATATTCTACATCTTCATATTAAATCTAAGTCATTAATAAATCTATGATGGTACTCCTTATCTAGACATAATAATCATAAGAACAAAAAGCTATAAGTCAAGACCTATTCATCATTTTGTAACCCAAAGCTATCATGTAGTTTGATAGAGTCACAAACACATTGAAAATGGTGAGGAAGAGGATAGTGATGGTGGATGGTAAGCATGTCAAGAATGAAATACAATAAGAATTTTTTTCATTAACCAAGGAGAGGAAAACAAAGCCCAGAGACCTACATGAGTTTGAAAAAGATCCTCTTACAGTGATTGAAGTTACTATAAGAGTTTTAAAACATATGTTTAGGGGACTATAGTAGTTTGAAAAGAGACTAGAGGAGAAAAGTGTGATTGAGGATCCTATGGATATATTTGATAATGTGTAGATATTCACTAGAAATTTGCACCATATCTTGAGTACAATCAAAATAATAAGATCCCAATATTAGCCACTATGGAATATGTTGTTAAATTTCATGAAATAATGAAATATAGGGATGCCAAGTTGAACTTCATCAGTAATATAAATAGAGTGAAGACATATCAACACCTCAATTAAATGTTATCTCTTATGTTATTGTAATTAAATAACTTCAAAAATAAAGGAAAATAATAGTAATAGATCACAATATGATTGACATATAGTAGAATATATGAATACAAGACAAGCCACTTTGAGGGGGAAACTCTTAAGCTTCAATAAGAAAAAAATTCACAATATGATAATAAAAAACTACCCACTACCTCCTATATATAGTCTACCTAGGACATGGTTACTCTATAGGCCGACCTAATAACCCAATGAAAGTATAAGAGGGATAAGTAAGACACAAAACAATTATCCCTATCTTCATACATGTGATAGGTTAATTTTATATCATTCCATTACCTTTCAAACCAACATTGTATTCAATGTTGAAAAATTATGGATTATATTATAGAAAATATTTACCCTCCAAATTTGCATCCTCAATACTTAGGTTCTTCCACTTGATCAGATATTCCTTAATCTCTCTAGTTCTCAACTTCTTAGTACATGTTTATAGGATCTTCTCTATTTCTAAAATGACTCATCCTTCTTCATCTAGTGTAGGTATATTTATCTAAGATAAAAATTTATGTCCAATAACCTTATTCAAGTAGGAAACATTAATTATTGGGTGTATGCAAGATGAATGAGGTAAATCTAGCTTATAAGGTACACTTCCACTTTTTTGTAGAACCTAATAAGGGCCATAATACTTAGGATCAAGTTTGTTGTCCTTTTTCTATTGATTCAAAGACATCTTCTTATAAGTTTATAAATATATAAATACCTAGTCACCCACATCAAAATGTCTCTCACTATGATGTTGATTTGCTTACTACTTCATCTTATTTTTTGCCAATGCCAAATTCTATCTCAAAATAGCCAAAACCTCTTATTGATGTTGAATGTTTTCCTCCACATCTGGAACCTTAGTTTTCACCCTTAAGGAATAATTAATGGAAGGTGGATGGTAACTGTATAGTGCTATAAATGGGGACATTTTAAAAAAGATATGGAAATATGTGTTATACCACCATTTTGCAAGTGGTGGCGATTTAACCCAACATTATTGCTTATCTGATACAAAAAAATAGAGATAATCCTATAGATATTTATTGGTCACTTTTATTTATCCATAAAATTGGGGGTGGTAATATGATCTATGAGATAGCTGAGTATGAAAATAGGAAAATATTTCAGTCCAAAAATTACTAGTGAAATTAGGATCATGATCACTTACAATTATTTTTGGGATTCCATGTAATTTTAGAACTACCTCCAGAAAAATAACCTCTACTATACTTGTAAATGGGTGTGAGAGGGCATAAAAATGGGAATATTTTTTAAGACTATCCAAAATAACCAAGATAAAACTTACCTTTAGAATAAGACAACCCTGTGATGAAATCCATTAAAACTTCCTCTCTTGACTAGGAATTACTAAAGGTTGAAACAACCTAGGGTATTAACTTTCTCACCTTTATTTTTTTAGCATATCAATAATTCTACCATAAATTTTATACATATCCCTTGAATCCTTCCCAAAAAACCTATTTCTTGATTTTGTGATAAGTTTTCAAGAACCCAAAGTGTCCCCCAATTGGATATGCACAAAACTCTACAAGAATTTTATGCTTCAACTTTGAATATTTACACAAGTATAACCCATCCTTATATCATAGGGCATTAAATTTCCATTAAATTTTTTTATATGATATAAACCCTTGCTAGATATTCCAAATTAGAACTTGTGTATCCTTATCCATTCCCCACTCTAACCTAGCTTCATTTACCCAATCTGCCTGCAATATGGACATTACACAAAGTAATGATTACATGGATGTATCCCATTTGGATAATGTATATGCTACTACATTGTGTTTACCCTTCTTGTATATGATTTAAAAATCACAACTTAAAATTTTTGTTACCCGCTTTTGTTGTTCCTTAGATGATAATAATTTCTCCAAAAAGTATTTGAGACTACCATGATCCATTTTCACCTTAAAATGTCTACCCATCAGATAGGGCCTCCATTATTTTACCACATAAAGAATAGCCATAATTTATTTATCATAAATAGGTTTTTAGAGATTATTACCTTTAAATTTAATACCCTCCAATGTAATGTGTCTTCCTTATTTCATTAGTATTACTCTTAAACCTGATGTGAAAGCATCACATTCAACAATGAACATCTTTGAGAAGTATAGAGTATCCAAAACTGAGGTGGTGCACATATTTGCTTTTAATTACTAAAATTATTTAGTGGATACATATTTATATTATAATTCACCCTTATTTATTAATTAAATGAGTATAGCTACTATACTACCATATCATTTCAAAAATATTTGGTAGTAACCAATTAGTCCTAGGAACCCTTGGAGGTTTTTGAGAGTTTTGGGAATTGGCCAATCCACCATAGATTTGATCTCATGAGGATAAAATTTGAAACCTTCATGGGATAAAATATAACCAAATCACATTTTGATGGATTCACATAAATTTGAGGTTATACCAAAACTATCACCACATGTTTCACATGTTGCAAGTGTTCTTCCCATGTCTTACTAAAAATCAATATGTCATCAAAGAAAACCAACAAAAAAATTACTTTAAAAAGACCTAAAAATGTGTTCATAAAGATATAAAAATTAGATGGTGCATTTATAATAACAAAGGGCATTACCAAAAACTCACAATGGCTCTCATGAGCTCTAAAAACAATTTTATGAACACCTTCATCCTTTATTCTAATTTGATGGTACCCCAAACAAAGATCTAATTTTGTGAAATAAATAACACTATGAAACTCATCGAGTAAATCATAAATTATTGGAATAGGAAATTTATATTTTATGGTGACTTTTTTAGTTCCCTATAATCTAGGGACATCCTCCATGTGTCATCCTTATTTTGCACCATGACCACTAGTAATGAATATGCACTCTAGTTGTGCCTGATGATCCCTGCCTTCAAGATTTCATGGACCATATTTTTTATTTATATATTTTTCACATATGGATATCTATATGGTCTGATATTTCATGGTTTAATCCTTGGAAGTAGTTAAATAACATGATAATGTTCTCTTTTTGGTGATAGTCATTTTGACATGGCCTAAAAAATAAATGGTTGGTCATCAAGAATCATATGTAGATCAGGATGTGGAGATGCCTTTATGGGTTGAAATTTTATGGAACATAATCATGTTATAAATCCTTCTACCCCATTTTTATAATTTTTGTCATATGATGTGAACTAACCAATTGTGAATATTTTGCCTATAATCCCCATAGTTCAATTGTGATACCTTTTAAATTAACATGCATGCATAGTCCTTTGAAGTTCATATCAATTATAACCATATTTTTGAACCATTGGACTCCAAAAAAAATGTCTACACCACCCATAGGAATAATAAAAATAAGATAATATAGATTATAATCACCCATAACAAGATTAATGCTATGGCATTTCCTTGAATAATTGATTATGCCACCATCTGCAATCATGACCTAAAATTATGGTGTTAGGTAAATGAAATAATTAAATCAAGTGGAAAACTTATGGTTGATGAAATTATGTGTGATCCCTAAGTTAATCAACATTGTCACCTTTTATTTCTTTAGGAAACTCTCCACATTAAGTGTTTGAGGAGTGTTAATACTTGAAAGTGCATGACAACAGATTGTAGGTTTGGAATCTTTAGTTACTTACTCTATCTCTTCCTCATCATCATTGGAGGCATAATCCTCTTCATCATATTTTTTGGATCCATCAATGTGAAATAAATTCTTCTCATCACATCTATGTTTTTTTTCCACTTTCCATCACAACCAAAACATAATCATTTTGACTGCTTCTCTTCAATCTATTGAGGGTTCAATATGGTAGGTGGAGGAAATGATGGTGTTGATATGATATGATTTATAAAATGAGTGAATGGATGCTTCTTTTAGGCTATTAATTTTTCCTCAAACCTGTGTGTCATGATAATAGAATTAAAAACCTTAAGTGCATTAAACATGCATACCTCATGTTGAATATGGTCCTTGAGGCCTCCCAACAATAGTTCATTTAGGTTCTCATTAGAAATTAACTCCACACATAAATATAGGTTATAAAAAATGTGAATATAATCCTTGACTGAATTAGTATGTCACGATTTTTCTAGTTGGCTAAAGTAATTATCTATTACACTATTGCTACAGTGTAATTGAAACTCCTCTATAAAAATTGACTAGGTGACACCAAGAGTCATATTTTTATTTTGAGCACACAACCATCGATACCAAATAATTTTTTTAGGTTATAAATACAAGGATGCCATGTTAACCTTATTTTTACATGCGATATGATGTATATCAAAAAATTATCCATTTGGTTGATCTAATTGAATTAATTATTTCTTAAAAAATTTACCCATATCTACCTTTGGTAATAGGTTCTATTGTGGTAAGGTACTTAGATTTAGATTAGGTTAGTTGGGAGATCCACCTTGGTGAGGTTGTGTAATAGTGATATCTTTCTAATTTGACTAATTAATTTTTAAAGCCTTCATGATATTTTACAAACTAGATTGTATGGATTTCATGTCAAATTGTATGCCTTACATCTCACTTCGAATGCCCTGCACATTATTATCAAGTTGGCTCAATTTGTGATCTATCTCATAAAAACCTAGTATAAAGGATTTATTAAATCCCACTTATGACTCTATATCTTCCTTGTGAGAAGTTTTACCTGGGGTTTTGGTACCCTTTCCTTGGCCCTTAGTTTGTGGTCCTACCATAAAAGGACTTGACAATGTCGAACTTGATTGGCACTTGTGACATAAATTTGACCAAGAAATTTTGTACTTATTTCAACCTAAAATAAAAAAAATAAATAAAATACCCCAATTATATTTTTATAAGATTTCAAAAAATGTAAATAAATCTAAAAAATTACTTGAATTGTGCACAATAGAGTGAATTTATGAAAAACCCTAAATTGGTGATAACTTTTTAAAACTAGATTAAATTATCTAAATTTTAATAGAATATTAATTTAATGATTTTTCACCTTTAGTAAAAAATTACAAATAAATTCACAACCATTTGTGAGATATAGCCAAATTATAATATTTAGGGTTTTTGACTTAATTATGGCCCAAATCAATGCTCTAATACCACTTTTAATGTAATTAATTAAATAATAAAAGAGAATAATAATAATATATCATAATATGATTGAAATATAGTATAATATATGAATAAAATACAAGCCACTTTGAGGTAGAAACCTCCATAAGATTCAATAAGATAAAAATTCACAATATGATGATAAAAACTACCCACTACCTCTTATATATAGTCTATACCTAAGTGAT
The DNA here is from genome assembly GCA_037957365.1 of Torreya grandis. Taxonomy (NCBI): domain Eukaryota; kingdom Viridiplantae; phylum Streptophyta; class Pinopsida; order Cupressales; family Taxaceae; genus Torreya; species Torreya grandis. The sequence continues at coordinate 363,904 of JARHVA010005929.1, forward strand.
GGTTACTCCATAGGCCAACCTATTAACCCAATTAAAGCATATATAAATGTGATATAACATCAAATATGGATAATTAATCCATAATTTGTCTATTCCTATCTTGATACATGTAATAGGTTAGGGCATAGCAGTGACTTTGACACATAATCATGTAAGTACCAAACATGCTTATTTGGTATAATGGTATTTGGAGATGTAAGAATTGTTTAAAAAAATTTCCAACCAAGAGAAGAAGAATATTCAAGTATTAAGGAGATAAGAATTAATGGTGTGAATACACAATTGGGAGGAATAATCACCAAGCCTTTCTTTGAAAATTTACTATAGGTTGTAACTGATAGTTGTAAGGGAAAGGTGGAAAGAACCACCTATAGCATAAATGAGAAAATAGTATATCTAATCATATTTTATAGTGAAAAAATGGACCAAATAGGGACCCTCCATGTAGTTTTCAAATATTTTATTTCCATTCACAAGAAACTAATGGACAAATTTCTAATTTTTTTCAAAAAATCTATTATTGATTTTAAAACTATTGAGCTGGACTTTATTGAAAGAATGGCTTAGTATAAATGGTTTCTAGGACAAGGAGAGTTGGATGATTTAGTGGGAGAATCTAAAACTCAATCTCAAATTTTGATTCCTCCACCTATGGTCCATATTTTTACTATAATGCATATTTTTATAGGACTAGTGCTTGTCACCCTACCAGTTATAGTGCCTCCACTATAACCATCGATAACTTCTAAGACCTTAGTTCAAATTTTAGTGTCTCATATGAATTTAGTTACCATTTTAGTTACAACTATAGTTTTAATCACTACGCATGGAAATGCCACATTTAAATTATAGCTATTTGAGTCAAGTTTAATTATTAGTTCCAACTAAGACTTGGTTTCAATTTTGATCTATTGGTGTTATTATTAGCCAAGGTCTATTTTTTAAATGCACTTTTATGTCTAAATTAAGCATTATATTTATTAATATTATAAAACATGCATAGATTACATTATTTTAACACACAATCTTAATTTATACATTGTAAATTACACTAAGCTTAAAGGATGAAGCATACCTATACCAAGTTATAAATATATGATTTTTCACTATTCCAAAGGGAGGATAATTTTATAATTAATAATACCACAAAAAAATTCATATTATTTTATAATTTTATGTTGATTCAAAAATTTTATGTCTTACTAATAATTGACATTAAGTTAATATAATCTAGAATAAGTTGTGTGACTATTTGTTCTATAATTATTAAAATTTAATAGAACATTAGTTTGGATGCTCATTGATTATTGATCATACTCATTACTAGTTAAAGGTAAAAATGTTCTATACAATATAGTTATAACCATATATTTGATGACTATTTTTATTTTATTTTAATTATTTCCTTTGAGTATTAATTATGTATGTATGTTAATTATGATGATGATAATTTAGAATAGGTACTAGTTATTGGACATTTACTTAGACTAGGATATAGGAAGTTGGCTTGGAAGGGTTTATTATTTATTTGAGCCATATATACCTTAATTTTATTCCCTACCTTTCCATATTTTTTCCTTTTTTTGATCAAATACACCTTAGGTTACATCCACCCATCCACCTCAAGTGGATTTTGTATGCAATTAGAAATGCATCATGTCTATAAATCAATCCCGGCTTGGATAAGATAGAGCATACCAACACTTATGATTGGGAATACATCTGTTAAATAGGTGCATGACCAATATGAGGATCCACTAGAATAGATTAAAGGATCACTTGTCATAATAAACCATGTTAGGAAGGGTTCCAAATCCTATAGTCTAACACAATCATGTAACAACCCTAAAAGAGTGATAGGTTTAATGTTCACTCTATTCTAATAAACAATAAATTAAATTTAATCTAGTGTAAAAAAAATCTTGTGGCATAAATTCAGGGTTAGAAACAAAATAAACAATACTAAACATACATAGAAGACATATACTGACATTAATGTATATGGAATATTAATGCATGGGTGAGAAGCACAACTTTATTATCTATCTACTCTTACAAAGGAGAAATAAAGCTAAGAATACTTACCTTTGAAGACAAACCCATTACGCCTCAATATCTCCCTTGGCCAAGGTGCTTTAGAAGAGATAAAGACAAATTAGATCTAGGCTACATAACATATCTATTTATCCAAAAGACTTATCCACAAGATAAGAGCCATATCTCCAAAGAAAGCATGTAACCCTAATATTTATCACTCAAGTAGAATGGTCAATAAGAAGATGTTCATTTTCAATTATTATTTTATGCTTCTCTTCTTACAAATGGTTGGAAATGAAAAATACCCCTAAATAGTATAGGGTCAACCCAATTGACCATGTATAATAATTAGAGGCTAAAAAGTACACAAGGTCGACCCAGTCGACATAGTATAGTGAACTGGTGAAATGGGTTCAAGGTAATAACAAGGAGGATAAATCATATAAAATGAATAGAATGGGTAAGACTGAGAAGAATAAGCTTAGGGTAAATGGTTTTAGGAGACAAGTTTATAGATAAAAAGTGATAAAAGGGACAAAAATATTATGAAGCACCAACGGTCTACCCACCCATTTCTTGGTTAACCCCTTAAGGCATGCACTCAAAGAGATTGAGAATCGATGGATTCTTGAAAGATATACAGTATCAGTAATTGGTAAAAGTTTTAAAATATTATGTTTATAAATATGCCCCACTTGAATCTCATCACATGTCATATAAGTGCAACATGGGATGGTACTTCAAGATAGAACATGATAACACCTAATTTTGATGTTAATTAAAGTGAAGTAAGTATAAAATAGGATAAATGAAAGGATAAAATTAAAAAAACATATACATTTAGTTACCTTAATATTGTAGATAGATAAGTAGACTACAAGAGATGTGAAGGTGTCCAATGTGAAAAACACTAGATGAACCTATAGAAGTCAATGCAAAAAATAGCCAAAAATCAAAATTTATGGAAAATAAGCATATAAGAGTGTAAAATGAGTTAAGTCAAAGATATGAGGGTATTAGGAAAAATTGTCAAATTAATATTTATAGGGCAAGGATAGAATATTAAAGGCAAATGAATGCAAAAAAAATGATGGCAAAAGAATGACAAATTATGGTAAATGAATGATAAATTATTGGTAAATGGATGACAAATGATTGTAAAAAACATTAAATCATGTTGGAAAGCATGTAAAACATGAATGACAAAAAATAATGTAAAAAATACTAAATTACATTGGGAAGCATGTAAAACATGAATGAAAAATGAAATAGCCATGAAAGAAAACTAGAAAAAAGATATGAAATAAAATATAAAGTAAGCTCATGTAAGATAGACAAAAAATAAAAACATGAAAGACAAAAAATGAAATGAAATTGAAGATGTGAGATAAAAATGAAGAATTCATACATAAAGAGAAACATGAAATAATGGAAAATGTAATATGTAAGATAGGTTAAGTCCTAAAAAATCAAAAGAGTGCATGATGGATAAATGAAAATCAAAAGCTGTAAAAGATGAAAACTCAAACTTAGCGCTTGCTCTAAGATACAATGTAAGAAAACACAACCACTTAATGACATGACTAGTATGATAATGAGGTGTTGTGGTTAGTAAATGGTGTAAGAGTGTAATCCATATTTTCTCAAACATGTTGTCTTGCTCTAAGGATAGATAAAATTAAAAAAAAGTAATGCTAGCTTGTTTTTAAGAGGTGAAGAAAAAGGAATAATAGAAGAGGTAAAATAGATTCGAAATCAAAATTTGCCTATCAAGGGGGGAAATGAAATGGGTGGAGAGGAGAATGAAGGAAAAACCAAGGTAGATAAACTCTTTATCAAATTCAAGACACTCAAATTAGGTTTTTTAAAACAATATGAATTTTGACCTTAAGGACTATGAAGAACTTCTCTTAGTTACATAAGTCTTTGGTCAGAAAATGAAGTACATAGATCATACCATGAAGGCTATATGAATAAAAATTAAAATGGATCTACCTTCCCACAATGTGTTCCCCATTCCTCAATAACCCTTATAGAGTCGTCAATCTACTATGAATATTAGGTACTTGTGTGATAAAATAGGTATCACTATAGATTTTTTTTGAATTCCCTTATTATAATCTATTGGCATACCACACCCCAAAGGACCTCATCTCTATGTGAGGTTAACTATAGAGTTTTAGATTCTATTGGAGATAGGATATGTACTTGGAATCATGTTTTTTGGTGTGATTTTGACTTTTGAAATTTGTATGTTGAATTTTATATATCATTACCTTTTATTTTAAATGATTTGGCATTCAACTTTCTTGATGGATTTTTATATTCCTCCTCCATATGGATTTGGAAAACCAAACATGGGTGCTAAAGATTATTTTAATTTTAATAATTGGGACAAGGTTTCTAAGAGAGATAATTTCAAAGAGCATGGGGTCTAAGAGTCTCATAAATATAGATGAAATAAAAGTGTTATCTTGATTTTGACCTTGTTTTAGCCAATTGAGAGTGAAGAAAGGGTAAATCAAGAGGAGTGACACATGGAACACATTTGAATTAATTCAAATTTCATGTGCTAAAGGAAAAAAAAGGGATACAATGATAGTAAAGTTTGATTCCTTATCATAAGAATGAGGGAAATGATGAAAACATGCTAACATAGATTATTGTGCAAATTCCATCTATCAAATGAAGCAAAAGCTAAAGTTGAGAAAAAGAATCACTGATATTTTTATTATAAAATGAATGACAAAATGGTAATTTTATGAGGAGGTTCAGGTCCTATCCATGATCTTATACTGCAACTCATAAAATAAAAACCCACAAGGGTGCCAAAAAGAAAAATGTGAAACAATAAAATGAGAAAAAAGCAAAAATGGTATTTTGTCAAGAGAGCTAGGTCCTATCCATGGTGTTATAATGTAAACTCACAAAATAAAAACCCACAAGGGTGAATTCTAAATAAGGTAAAAAATGATCATAAATCTACTAAGGCAAAAAATAACATAAAAATATAAAATAAATATATGAGGATACAAATGAAAGAAAATGCCAAATTTAATGTGTAATAAAACCAAAGAAAAATGTAAAGAAAGATAATGATGTTTATAAAGTGAAAGTAAAATAAATAAAAGACACAAAAATAAAGAAACAATATATGAAAAGAATAAGTAAGATCTATGCTAACATTTGTATCAAAGATGATCATGTGATATACATGTCTATAAGTCTCTAAACGTTTCTTGAAGTTAACTTTGTTTGTTATTATGTATTATAGAATAAGAGTGGGTATCACAAGATGCCCCAAAGTCTAAAGGGACATGTGGATGGGAATCTCAAGATGCCCCAACATATGATTTAGAGTGAGGTGATAATGAACTAATAGAATGACTTGTATTGGGTTAGTAGGTTCATTCAGAGATAGGTAAATATGTTGGTTTTTTATATTTAAGGAGTTTTAATGTGATATATGATGAAAATATAAAGGAGGTAAAGGAGGAACATATATGACATGCTTTGAAGTAAGAATTTGAACTAGGCACTCTTTTAGTTCATGTGACCTAAGAGGTTGAGGTTAGATGGATGCAATGATATGTTTAAGGTTATTAATTTTATCTATCCTTTCATTATTGGTGTAAAAATAAGGATCAAGTATGTTTTTAACAAAATTAGCAAATGAGGTATGGATATGGGATATTTATTGTTGTTCATTAGGTAGTTGATGTTGATGTGATTGTCGTTCCTAAAATTGAAGTTGAGAAGCTTGAAAATAATCTTGATAACATAATTTATTTAGAGTATCAATATTGAAATGTGGACCAAGAAAGGAATAAAGAAGAAATAAATGAAGATCATGACAAGACTCATGAGAATGACCTACAGTAGCATGCCACCAACAAAACTTATCAAAATTGTGCAATTTTTGGAGGAGGTTTTGAAGTATTAAAGTTCATGGGTTTAGAGGGTATAAATTTCTTCTTAAATTATTCTAGACTTAAGGGAGGGTGGGTTTGGTTAAAATTATATGATTTGGATGCTCCATTTTAAGGTTGGGGAAGTTTGGATGAACCAATGATATGATAAAATGATTGGAAAGGTTTTTTAATATTTGTTTGAGGTGTTTCAAATTGAGTCATAAGAAAGTATTGCATTTTTTCTTGGTCTAAGTCTTCTTCTAAAGTTTTATGTGCAAAAATTCAAACTTTGTATTGAAGTGGAGCCTTAAGAGCTATGATAAATAGTTTTATAAGAGTATCATCATTCATGTTATGTTACACTATATGAGTGAGATAAGTCCATAATTTGATGAAATTATGAGAATATTCATTAGGAATTTTCTTGGCATTGATGAAATGGATAAGGTAATTTTTAGGAAGGTCATCATGTTAGAATTCCTTCACTAGAGAATTGACCAAATCTTCTAGTTGTGAGATGGAATGTCTAGGAAGTTGGTTGTACCATTAAATTAAATCACCAACACATATTTTGGATAATATATTGGTGGTATAAATGGTGTTATTTTGGACCCATTCCTTATATATATTAATAAAATATTTAAGAAATATAGTAGGGTCTTTAGTCCCATTATATGTGATAACTGGATAAATGTTTCCAATATCTATGGATGCAATAAATAGAGTTAAATGTTTATTTTTAATATGTTTAAGAATTTTGTTATTTATTGGAGGTTGAGGGATGATATTCCCTTTGGAATATCTAAGAGGAGGAGAGATAAAATTTGGGTTTGGTCGAGACATGATGAATTGAGGTAATTGACTAGTCATGTTTAATAAATGTTGTTAAATGTTCATTATTTTCACTTAGATTTACACCCCTTGAGGGTATGTATCAGCTCTCATCATCCAAGTGGAACAATGGAAACATCTCACTTTTTGTGGTTAATCAATTGGTGAGATGAATTTCTAGAAGGGCTAGTTCCCTTGATGCACTCTCTCACTTATCAAATTTGAATGAAAAAGTTTAAGAAGACAAACTTGGAAAGATAAAAGTTGACTAACCAATATTTAATTATCTCATTTTAATTTAAATTATACTACTTAGATCAAATTAAATTTTTTTCACACATTACTCACAACTCAAGATAGATTATTACATCAATGTTTCATATGCTAGGTTAAAGAGTTATATTAATGTTTAGGAGGGATAATAAATGATAACTTGGAGGATAAAATAATAGAAAACTTTTAAAACTTTCATAAACTAATAAATAACACTAACAAAGACCTATAATAATTACTATTTTTCATACTTGGTGGAAAATCAGAGATAACATGCTAGAAAAAACCATCTTTTATTAGACAAAATCAATAATATTTGGAACCAAAATCAATTATGAATAATTTAAGTAGGAAAATTCACTTTCTTATTGAATAAATATTCATTCAAATACAAAATTTTCTAGGGTTTCACCATTAACCAATTGAGGTTGATGAAAAGAGCAAAAAAAGTCACTACTTATAGCATTTGGGAGAGGGGCGAGACAAGGGAAGTGAAAAGGTCACTTAGACACTTGTAAATATGATAAAATGGGTTAAATATGCATGATAAAGAGATTTTAAATTGAAAATTCAAGGTAAGTAAGTACAATTTTCCAAATAGGTCATGAAACTCTTCAAAAGTGGCATGAAATTCTTTATGTTGGCTCATAAAACTACCTTCATGATTTATCCCTATTTGAGCATCCTAAAAATAAATAGGGATAGGTATGATGATTGGAATGAGAGATAAGTCTTTAATACATGCCTCTCCATTAATTTTTTGTAATCCTAGTCATCTAAAAAATTCTAGGAATTAGCCATCACCATCTAAAGTCTAAAAAAACTCCTCTTCCACACACCTTTCACTCTTATATTCCAAAAAGATTTAGTTTTCCATGAAAATTAATAAATTGTAGTGGATGAAACTTTAAAATACACTCAATTTCGTTAGAGGATTCAATCACACCTTAAAAGGACATTAATTTATAGTTTTCACACTTCTCACCATCATGTTCACTATGCTAATTTTGATTGGTTGAGATGAGAGATATTATTTTAAAAATTAGGAGTTTTTACAAGGAATTAAATGACCATAGTGATTTACTAAAAGTCTATATATTCCTACCAAACTTAATCTAATCTCTTGAATGTTCCCAAAGCCTGCATAATGCATAAAATAATAAAAAATACCTTATTTTTTACTCCATCCATTCAAAAAGTATGGGAAGGAGAATAAAAGAGTATTATACAAGTTTAAATAAATTTAATGGGAAAAATATGTCATTATATATTTTATCTAAATTCATTTCCTTCATCAAGTCTTGACGAAGGGTTTGCAAGGGTTTTAGGTAGTTCCCACTCTTAGGATTTGTTTATAAATACCTAATTTTTGAACTACCAAAAAATTTCAAAAATATTATATTAAAAACCCCTATTAAATTATCTAAACCCATTTTATCTCCATTCAAATTTTCAAGAAAGATACGCGCATTTGAAGTTATCATATCGAGCTTGTTTTCATAATTCCTGCATGCTTGGATTGTCTCTAAGATAAAATTATATTTCATTGGGATTTATATACATACCAAAATATTATACATTTTTAAATTCATTAAATTAAAATTTTAAAACCAAGAGTTAGAATTGAAGTTGGACCACCAATTGGCTCTAGGTCACTTCAAGGCCTACTAGGCTTATCATGCATCCTGCTAGTTATAACTATTTGGATTGATATCTCAAGGATGAGATGATTTATAATGATTTTTAACACCTAATTAAAGATCAAAAATTCAAAAAATAAATTCCCAATTACTCCTTTTCATTTATTCCTCTCATTCACTAATTAGGCCTAATTGGAGCTTATCTAGTTAAACTATGTCCAAGAGTGTTTTGATCATTTTAATAGGACTTAGATTTATTTAGTTATTATTATCACCAATTTAAATTCAATACACCTAAAAATATGTTTTTTATTTTCCCAAATATTTCCATCAATTTCCTTACCCGTTTTAGCTTCATTTGCTTGTTTTGTCAAAACCTTGATAATCTTGATTGGTTGACCTCTGAGACAAAATATTGAGATATATCCTTCCATTTAAAAGAAAATTTAAGGTTTTATGAGTTTTATTATGTAATAATTAATATTTTTACCAAATTTATAATTTATATTCATCCATTTAGCCACATAACCAACTCAATTTGTCTAAAAAAGGCCTCCAAAAGGAGTATTTTCTTGCATTTTTCACATCCACCTAAGAATGACCTCTCAATGATAAATAAAATATGATTAGGTTTATTAAAAATGTTATAAAACCTTAAATAATTATAAATAATATTTAAATTCACCAAAATCCACTCTTCTTCCCTAGATTCTTCATTCTTACCCATTGAGCAACCTGGGTCTCCTAATGCAACTATATGGACTGCTACCTTTGGGCTAGTAGGAAGAGTAGATAGTCAACTTATAAGAGTATTGGGGCTTGTGAAAACACATTTTTAACCTATCATGAAACATTTTAAAGTTTTTTTAAACCTTATTTCTATTCCTAAACACATTCATCTCTTTAACCTCATCAAGATTGAACACCCAATTATAGGTGCATATAGGGCCTTAAGAGGTATATGTAAGCTTGTTTCACATTCCCAAGAGTTCATGGAGGTAATAATGATATTAATAAAGATTTTAATAATATTTTTTCATAATTAAAACCCATTTTATACTCTTTAAATTCACCTAGAGTTTACTAACTGAGTTCTTTCTCATAACTATGATACCCTACCTTTTTTTATTTCTATAGGTACATATGAGTTGTAATTGAGCTTGGTCATGGTGTGTAAAGGTCCTATTTGAATCATTTAGGTAAAAAATCATATTTTCATACCTATATTAACATTTAATGGGTTAAAATTCCACCAAGATACCCTGTTTAGGTCATTGTTTCTATACTCATCTATAGGTGTTCATTTTCCTATAGAGGGACACACCTGTAGGTGTCCAAAAAGATTTAAATACTATACATCAACATCATACCAATGACCTTCATGATATTTTTTATATAATTAAATAAATAAGACCATTATAATATGATAAAGTGTCTTTTTTCTCTCTTTATGATGTCAAAGGTCATTCAAAACTCAAAACTTGTAGATATGAATGAAATATTTTAGTGATTTTGTAGGCTTCTTTGAGGCCTTCAACTTATATCTTAAAATAACATTATGACATACATATTTGGAAAAAATATTCTCCATGATAGAGGATAATTTTTTTACCTATATATATGTTTTAAAATCCATTTAAACCATGTTATATGATATTTAGGACATGCCCCTAGACCTCTATTTCACTTTTTTGGGAAAGTTTCCCTGAACTAAGTCATCTTGTGCTTAAAGGTAGTTACACCTTCAATCTCCCAATTAATGTTTCAAATATGTATGTTTTTGGCCTTCCCAAATTATAGGATTTGGAAGAGTACCTTACCATGATCCAAATTCCCCATTCAAAGACCTTCATAGCTTTGACGTACCACCTGTAGGTGGGCATTTGCATACATAAGAACTGAGCATAAATTTTTTGGTAGTAAGTAAGATGAATAGGTTTATGATAAATTATATTATTTAAAATAATGTCTCAATTAACTCTTTTAAATACTAAAATATTGAAACACCTAACCAAATTTCCACCTCTTGGCATGATGTCATCAATGGAGGCTCATGTAGGTGTGTATGGGATGTATGCATGCAGTAAGCATGATATGAATAAATATGTAAGATTAATGGTCCCATAAACCACTAAAAATAATTTTAAATACTTAAAATTCATTATTTTAATCAAATATATCTAATACAATCTCCATAACATCTATTCTAATGTGAAAACCTCTAGCAAACATTTGGAACATACCATATAGGTATAACTAGTGACTATTTAGTGTGGTGAATGAGCTTGTAAATAGTATTGTAATTCCTCAAACATATAATTAAATATAATAATATAATTATGAATTTAATAATTTAATATATACTCATTACAACTCCATGGTTATGCTAAATATGCTTTATGCATGAGACTGCAAGTGAAAGTGAGTGAGGAGTTGACTTACGAGGATAACAAGACTAAATGTTCACCAAAGCATGATGTGATGAAATAAAATATGGAATGAGGTTATAATATTTATTTTATACATGTTTAACACCATATTATATTCACATGAGACCTCCATAGAAGACCAACATTATGCAACAAGGAATAAACTGACTAAAGCTTCACAGTAGTGACACCTTCCTGCAACATGAGGTAACCTACTCTGGAAAACACCATGAAACATGAAAAAAAGAATGAATATAATTTTATAAGATATATAACATAATTTATAGTAAACATAACCAACTATTTTGTATGGACCTATCCAAAATAGAGCAAAACCTATAGGGTACAAGAAATAGTGAGTAGAAAAACATAGTCAACTTGTTAGGGATGATTCATAAAGTATGGATAATAAATATTAAAAATATTATTTTTAAATGTATAAATAGAATTTTAATACCACCTCTTAAATTATTTTAACCCAAAACATCTTCAACTATTTGTACCAAGCATAAACCTATTGACCACTTTTGTGTGTCTAGGAAGGCAAAGAAGGAGATGAATGGTTTTAGATCAAAAATGTCACTTTAAGATCATGTAAATAATGGAAATTAACCTAATTAATATGAAAATATGTTCCGTGACCTTCTCCCATGTTTCACCTTCCTTCATGGGCCATACAAGTGTCAAACTCCCCCTTTTTAGTTGATTACTTGATCTTCAGCTAGATACCTACATGTTTCATATGAGATTGACATTCCTAGTATGGAATATAACTTATTTTATGTTTGAGAGGAAATAAGTATAATTTTTAACCTTTAAAACCATGACAATTGCATTTATGACCCCTATAAGCCTTTTAAATGACTTAAAGTGACATATAGATTAAAATGATTAAGACCAAGGTTAATATAGCATTAAATGACATAGAAAGACATATAACATACCCCATGACAAAGTATTAGACCCATAAAACATCTAAAAAACCATGATTTTTAATTATAGGGATCCATATTTAACCATAAAGTCAAATTTGGTCAACACAATGGTGACTCATAGGGGTAGTATGCCTGATATACTATAGATTAGTAGCCTTATCCTATCCATGGGCTAGGGATTCAATGAATTATTTAATAAAAAATAAATTAATTTATTAAAATACACACAAAATAACCACACCATACCAAACAACACAAAATAAAGCAAGACACTAACAAGACTCACACAAGTGCATAAGCACTCAGGGAAAACAAGGAAAATAACTATGTATAAGGGGAGACAAGAACCTTAGTATAAATGTTTGAGATATATCCAATTTATTGGGATATGAATCTCCTCTCATTCCAGCTTTGATAGTTGGAAATCATTGTGTTTCTTTCATTTAGTGATAACATAAGAACCACTCCATAAAGCATCAAATTTTGTGTGTTTTCCATGCTTAACCCTATCTTCATCCTAATTTAGAACAATGTACCCATCTTGGAAGCTTATTGGTATGGATTTATTTTCAAGGTATCTCTTTGTTTGATCTTGGTGACCTCTCATAGTTTTCATATATTGATCCCTTATTTCTTTGTTATCCATGAACTCACATAATCTAACCTCCATGCTTTCATTTTCCATTAAATCCAACTGATAAGTGAGATACAAGGTTGGTAACTCAAGTGAAATAATAAGTATATATTCTCTCCCATAAACAAGTGTATATGGTGAGTTTCCAATGGATATTTTGGGGGTGATTCTATCAACCCAAAGTGCTATATTCAACTTGGAATGCCAATTTATTTGGTTTTCCTCCATTATCCTCTTGATGATCCTAATTATATTCTTATTAGTGGACTTAGCTATTCCATTCCCTGGTTGATAATAGTTATAGGAAGTATTGAGGTAAATACCATGTTTCAAAGCCTACTCACTTGTATTCATTCCAAGGAAAGCCAATGCATTGTCTAAAATCATTATTGAAGGAGCCCCAAATCTTGTCATTATGCCTTCATATAAGTCTAAAACTAAACTTTCATTTACTTCCTTAAGATCACAACCTCCACCCATCTTGTAAAGTAATCTATGCTACTCAACACCCACTTGTGACCATCATTAGAAGGTGGGTTGATTAATCCTATAAAATATAGACCCCATTTCATAAACGGTTGGTATAATTGTATTAGATTAAGAGGTAGGGATATAGGATTTTGTTTTACATAAAAAGGGCACATTTATGACATTTCTTTACCCAAGCATATTCTTAAACAAACTGGGCGGCCAAAAATATCTAGCTTTCATAATCTTAACAACTGTGGTTCTTGGAGCAAAGTGACCACTAACTGGTCCATTATGAAACTTAAACAATATCTTCTCAACCTGATCTAATTCAACACATCTCAATAGTACAATTGATAATTCCTTCCTAAAAAATACTCGATCAATAAGTACATAAGGAATAAATTATAATCTAAAGCACATTCTTTTGGCTCTATCCAAGCCTTATAGACACTCACCAGTTTGAAGAAAATGGATCATTTCTTGTGTCAAAATCCTCATTGATGAAAATACATATATTATAGGATAATCATGAAGGAATAAAACAACTTCTTTTTGTTCCTTCAAATCTGAAGCAAGGTTCTCACATATTCCCTTCCCTTTCACTAGCTTGGTTGTCTTGATTTCTACATCATACTCCATTACTTTTGTAATCCAACCAGACATTTATTATTTCAAATCTCTACTCAAAATGAAGTCTTTGACACTAGGATGAGGTACCAATATATTAATATTTTTTTTAGATAACATATTCCTAAAATTATTTAGACTTATAATAACTAGAAGTACTTTCTTCTCTACATAAGTGTATCTTACCTCATAGCCTTCTAATCCTTGACTAAAGAAGGCAATAGTCTACTCCAATTTTTATTCATTTGATTACGTGAGCATGGAAAATATTACTTCTTTATTTCAAAAATTATATAATTAAAGTCTTTTGAGAAATCAAGACTTGTATGAGTTGGAGCTTGAGCAATAACTTGCTTGATCTCTTTAAAACTCTCCTTCCTTCTTCTTTTCCAATTAAACAATTCATATTTCCTTAGCATAGAGGTTAGAGGCTTGAATATGTTATCAAAACAAAGAATAAATCACCTTATGAAATTTATTTTTCCAAATAAACTTTGCAAACCTTTCTTGTGTTTGGGTAAAGTTAATGCCAATAGTGTACTCACCCTTTCAAGATATATGGATAGGCCTTTATTTGAGATAATGTGTACCAAGAGTTTGCCTTCATGGAACAAAACACACACTTATTTGGATGGAGAGATATTCCAAACTCTCTACATCTCTCAAAACTATTCCTAATATGAGTCAAGTGATCCTTTGCATCCTTAGAGAAAATTGTGATATCATCAAGATACACCAACATTATATTATTTATTAGAAATTGAAAAGTCATATCCATTACACGTTGAAAGGTTACACCAACATTAGACAAACCAAAATTCATTTTACTATAATCTTATATGACCTATTTAGTAGTAAAGGTTATCTTGTATTGATCTCTTTCCTTTACCAAAATCTAATTATATCGAAAATATTCATCAAAGAGTGAGAACCTTTCACTACCTACCACAAATTGTAAAATCTTCTCCATGGAAGGAAGAGGTTAATGGTCATTAAAGGAAACTCTATTCAAATATCTAAATTTAACACATAACTTGATTTCCCCATTCTTCTTCCTTATTAGGACTAAGTTTTCTAACCAATATGAATGCTTAATAGGACAAATGATCTTAGACTCAATCAACTTTGTAAGATCATTTCTCATGAGGGGCTCAATATTAGAATTAATTGTCCTTTGAATTTAATTTATAGGGTTAGAATTCTCATCTATCTCTATGGTATGTTTAGATAATTTTAGATCAAAGGTTTTTAAATCACTATATTCCCATGCAAAGACATTAGAAAATTCCTTGCATAATTCAATGAAAGCATGTCTTTCTTCTCTAGTACATACCTTCCCAAGAGAAATCAACTTATATTTGAATATTTTTAATCTCTCATAGATTTATTTCTTATCATACATTCTTACCTTTTCCTTTTTTAACTGATCATCATCATTGAACATATTCTCAAGTATGAATAAGCCTTTATAGAGCTTGTTTGTCTTCAATTGTACAATTTGCCCTCCATATTGCTATTTTAGTTTGGACTGATTTTTTGAGGAAAACTCAACCTCCTCTTATATATAAATATATATATTTTTGGTCACTATCAAACACTTTACAATTAGTGACATTATAAAGTATAGAGGGCCTTACAACCACTTTGATATGAGGTTGGTTTTTATCCTCTCTTATCCCCTTTGGAACATCAAACTGAGCTCTAATTGCTACCAACCTATTAGAATGTTTATTATACTCTCTTAGTATATATTTAATATTTAAGGGTTGAAAATATTCCACAATATCCCACACTCTATGCTTATAGGACTTAATCAAGGATTTCATAGTCATATTTTGACCGCTCACTTGATTCACAACTAACTCACTATCACCAAAAACTTGTAACTCCTTCACACTTATCTTCCTATCCCACTCAAGGCCATGAATGAAGGACTCATATTATACCACTTTACAAGTAAAACTGAAGTGAAATCTAAAATTAGAGTAATACCTTTCCTTGGATGGAGAAACTAACATTGTTCTACCACATGATCCAACCTTGATTCTTGATCCATCAAAGAATAACTACCACAAACCATCCATACTCTCATTTGGATTCATAAAATTTGGCATGAAAGAGACTTATTCATGAAGGAAATATAATCTAAGACCATATTTCTCTATGAATTTTTATGGATCATGTTCATAGTGCTTAGCTCCCCATTCATCTAGATATATATCAAAAAGTCCTTCAAGAGAATAAGTTAGAGATTGATCAATGTGAATCTCTTCCTCATCAAGATTAACATAATTTAAATTTGAAATTTTAGGCATGAAAGGATATAAATTATATTTATGAATAGGTTTTGATTCAATCTCCACCTTGGTACCATATTTTATTTTAAAAACTATTTATGACTAATCAACTATCAAGTATCTACCTATCTTGGTTGTAAACTCTCTTGAAAAACAAAGAGCAAAGTATGGAGGTAAATATAAAACCACCAAATTATGAGGGATGGAAAATTAGGACAATAATTTAAAATAAAATTCAAATCCTTGACTATTCCCAAGGTCTTTATATGTGACCCATCCAATTGTATAACTCCTTTAGCCATTGGTTCATATTTGAGGCCTAATTTATTCACTATTGACTTGGGCATAGCTAAAGTAATATCCCCAATATCTATGCAATAAAAAATTATCAAAGATAGATAAAAATGAGGATTATTATAAATTTTATTCACTTTTCCATCAATGAGCTAAGGTTCACTCACCAAAACAACATTTTCAGGCCTAGTTGATCCCACTTACTTACCTAATCCAAGTAATTATTTTTGGAGCATATCTTTTTGTACCAATATTGTCAATGGATTCCACAGTGAAATATTCATGTGTAACTTATTAATTTGATCTATAACATTTATAGAAGGATTGTTTATCTTGAATTGATCTTTAGAAGCACTGGTACCTTATGGTGTAGCATGTGAAGATGGGTGTGTGGGAGCTAGTCTTACATTCTAAAACTTTTGATTTTATTGCACCTTAGGAGATAAGTTAGACCCACATAATATTGGAGGTGATGTATGAGTCTAAATAGGTCCTTGAATTTCCATTGTATCTTTTCAATAACCCTCTTCTTATATCTAGTGTTAGATGACACACTAGCATTCACATTGTTTGAACTTCCCAAATGATTTATGGCACAGAATTCCCCCTCAAAGTGACACATAAGAGTATAATTAGATTGTGTTTGTAAATTTTCCATTCCAATTTTCACTAGCACCTCAAAATTGGAAACTTGAGGTGCTTGACTACCTTGTATAATCATGGCTTGACTAGGCATTTCATTATCATATGCAACTTGGCCTTGATTTTGGTCATAAGAAGAATAACGTGGTTGTTCTTGAACAAAGTTGTTTTGAGTGGGAAAAATATATTTAGAATATGATGGGGAATTTGGATTAAAACTTTGGTAATTTCTAGATTGAGTTTTTGACCTTGTCCTTGAGCATTACCTTAAAAAGGAGGCCTACTTGTTGTCCAAACTAATTATAGTATTGATAAGGCCTATAATTTTGAGATTGTTGTCATTCAAGAATAGAAAATTCATTAGTAACACTTTGAAAAAAACTCTTGAATTCATGAATCTCATTAGTAGGGGTAACGGCATAATTTTCCTAACTATTAGGCAAAGGAGCCAAGGTAGGTATTGTAATTTGACTAGGAGGCTATAAATCAGGGAACAATGGCATTGGTGGTTAGGAGGAATCTTCTTATCTTGAAAAAAAATTCTTAGCATTAATATCTATATCATAGGAAATAGGTAGTGTATTCCTACCCATAAATTGAGTCATCATGGATATATCATTATTTAATGCTTAATTTGGAGTAGGTCTCACAAGGGCTCGAATCTTATCCCATGTATTTTGAAATCTAGAGTTAAAATTTTGCTTAAACTCTTGAGGATCCCTCTTAATAGTAGTCAATTTCTTAGCTAGTGATAGATAATCACTCTGATCTTCAAATCTCTTAGACAATAGATTCCCTAGTTCATCCCATGAAGCAATGAAAGCATGAGGTAGAGTTACATACTAATCTAAAGCTTTCCATTTGAAAGAAAATGCCAATATCTTAATAGACACATTATATTGAGTGATTTTATGGATGTCACATAAGTTTTCCATGTTTCCAATATGTTCAATGGGAATAGTAGGACCTTCTCCACTAAAATATGGAACACTCTTAAGGGTTGCTCCAAGAATTTGGTCATATTGGGCAAGAATCAAAGGAGATTATCCAGTAAAGTATATAAAAGGAAGGTTTATAGACATATTAGAATGTAGACTATGTGTATTAAGGGTTGAACTAAGTATAAACTTGGAATTTTTAAACACCAACTCCCTTGACTAAGGATGAGTGTTCATAAATCTAAATCTTTTGACAAAATACAAAGGGAATTGCACAAAATAAAAAGATGTACCTTTAAAAATAGACCTAGTGTTCACCTTAGCATGAAAATTAAGGACTGATCAACAACCAAAGAACTAAAAACTTAGTGGAGTTTATAGGTACTGAATGTAGATGTTCTTGTAACTGCAAATATGCCAAGACCAACACCAATCTTGGAAAATCTTCTAGGACTTAAAGTCCCACTAGGCATGCCAAAAACTATTATAACTTATATTTTTACCTCTTGAGGAGATATCTCAGCTACCCTCATGCAAGTGGAACAATGGAAACATCTCACTTACTGTGGGTAATAAATTAGTGAGATGAATCTCTAGAAGGGCTAGTTCCCTTGATGCACTCTTTGAAGCACTTTCTCACTTATCAAATTTGCATGAAAATGGTTAAGAAGACAAACTTGGAAAGATATAAGGTGATGCACCAATATTGAATTTTCTTCTACTTACTAAACTTATACTACCTAGAGCAAATGAAAGCTTCTTTCACACATAACTCACAACTCAAGATAGATTATTACATCAATGTTTCATATGCTAGGTTCAAGAGGTATATTGATATCTAGGAGGGATAATGAATGATCATTTGGAGGAAAAAATTATAGACCACTTCTAAAATTCCCATACACTAAGAAATAACACTAACAAAGACATGAAACAATTACTCTTCTACATACTTGGTGGACAATCAAAGATAACATGCTAGAAAAGACCATCTTTTACTAGACAAGGTCAAAAAGATTTGGAACCAAACTCAATTATGTAGCATGTAATTAGGAAAATTATATTTTTTATTACTTTAATATTCATTCAAATAAAAAATTAGGTAGGGTTTCACCATTAGACAATGGAGGCTACTCAAAATAGCCAAAAAGTCACTACTTATAACATTTTGGAGAGGGGGGAGAAAAGGGAAGTGCAAAGGTCACTTGGAAAATTTTAAAGCTAATAAAAGAGGTTTATTATGCATTATTAAGATATTTTAAATATACCATGAAATGTTAGGAAGTAAAAGTGTCCAAATAAGGCATGAAACTCTTAGAAAGTGGCATGAAATTCCTTGTGTTAGCTCAAAAAACTACCTTCATAATTTAGCCCTATTTGAACATCCCAGAACTAAATAAGGATAGGTATGATTATTGTAATGAAAGGGAAGGATTTAAGACATGAATCTCCATACATTGGTTATATTCATAGTTATATAAAAACTTCTAAGAATGAGCCATCACCATCTGCAGTCTAAGAAAACTCCTCTTCCACACACCTTGCACAGTTGACTTATAAAAAACATTTATTTTCCATGAAAATTTGTAGAAATGGAGTGTATTAAACTTTTAAATACATTACATGTCCTTATATTAATCAAGCATACCTTAAAAGGACATCCATTTGAGGTTTTCACACTTCTCACCATCATATTCACTATGATATTTTTGACTGGCTAATATGAGAGCTATTGTTTGACTAATTAGGAGTTTTTAAAAGGAATTAAATTAAAATAGTGAGTTATTAAAAGTTTTTATTTTCCTCACAAAATTTATTTCATTTATTGAATGTTCTTAGAGCCTACATAATGCATAAAATAGTCAAAAATACCCTATTTTATACTCCATCCATACAATTCTATATAGTCAAAAAGTATGGGGAGGATATTTAGAGATTATTTTTTAAGTTATAATACATTTAATGGGTAAAATATGTCATTATATAAGCTATCCAACTTCATTTACTAAATTAGGTCTTGGCTAAAGGTTTGCAAGGGTCTTAGGCAGTTTCCACTCTTAAGCTTTATTTATAAAAACCTAAAGTTATAACTACCAAAAAATTGAAAAAATATGGTATTTAATACCCATGTAAAATTATCCAAACCCATTATATCTCCATGTAAAATTTCAATAAATATTTGAGCATTTGAAGTTACCATATCAAGCTTGTTTTCACAATTCATGCATGCTTAGACTATCTCTGAGCTAAAAGTATCTTTCCTATTGATTTATCTACATAAAAAAAGATAATATATGTCTAAATTGATCCCATTAACATTTTACAACCATATATAAAACTCAATAATAGTTATAAGTGAATTTTGACCCCTAATTGGCTCTAGGTCACCTCAAGGCCTAATAGGCTAAGCATGGATCTTGTTAATTATGAATATTTGGATTGATATCTCATGGTTGGGATGATATATAAATATTATTAACACATAATTTAATCTCACAAACTCATCACATAACTTCTCAATCACTCCTTTTCATTTCTTCCTCTCATTCATCAACTAGACCTAATTGGAGCTTGTTTAGTTAAACTATGTACAATAGTGTTTTGATCATGTTAAGAGGTCTAAAATTGAGTTAGTGATTCCTAGAACACATTTAACTTAAATACACCTAAAAATTTGTTTTTTTATTTTCCTCAATATTTCCATCAAGTTCCTTACCCTTTTTGGCTTTATTTGCTTGTTTTGTAAAAATCCTGATTTTCTTGACTAGCTAACCTCTGAGATAAAATAGTGAGATATATCTATAAAATTAATGAAAATTGAATTTTTGAAGATTTTTATTAGTAATAATTAATATTTTTACCAAATTAATAAGTTATATTCATCCATTTAGGTGCCCAACCAACTCAATTTGTCAAAAAATGACCTCTAAAAGGATTGTTTTCTTACATTTTTCACTTCCACCTAAGAATGACCTCTCAAGACTAAATCTAATATAATTAGGTGTATTTAAAATGTTATGCACATTAAATTCATGATTATTAAGCTTTAAATTCACTAAAATTCACTCTTGTTTCTTATATTCTTCATTCTTACCCATTGAGCAACCTAGGTCTCCTAGTGCAACTGTACTTATTGTTACCTTTGGGCTAGTAGGGAGAGTAGATGGTCAACTTGGAAGAGTATTGGGACTTATTAAAAAACATTTTTAACCTATAATAAATCATTTTAAACTTGTTTTTAACCTTATTTATATTCATCTCTTTACCCTTATCAAGAATGAACACCCAATTGTAGGTGTATATAGGGCCTTAAGAGGTCTATGTAAGCTTATTTCACATTGACAAGGGTTCATGGAGGTTATCATGATATTAATTTATGTGTTCATAATATTTTTTCATCATTATAACCCCTTATATACTCCTTACAATCACCTTGAGCTTATCAACTGAGTTCTTTCTCATAACTGTGATACCCTACCTTTTTTATTCCTATAGGTGCATATGAGCTATAATTGATCTTGGTCATGGTGTGTAAAGGCTCTAGTTGAATCCTTGAAGTAAAAAATAATATTTTCATACCTATATTCACATTTAATTATCTAAAAACCACCAAGTCACACTATTTAGTTCATTTTTTCCATACTCAGCTATAGGTGTTCATTTTCCTATCGAGGGACACCTATATGTGTCCAAAAAGCTTGAAATACCATAAATTAACATCATACCAATGAAATTAATTTTATTTTATATAATATTAAATAAATATGATAATTCCAACATAATATTCTATCTTTTTTTCTCTTTAGGATGTCAAAGGTCATTCAAAACTTAAAACTTGTAGATATGAATGCATGATTTTAATGCTTTTAGAGGCATCTTTGAGGCCTTCAACTTCTATCTTCTACTAACTTTCTGACCTCCATATTTGGAATATATATTATTCATGATAGAGGATAAAAGTTTTACCTATTTATATGTTTAAAAATTCATTTCAACCATTTTATATGATATTCACAACATGCCCTTAAACCTCTATTTTCACCTTTTTGGGAAAGTTTCCCTGAACTCAATCATCTTGTGTTTAAAGGTAGTTACACATTCATTTGACTAATATATGTTTCAAATAGGTCTTATTTTGTCCTTAAAACATGATTTCATTTGTAAAATTACCTTACCATGATCTAAATTCCCCATTCAAAGACCTTCATAGATCTGAGGTACCACCTATAGTTGGGCATTTGCATATACAGGTAGTGAGCATGAAATATTAGGTAGTAAGTTAGATGGATAGGTTTATGATCACTTTTATGATTTAAACAAATGTATAAATTAAATATTTTAAATCCTAAAACATTGAAACACCTATCCAAATTTCCACCTCTTTGTATCATGTCATCAATGGAGGCTCCTATAGGTGTGTATGGGCTATATGCAGGCAATAAGCATGGAATGGAGAAATATGTAAGATGAATGGTCCCATGAACCACTCAAACTCATTTTAAATACTTAAATTTCATTATTATAATTAAATATATCTTGATACAATATCCATAACATCTATTTCAAAGGGAAAACCTCTAGCAAACATTTGGAACATAACATACTGGTATAACGCGTGACTATTTGGTGTGATGAATGAGCTTGTAACTAGTCTTGAAATTCACAAAACATAAAATTAAATATAAAAACCTATTTATTACTTTAATAATTTAATATATACTCAATAAAACTCCATGTATATTCTAAATAGGCTTTCTACATGAGACTGCAAGTGAAAGTGAGAGAAGAGTTGACTTATGAGGATAACAAGACTGAATGTTCATCAAAGCATGATATGGTGAAATAAAACCTGGAATGAGGTTATAATATTTATTTTAGACACATTTATCACCATATTATATTCACTCAAGACCTCTATAGAATACCAATATTTTTCAACAAGACAAAAATTGACTTGAGCTTCACAATAGTGACACCTTCTTGTAACATGAGGTAACACGCTCATGAAAACACCATGAAATATGAAAAAACCATGAAACATGAAAAAAATAATTAATATAATTTTATAAGAGATAAAAAATCATTTAGAGTCAACATCACCTACTAGGTTTTATGGACCTATCCAAAATAGAGAAAAACCTATAGGGTGCAGGAAATAATGTGCTGAAAAACATAGTCAGTGTGTTAGGGATGGTATGTAAATAATGGTTAACAAATATTAAAAATATTTTTATGAAAATTTATCTATGTAAGTGTAATAACACCTCCAAAAAGTGTTTGACCTAAAAACTCTTCAATTATTTATACCAAGCACAAACCTACTAACCACTTTTGTGTGTCTAGAAAGGCAAAGGAGGAGAATAGTTTTAGCTCAAAAATGGCACTTGAAAAGCATGTAAATCATGTAAATTATCCAAATTAAGATGAAAATATGTTCCATGACTTTGTCTCATGTGTCACCTTCCCTCATGGGTCACACAAGTGTCAAACTCCCCTTTTTTAGTTAATTACTTGATCTTCGATAAAATAACCTACATGTTTTATATGAGACTAACATTCCTAGTAAGGAATATAACTTAGTGGAAATTTTATATGAAATAAGGATAATTTGGCACATTAAAAACCATTCCACTTACATTTATGACCCCTAAAAGCCTTCTAAATGACTCAAAGTGACATATAGATTAAAATGACTAAGACCAAGGTTAATATAGTATTAAATAACATTAAAATACATATAAAATACCCCATGACAAATTATTATACCCATAAAACATCTAAAAAAACCATTTTTAACCTATAGGGGTCCAAATTTGACCTTGAAGTCAAATTTGGTCAACTTTCATCATTTAAGAGGTGTTGGATGTTTGCATGATGTTCATTTGTTGTATGACTTGTGAAATAAGTTGAGTTGTATCGATAGGTGGGTTTGAAGGTTGGGTATTACTTTTTTTAGGAAGAGGATTTTTAGTGTTGGTGGGAGGAGGATTCTTTGTAGGTGGAGGATTCCCAACATTAGTGTTAGTTGTTCTAAGTGTGGTAGAAGAAGGAAGATTGGTAAAGCCACCATTCTTGGTAGGAGTGTAAATAATATTATCATCAAGGTTTTTTAATAATTTAAAATAATCTAGATTATCAATTTGAGTGGTTTCAACCATGTTACTTTGGGAAGTGATATTACTAGGTTTTCGTGTTATGGGTGTAACAAGAGGATTGTAAACTTTGGTTGAAATAGGTAGAACATAATGTCAGGTTACAAAATTTAATGTATATGGGTTGAAAAGTTTATGAATTCTAGGTTTAAAAGTCATAAAAGTAGTATAAGGTATATGATTTTTGTGGTTTTGGATTTGTCTAATAGGATTCTCTAGATCTAATATACGGTATGGGGTAGATCAAGATTGAGAAGATTTAAAAGCATATGATGAAGAGATGTACCATAAAGAGTTATCTTCTATGGTAGATATGCATGGTAGGAGAGAACAATCCATGTATATTAAAAATGGGTTGAGACCATCAAGAAATAATTTGATAAGTGGTTTCATGATTCCAAGCAAGAGTGGATATCAAAATGCTAAGAGGAAAAATAAGGACAAAATTAGCCAAAAAGAGGGACAAGATCAACCTAGAGTGAAATGTATAAGGTCAATAGTGTCAACGTAGTATGATAAAAAATATATAGGGTTGATAATGTCAACCCAGTAGGCTAAAAAATATACAAGGTTGGTAGTGTTAACCTAGTAGGCTAAAAAAATGTATAGGGTCGATAGTATTGACCTAGTAAGCTGAAAAAAATGTAAAAAGTTGGTAGTGTCAACCTAGTAGGCTGAAAAAATGTATAGGGTTAGTAGTGTCAACCCATTAGACTAAAAAAATTATAAGGTTGGCAATGTCCACCCAGTAGGCTAATAGGAAAAATTTTGTGAGTATTCTTGAGAGAAAAAAAAGAAAGGAAATAAATAATTAGTTGGATCAATGAGGTTGACCCAATTAAGGCACACACCACAAAACCTTACACCAACACTAGATAATGCAAGTTTTTGAATTAAAAAATAAAACTAAGTAAAGATCAAGAAATTAACTTAGAAAGTAAATAGATAACTAATTGGTCAACTTAAATGTTTATTGAAATTATTATAACATGTTTTTCAATGTGATGGTAAGTTGGTTATAATCAAAGAACTATAAGGCAATCTAAAGATGGTTTCAACTAGTTTGGGATGAAAAGGATCTAGAGTGGTAATGATATAGGCTTGGTATTGGGGCCTACCTCCTCACTTCACACACTAAAATGATAAGGGTGTCAGGTGCTTAGCTTGAATATACCATTAACCACACTTTATACTTGACTAGAGCATCAAGTCAGCTTTTGACTTGGTGATGAAATCCAAGTAGGTTGACCTCGAGTAGATAAGTTTTAAAAATGATTATATAGATTTTGTGATTTTTTCATGTGTGCATAAAATATAAACTAGTGACACTAAATGATCAGTTTAAAACCACCTAATTAAGCTATGTGATCTATTTTAAGCATGCAAGTAACAAGAAAAGAAAGTGTGAACTAATTACTAGCATATAAGGTTAATTTAAAATTTGAAATAAGGTACAATGTTGATATATTAAAAAATGTATACATAAAATATAGAACAAGGTTGACAGGGTCAAATCTATACTACAAAAATAGTCTAAAAATGAATAGGGTCAGTAGAGTTGACCCAGTTATTTAAACAACACATAGAACATAGAACTAGGTTAGTAGGGTTGATCCATTTGACTGTGCAAGGGAAATTTTAAAGATTACCAAATATGAAATGAAAGACTATAAATAAATATAAAGAGAGATTGAAAGGAACCTTGGTGGATTAGAGATGCAAGAAATGAAGATTGCTACTTAAGAAACTTGATATATTCTTTAAAATTTTGCTAACTAGGTCAACTAGGTCAATAAAGCTTTATAGAAACTTTCTACTAAGTGATTGAAATTTAAAAGTTTGAATGGGTCAACCTAATAGTCTAGACTAGATGTTTGAAAAGCTAAAAACCTATATTGGGTTGATAGGGTCAATCTAGTAGCATGTATCATGAAATTCTACATAGAAGTTAGATATTGGGTCGATAGAGTCGATCCAGTATGGAAAATATATGATAAAAATAATGAAATAAGGTCAAAAAATCCTATAAGGGTTAGTTCACATTGGGTTCACTAGAATATATGAAATCAAAAATACATCATGTCTATATATAAATCCTGGCTTAGATAAGATAAAGCATACCTACACTTCAAATTGGGAATACATTATGTTGGGGCATAACCAATATTGTGATTCAATAGACCTGATTAGAGGATCACTTATCACAATACACCATGCTAGGAAGGGTTTTAAATCCTACAGTCTAACATAATCATGAAACAGCTCTAAACCTGTCCTAGGTTTAATGTTCACTCTATTCTAACAAACAAGAAAGTAAATTTAATATAGTGCATACCAAATCTTGTGGTATAAAGTGGGGGTTAGAAATTAAAAAAACTAAACTAAACATGTATATAATAGATATAATCACATCAATGTATATGGAATCCTAATTCATGGGAGTGAAGCATAACTACATTATCTATCTACTATTACAAAGGAAAAAAAAAGTTAGGAATACTTACCTTTAAAGATGAACCCACCAAGCCTCAATCTCTCCCTTGGCCAAGGTGATTAAAAAGATATTATTGTGGTATGTAAGGATAACAAAGACAAATCAGCTCTAGGATACACAACTTATCAATGCATCTAAAAGACTTCTCCACAAGACAAGATATATATCTCCAAATATATTATAGATCCCTAAGCATTATTATTCAAGTAGAATGGTAAATAAGTAGATGTTCATTCAGACTTATTCTTCTTCACTTCTATTCTTACAAATGGTTGCAAATGGACTTGTATATATTTTTAGATCTTGCCCTAAATCCTTCTGAATATGTCAGTTATATAAGGTAAACCTAATCAACCCCAAATGATTTTGGGAGATAATTCACAAGGTCCCAAGCTAAGTCAGTCAAAGGGATAACAAACCTCTTAATGAAAAATACCCATAAATAATATAGGGTTAACCCAATCAACTCTGTATAGCAATCAAAGGTTGAAAACTATATAGAGTTGACCTAGTACAATCAAATTGTGAAAGGGGGTCAAGGCAAGAGTAAGGAGGATAAAAAATGAAAAATGACTAGAATGGGTAAGACTAAGAATAATAATTTTATGATAAATTATTTTAAGAGAAAAGTGTGTAGATGTCAAGTGGAAAAAGGGACAATAATCTTATGAATCAACAATGGTATTCCCACCCCTTTCCTAGTGTACCCCTTAAGGCATGCACTCAAAGAGATTGAGACTCGATGGGTTCTTTCAAGATACAAAGTATTAGTAATCAATAAAAGTATTAAAATATTATGTCTATATAGATTTTAGATTCACATCATATCCATACCATCTAAGGTAAATAACCACTCTGCTCTCTAGTGTTCCACCACATGGTTATTTATAAAACTGATAACTCAAAACTTATGACTTGGATTGAATATTTCCATTGATCCTAAGATGTTATATATCTCCTCATAATATTAAATTTGTGTGAATAAAACCCACATAAACAATAATATATATGGAACCAGGAGGGCCCATAATATTTTATTATTAAAGATTCACTTGAGTTGCATACATTGGATCCTCTAGCAAGGTTGACAAGGGAAAATTCTAATTTTGGTATATTATTACAATCACAATTACACATTCATCAAAGACAAATATATATTATATGTGTCAATATGGGAGGTTTTACTTATCTAAATTAACCAACCCAATATAACTAACTTCAATTCTTTACTGTGTCTTGGATAGATGGTTTAGTCATCACCATAGCTAGTGTCATCCATGATATTCCTAGGAACCTAGAAAAATATCTTCCTTTGTTTTCTTCCTCTAGGGGATGAAATTTAGAGAATATATTTAAGATTTAAATATTTATTTGGGGTTGCTAAATTAATTTGACAAGTATATTATATGTAGGTTTTTCCCATTCACACTATAAGATGTTGCATATGAATATTTAATTAACCTTCTTGAGAGCTCAATTACAACATGGGCTCAATGTCATGACACATTCATGGCATAATATAGATAAATTACTAGTCCCAATATGATATACCAACATTTTTATGGCATGATAAGGGAATAGAATGAACTAATTAGAGACTTTAATGTAATATTTCAAAATATATACAGTTGTGTGGCTGATGCATACAAACCTACTACTGCATTGATAATTGAAATGTATAAAAATACCCTAGATCCTATTTATGTAGTATTACTATATATGGTTCTAAAAATTAATAACATAAAAAATGCATATGCTAAAACTATTAACATTGGTAGGTAATTGAATCCTCAATTACGTTTCATACCTAATATTGATGCAAATTTCTTGGTCTTGAATCTTATTCCAAATGTTAATTATAATGTCATAGAAAATATTCAAAACTATGTTTTTAGCTAGTTACCTATCACTCATGTCACATTGAATCAAAACCTAGGTTTTTTGAACCATCTTATGCACTTTTATAATGAACATAATCAAAACCAAGTTTTA